>CM071957.1:21902500-22272500 GCA_036784905.1 Acrossocheilus fasciatus | reverse complement strand
TTGAACAGCCCTATGAAGCCATTTACTGTACAGGTCATCTCACAGTACAGATCATCTCATCTTTGGCCATGTGAGTCATGAAGATATTCTTCATGTTGAGTACAATGTATTTGCGTACTTTGTTCTGTCCTTTGAATCAATGAGTATCTTTGAATTACATTTAAATGATTTCTACACTGTTAAAAAATTATCTGAGCTGCAGGTATCAACTTTTGATTTCAGCATTTTAGCTTTTAACAAAATCCTACATTGTAAAAAATTTAAAGCAGTTTCAACTAATTATTATTTAGTAACAAGTTCCACAGAAACTTTACGTTCAGTCAATTTCTGACTTCAAAGTGTTATCTGAATTGTTATTTTTTAGTTGGCTCGACCTTTAGTGAACTAGTTTTATAGTCCATTCAACTAAAATGTTTTAATTGTTCAAACATTTAGAAGACTACAGCAAGTTATGTCAATTAAAATTTTACCATTTGTTTGTATGTTACCTCAACTAAGATTTATTATTTGGGCATCATAAGAAATTACCGGGGACCTACATAAACATATATAATTTTAAAGTTTAACAAAATTATTAAATTATTAACTGGTGTTAATAATTCACTAAAAACACACACTTTACAACACATAATAGCCTTTTTTTTTGTTTTAAAAAATAATCTCCATTTATAACATTTTTCATACAAACTAAACATACAGGAATGAAGAAAAAAGTCACCTATATCTTGGATTGCCTAAGGGTCAGTAAATTAAAAGCAAATTTTCATTTGTGGGTGAACTATCACTTTAAAGCTACAGTTGTCAAATATTACATCTGTAATACAACTGCAAAATTCAGTTTAAAGGGGTCATATAATGCCATTTTTGTACAAGCTAATATGATTCTTTAGGGTCTAAATTGAAAGTTTGTAATATACTTTAATTAAAAATTCTCATTAGTTTTGTAAGAAAACACACATTTTACCTGCTCAAAAACAGCTCTGTTTTCAGCACACCGTTTTAGTGCGTGTGTTTTTAAATGCTAGTGAGCTTTGCTCGCCCCGCCCCTCTGTTCTGTGGGGCGTTTTTGACACAACACACGTGGAGTGTTGCCTTGACAACAGTTGAGGGTATATTTTGAAGAATGGCAGTAAATATGTGATCAGATAACATAACTTATTCTGGCATAATATTGAAAAACATCAATTAGAGTATTTATAGTCTTGGATCATATGCATTTGCAGGATGTAAACAGTATTTTGCAGGTATTGTGTTACCATTAATTTTCATGCAGTTATAACTGTTTTTTATTTATTAAAATTTTTTACATTACTTCTTAACAGACACCGTTATAAACCATCTACAAAAGTAAGCTTAGTGTAGTGTTATCATGTTAACTTTAATACCTGCGTACACAGTTTGTAATAACACAATAACCATAACGTTTTGTTCATTATAAACGTGGGATTATTAATTATATTGAGAACGTCGTAAATAGAAAACATGCATGTACCCTGAATGTAACCATTAGACACATACATCGTGAAGCGTGCTAGCGATTTGCAAAGATTAATATAAAGATTAATATAAAGGTTAATTAAACGTTACCCTCACTTCTTCTGGAGGTTCAGCAGGAACACGTATAGTTGGTACCGATTCTTTTTTCAGGAGCAGCTTCTTAGCAAAACCAGCTTTATACTGACCTTCATTTATAAAGCAGTCTGGTGAAAAATGATTCGCGGTTCGGACTTAGGAACATCAAAATGACTGCTGTGTTCATTATTGCACCCGAGAACAGAACACCACAATCGCTTAGACGCCATTCTGCTCATAGACAGCTCCAGCGTATATCAACAATGACGCGCGGACTATGATTGACAGCTCGCTCACGAGCAAGGGCGGGTCTGTGTTGAAACACTGCTGTCAATCAACCATCGTGGGAGGGGCGTCCGACCGTGTGGCGTCACACGGTCGAACGGCTTGATTTGAGACAGGGTAAAACAAATAAGGAGATTTAAAAAAAAACACTGGATGGATTTTTATCATTTTATGATGGTTGTGTACAGGCACTGCTAACACACATTTCAGTACAATCAACTTGTAAAAGTGCATGTACCATTATATGACCCCTTTAAACTTTGTTTAATGAACTAAGAAAAAATTAAACAAGCTACACAATGTTAGCAAACAAACATTTACAAATATTATTACTGTTCACAATTACATCTTTATAATGAGGCAGAAGTTGTCTCGTAGTCTTGTCCCGAGGGCTCAAACGGGGGTCCCGTAAGAGCGTCAAGCACAAGCACCAAGTCCCAAGTGGGTAGAGTAGAAGGGCGAGGAGGGTTCAGCCTTCTTGCTCCTTTTAAAAAAGTAAGGTCATTTCTGCCGATCGATCGATTTTTGACGTGCGCGTGAAAGCCTGTTATAGCGGCCACATACACTTTCATTGTGGATGGCATACGACCCCTATCAAATCGCTCTTGAAGGAAGGCAAGAATTATTGGTATTGGGCAGTTGATTGGGTCTTAGTCCCGCGATACTCACCAACTTTGGAAAAACTCTCCATTTATGTGCGTAAAGACGCCTCTTGGAAGGAGCCCTAGCCTCAGAGATAGTGTTCAACACGCGCTGAGGAAGTGCGTCTTTTACTGGCAAGCTCCGTCGAGCGGCCAGATTTGGGTGCCATATCATTCCTTGTGCTTGAGAGAGGAGGTCTCTCTTCAGTGGGATAGTACACGGGGGGGCTACCAGCATCTCCACCAGTTCTGGGAACCATGGCTGATTGGGCTGTTTCGATGCCACTAACAGAACAGATTCCTTTTTCCTCTCAGATTTTGCAAAGCACGCGAGGCAGAAGTGCGTAAGTGCAGAAGTGCGCTTGAACGCCATTGGCCAGTTTCACTGGCGTGATTCAATAAGGCTTCAGTATTATTCGAGGAAAGGGTATTTCCCATAGCAATGTGGAGTGACCGAATTGAAGGGGAACCGGACATCGCGTTGGTTTCATACGGATTACTTTAACAGAGAATATTTGTTTTAGATGTGACTTACTTCATTTAAAAGTAGACATTTCAAGCTTGCTGTACATATATTTCTCATGTATTTGACGTGAGTATTCCCGGAGATTCATGTTGTGTTATTTACGTGTCTGTGAAGAGAGGTGACAGAGACAGAGCCGGCAGAGAACGCACCCCGTTTATTTTCTTTATTTTTTAAAAGCACATTGTTTTGTTGTTATGACTATACACAAATAAATTATACCCTTTGCAGTTTCAATGATACCTTATTCTTATCTGTACGATCAAAACTCATGGAGTATTTTTAGTTCTTTTTGCAATCATAAAGAAAATACGAAACCGCCGGTGTGGGCTTCGACCCCAGGGGGTTAATGCTGTCTTTTTGCTTCACGGTACAATTGCAAAAGTTTACACATGCAAAATGCCCATGATAACTTCAAATGAGCATATTACTGTGATTTACATACAAGTTACACGTTTCATAGATTTCGGTTAACGTTAGTCGTATTATTAAGCATAATGGCTTATAAAAGAGAGAATATCTTTTCACGTCACGGAAACACAAAAAATATCTTACAACACGCCAAAATTAGCTAAAATTCATTATAGTAACACAGCTTTTGATATTAAGTGTTTCATGGATTAAACAAGGTGAAAGACCACATTCCCTTTACTTAAATTTCCCTCAGACAAATCATACAACGCTTATTTGATGTTTTTATATACGGTGTACGTTTGTGTATAAATATATACGTTTTAAATGAAACATTTACACCTTTTTAAATATACGTTTTGATGAATTCTTTCTGACGTTGTGTTCCCTTTTGAGAGCGGTCTCTCAACATGGCGTAAACGCCTTGGGGACTCCCTTCCTTCCTAACCTACCTGAAATCTTATTGCACAATGCCAGTGAAGTTGCAACTCTCACTGGCCAATGCCAGCCAAGACGGCTAATAGGGGCGGGGCTCCCGCTGCTATATAATGCGCTGTTTTGGCGGCATAAACTCAGAATCTTCCTCTTTCACACATCCTATGGAAGACAGCTGTGGGGAAGACGCAATAAGAAGGATTTACCTCTCGGCGTTCCAGCATGTCCAATGTTTGCATGCTGTGTTCGGGACCCATCGAGGCCCCAGACACTCACGAGCCGCATGTGGGCGACCGCGCAGAAAGGCGCGATTCTCCCCCTCGCAGGGGCAGGGGGCAACGATGATCTTGACGAGGCAATGTCCCTAACGGTGGCCAAGAAGGACTGGGCCCGCACTCCAGAGGAGCGCTCTGAAGTGGAGGGACATGCCGCGTTCCAGGACGAGCTCGTCAGGATTCTCACCAAGGCTGTGAGTGATCTCGGTCTAGAGTGGGAGTCCACTGACGAACCGGCTAAGAGCAAGCTGGATTCGTGGTTCCTTCACTGGGGCCGCCGAGCTGCTGCTCTGAGGAAGCGAGCCCCATTCCTCCCAGACCTGCACGACGAGGTTTCTAAGGCGTGGGCTGCTCCTCAATCGGCTCACACTCACGCTGGCGGGTCGGAGATTTTCACCAGAATCGACGGACGTGCATTCCGCCCGTGTGTATATATATATATATGTATGTGTGTATGTATGTATGTATATATACTCTGCTTACGCTTTGTCGGCGCCAAACCCAGAGCCTGCTGTTCGCACCAAAACACTGTGGCAGAGGGCGCCAAAGGGCCCTTTCCCTTTTCAAGAAAGGGTCCCGTTGGAGCAGAAGCCTCGTTCCTGATGGGGAGACACAGAGGACAACTCTGAGCGGCGGGCCCGCCATTCCGGGCATTTCAGATTGGTTACGGAACATAATAGAGAACGGATACACACTTCAGTTTCGGTGCAGACCACCCCGGTTCAAAGGCGTGGTAATGTCAACAGTTACGGCACACAACGAGCCGTACAGCTGGTACTTTGTCGTTCCAAAGAAAGATGGTGGTCTCAGTCCAATCTTAGACCTGAGACCCATCAACCATGCATTATACAAATGCGCTTTCAAGATGACAACGCTAAAGCAGGTACTCGCGCAGATTCGGCCCGGAGATTGGTTTATCTCGGTGGACCTGAAGGATGCGTATTATAGCGTTTGGACCAATCAGACACACAATTTTGCATTTGATTTAACAAATCAATTAGTTATTAGATTAACAAATGGTCACAGACCCCTCAGCCAATACACATACCCGGAGCCAGTAGGACTATCAAGGACTTCAGGCCCCCTTGGTGCCATGGCAACCCATCAGATAACACTAGTTTTATTGCTCAAAGGAATGCAAATGGTCGAGCAACACTCACTTCATATAGGAAAAAGACATTATGCCATAAAATGGACTCTTCTCTAATTAATTCATAGAAAAACCTTTCTTTGAATGAGCACACATATCATTAAGTCATTGTGTATATTATTACTGTTTTTGTGTATTTTATACTGTTTTATGCATGCTTATAACAGATCACTAGTTAATATCACTCTGACTGTAACATGTTTGGTCTCTATCAATTCGTCTTCGGATGATCTAAGTGAGAGTGAATATTACATGTTGATACCTATGCAACATATCAGTGTCGTAAGAATCTTTAATAGTTTGTATAATAACTTTCAATCCAACCCCTTTTGCAAATTACCATGCTCTCAGACAAAGGGCCATAAACCCCCCAGTATTTCCAAACTCCCGCTTGGAAATTCAGCCTCTCTCATTGGTCAAGCCCATCCTGAGAGGTGTGACTCTTCGCAGACTTTAAAGAGCTCACACACAGTTCCGCCGTCTCTTCTGCACTCTCTTCTTGCGCACTCTCTTCTGCTAAAAATCCTGGACTGCTGCCCATGTGGAGAGCTTGAGCCGGAGCCGGTGCCGGCGTGCCAACATATCTCAGTTTTGCGGTTCTGTTAGATCCTAGAAGGATGTGAGCTAGAACTCTTCTGAAACTAAGTTTTGCGCCAGGCTTTGCAGCCTTGACCTTCCATTCAACCAAAGCTACTCGGACCTCAGAACACAGAATAACATCTTGTGGAATTCATTACTCTTCAACCCGGAAGAACGTGATCGCGAGTCCGAAACCTTGAAACCATCGAGACTTTTCCTCCGAGACTGCATTCCAGACACAGGCCAACAGCCAGGGAAGTGCAAGTATGGTACATCTAACTAAACTAAACAGAGGTTTAGTGTAAGTTATAGACCCCGTTATAAACGGCGCTGATGGTTTTACTCAGGTGGTTAACTAACTCTTTCCATAACTGCATTCTGTTTTCTCTAATGGCTTCATTCATCCACTTTAGCTCCCCTTTTGTATATACGCGTGAGTGTATGTATGTTTGTTTGTTTAGATTAGTTATGTGTGTTAGCGTTTAGTTAATAAATTTGTGTGCACAAATTACATGAGTTTCTGGTTCTGCCTTGCAAATTAATTAATGACCCTTGCTACATGCTCTAATGCATTAATACTTAAAGTATTTTCTGTGGCCACGAAAATATCCTTTCTTAGAGTTGATTTGAACTTGCACTGAATGGTCGCTGGACGACCAGATCAGTCGATGGCAATTTAATTCTGCTACAGTTATCACTGTCAGCCGATATAAATAATTGTAATTAATCGTAATTAATTGTAATTATTTATATAAAATTCCCTTTTAAGCTAATTTGCTACAGTATTTTCATTTCCAGATCACCCCTCGTCACAGGCACTTTCTGAGATTTGCGTTCGAAGGCACGGCGTATCAATTCACGGTGATGCCGTTCAGGCTAGCACTTGCATATTAAATTATTTGGACGATTGGCTGGTGTTGGCCCATTCGGAGGACAGCCACAAACATGCTCTATTACGTCACCTAGAGAGCCTAGTTCTCTGTGTGAACAAACAAAAGAGCATGTTTCACCCCAGCCAGTCAATCATGTATCTGGGGGTGCAGCTGGACTCAATCTTGATGAAAGCGCGTCTGAGTCAGGAGCGCATACTAGATTTAATGTCCTAGATTTAATTTAAAGGCATTCAGACTGGGCCGTCCAGTGGCACTGAAGGAATATCAGAGACTCTTGGGACGGATGGCGGCAGCCGTGACGGTGTGTCACCTCGGTCTGCTGTGTCACCTCGGTCTGCTGTGTATGCGCCCTCTCCAGATATGGCTGAAAACACAGGTGCCGAGAAGGGCGTGGAAAACGGGCCTTGCCCACGTTGTGGTCACTCGCAGGTGGTGCTTGAATGCGCTGAAACCAAAGTGGAACCCCGACCTGTACCAACGCGGCGCCCTGATGGGTCTGGTCACGCGGCGGAAAGTGGTCACGACCGACGCATCGACGATGGGCTGGGGAGCTTATTGTGACGGCGTACCGGCCTCGCGCTACTGGACGGAGTCGGAGAGAACGTGGCACATAAATTGCCTCGAGCTGAGGGTGGTATTCTTGGCTCTTTGGAGTTTCATCACACAAGTCTGGGGGCATCACGTGTTGATTCACACGGACAACATGTCGGTGGTATCGTACATAAACCGCCAGGGCGGAGGACACTCGGGAGCCCTTTACAGACAGGCAGCACGCCTTTTGTGGGCCGATCACCGTCTGCTCTCCATTCGAGCAGCACACGTTCCGGGCTGCCTGAACAGTGGTGCGGATATGCTATTGAGGGACGGGATTCCTCATGCCTTTTTACTTTGCTGCTTCCACGGCGTTGTTCTATACAGTCCCCAAGGCATTTACACCATGTGGAGAGAGCGCTCTCAAGAGGGAACGTCTCCGGTTACTATCATAACCTCGGTTCCCTGAGACAGGAACGAGACATGGCGTAGGCTGCCGTGTTCACTGCTCAGGTCTGCTGTGCTGTAGGTTCAGTTGGAAGATTCTGAGTTCATGCTGCCAAAACAGCGCATTATATAGCAGTGGGGGCCCCGCCCCTATTTGCCATCTTGGCTGGCACTGGCCAGTGAGAGTTGCAGTGCCAGCCAAGATTTCAGGTAGATTAGGAAGGAATGGAGTCCCCAAGGCGTTTACGCCATGGCTCGTTCCCGTCTCTCAGGGAACCGAGGTTACGATAATTAACGGAGACGTATTCAGTGCCACTTCACTTATCTGACGCCTGAACTTGTCACACACTCTTATATCCACTTTTCTTCAGATATACAACTCATAAAACACTTTCTAAATGTCCACTCAAAAGAATCAAATGTTGCATGATTTTTCTTGTTAAAATTAGTAAAAAAAAATAGCATTTATTTAGTGGCTTACCTAGAGCTCTGACGATAACTGCATTACCGCATCACCGCGGTAATGAGATGCCGACCGCGGTGTTGAGGTCACCGCACTTTTTTTGCAAGGTACTTGCAGAAGGAAGCTAGAGGTCTGTATTCCACGGCACAGGACCAGATTTCTTGTGACGCGGGATTAAATTCCCTAATAAAACTCGGTAGCAGTCGGTAACTCTGGTGAAATTTGAACGGGAGTGGGCGTTCTAACAATATCCCATTTCCAACGTCCTTTCAGAGCAGCATATCTGCGCTTTTATCGCTCACGCGCTGCACGCACTGACCAGTGCTTTCCGTTTCATGTATTTTATTGCGGCGTCTGTGCGCACAGCATGTGTATAACGGCCCTCAGACAGAACAGGCAGGTAGTGATGAGAGACAGAGCAGAATGAGGATGGCAAAGCAAAGTGTGGATGTGCTGTCCTTGAAGGACGTTCAACTTGGACTGGAAAATGGTCAGTTTACTGCTAAGAAACCCACGTCAGGCAAGTCTGACTCGGACATTCTTCTCAGGGATGTTAAAAAGTGATTTCATTTCGCAATGTCTACAAGCCAACGGTTTTGTTCATGTTTTGCTTATAAATTTAAATGACAGATGTTGTTTTTTTCTCTCTGCGACACTTTTCCTTCTGTGTTGGCGGCTAAATGTTAAACGAATTTTGCATTTTGACAAGACGAATAAAAATAACAAATAGGCTACAATTTTTGTACAACCTATAGGCCTAAATTTTATTTTATTCTCTGCGACACTTTTTCCTATTATGTTGACCGCAAAATGTAAAATTTATTTGATTCTGGTCAAGACAAAAATAAATAAAATAAATGGCCTACAATATAATTTGTGCAGACTACATTTTTATTTGTTATCTCTCTCTCGTTCAGTAGTGGAAATTTAAATGTGAGATTCTGGAAACGAGATATATATTTAGCAGGAACGGTCGGGTGAGGAACAAAATTATGGAGTGGACAGCGCATGAACAAAGAGTGGATTTATAGCGGGAGCGGGACTAAAAAAAACAGCTGAACACTTGTACAGACAGGCTAGCTAGCCTCATGTTCCCTTTTTATGTTGCACTTTGGAAAAACCCAAATCAGAAAAAAAAGCCTCTTATGTTGCACTTTAAAAAGGTTGTTATTATAAATGTAGCATAATTAATAGTTAAATATTATTAATGACATTTAATGTTGTGCAATTAACTGCCAAACCGTGATATTTGTTGCTGCTTCACCGCGGTTAGAAAAAATTCCATACTGTCACAGCCCTAGGCTTACCTGATGCGTGAACTTGACAAGATAGCGGTGCTGTCTCTCCCGCGAAGTCGCTCAGGCTCGTGCACATGCAGAATGATCTCAGTGTTGTCTGGATTTGTTTTTATTAGTTCAGTCAACATTTAGCATTCTGAATGTTGACTGGATTTGAAAATAACCATTAATTTAATGTTTTTAAAATATATTTGTGCAGACTTAATATAATATGTCTTCTCAACTAAGCCCAGGCAATAAAATTAGTTCAACTTAAATATTTTTGCCCTTCCAACGTTTTGTTAATTGGATTTTTTACAGTGTACAACTATGCTTATTTATCACCATGGAAACAGGGTGGCATTGTGAGTGTGTCTTTCTCTAATTCTCTTCATATTCTAAATCCATGGGATATCCGTGGATTGTTTTCATATCAAATTAAAATGTCAAAGGTCAGATTTAAGTGTTGTCACTTTGCCCATGTATGTGTGTGTAAAAGAAAATATTCACCTTCATTACTGTTTTTTTTTTTTTTTCATTTCAGATTAAGCCATTTTTATCTCAGTCTTTTAATTAAATTGGAAATGGTGTTGGTAGAGAAGAAAAACGAATCACAGAGATAGTGACTGAGAGAGTGAGGGAATCTTTATTAATTAGAATTTCTGGGCCACTGAGTAGCTCAAGGGCTCGTTATGAAATATTCTCAAAAAGAACAAGTCCATCCATTTTTCATCAATTAGCCTACTACAGGAACACACACAGAGACACACACATTAATGTTGACTGCCTGGGTGAATGAGCCGAAGGATTGCATTTCTTGTTGTTTTGTTGCCCGAAGGGCCGCCGTAGGGTTTCCTCTCCTGTACGTCCATTACTGTTCTATGACACATCATCAATCATCTTTCTAGTCTGCACAGTGTGTGTGTGGGCTTGTGTGCATGCATTTAAAGGTTGTGCATGTGTGTGGCTGTGCCTCTTAGTTTCCAGTCACTATGGCTGGATTATCCTTCTATCTGTAATTAAAGTCAGCCATGGAGAACGCCACACTGCCACTGAGCGGGGACATACATATTTTATCACTCTTTCACACACACACACACACACACACACACACACACGCACACAGGCACACAGGCACACATTTCCACAATCAGGAATGTGATGGAATTTCTTTCTTATCTCTTCAAATAGCTTTTGAGATGCCTGTCACTTTGGAAATGATTTTTGGAGCTGACGGCAGTAGGACTGTCATGGGTTGGTTTTTGAAGGATTGGGGGAAGGGGTGTCTTTGGCCATCAAAGCTAATAGGGTCATGACCTTATAAGACCACAGTTTTGGAATGCCTTTTTTTATTGTCTTGCGTTCAGGACGTCATGAAATTGCTTAACTAGTATACTGTAGGTTTTTCATGTGCTGATATTTTATATATTGGGATATTTGGATGGGGCATACTGAAGGTTTATCCCTATCCATTTTTTGTGTTCTTCCTATTATCATTTTTAACCAATATGCTTTAGTTAAAAATCATACAATCGTACAAATATGATTAATCTGTCATTTACTCGCTCTCAGGTAGGGATGCACGATATTATCGGACCAATATCAAAATCGGCCAATAAAGGCTTTAAATGTAAATATCGGGATTCATCCAATATGAAAAATTATGCCTATGTCTTGCTGAAAAGAGGAATACATTAACTCACATGTGCTCAGGGTGTGCTAGCGATAGGGCTGGGTATCGTTCCAAAATTTTCAATACAGATACCTTGACTTCGATAGCGGTTCCTGAACGATACTTTTTTCGATACCAATTTTATTAAATCAATTTTAACAAGACTACATTCTCAAAAAAAAACCCCCAAAAAACACTGGTTTTATTTTTTTCAGCTTCTTGACATTTATACAGACTCAAAGAATCCTGAGCCACTGCACAAAGGAACAAAATATGTCCAACACAATAATCAGTGTAAATAATTTTAATAAAGCTCAAATAGTTTTCAGTTTACACATGTTAGGTTATATTTAAACTAGTGCATGTTCGTTTTAAAATGGATAGCTCAGACAGAATCATCATTTCTATTCATTTTCCACTAATTTACTGATAAGCATTAGCACCTTTCAGAGCTGTCTGCCGGTATGTATAACATTATATGCCTTCTCTCTTCCGCAATCGCTGTTATGACTCGGAGGACATAACATATTTCAGCAACATTACATGGCCAAAACACACATTAGACGGCAAACGGAAGTTATTTCAAACACTCGATGGTGGTTTAAAGTGAGTTTTGAGTAAAAGCGGAATATAAATCTTATTTATTGTCTTATGTAGCATGATGTTACTGTGTGCATGAATGCTCATGTAATGCACACTTTCGGTCGTGTCGTATGGACAGATGCACGGCGCTGTACCTCAAGAGCTTTAGGGGCTGTTTACACCTGGTCACTTCATGCGTTTTTTCTGATTGGATATCTATCTGACTTGTTCAAACGTTTCCATTTACATTCTTCCAGAAACAAAAAGTAGCCGGGATGAACTTGTTTGTTTACGCAGAGGCAGGTCTGGACAATATATTGCATGCGATTTTGAATTGAGTATTTTTAGTTCTTTTCACGGTCGTAAAGAAAATACGAGACAGACCGCACTGGTGCAGGCTTCGACCCCAGGGGGTTAAAAATGATTTGCTTATAATTTCTGCACAGGAGAGACTTGGTGTTGTTTCCAAACAAAAGGAAATATATCGGTATAGGCATCAGCTATCGGCCAAAATGAGTTGAAAAATACCGGCATATCGGATATCGTGCATCCCTACTCTACAAGTCATTCTGACCTTTTTGACTTTCTTTTGTTTGTGACGCACAACAGAAGATAATTTTTAAGAACGATGGAGAACAAACAACATTGGAACCCATTGACTTTGACACCATTATTGTATGGACAAAAAATACATTTCTCAAATACCACATACAGTATTATGTATTTGAATATATGAATATATTTTTCCACTTTTATGAATTTATAAAGTTTATGATAAGATAAAAGACTGAATATATCTATATTATTATGGCAAGGTTATTGATCATCTGCTGCCCTGTCTTGGATTGATCTGTGAAATGACCTCATCATTAGAGCTGCAGAAATACATTCATGATGACAGGGCCTATATTTACACATTGATTTTACTACTTTGTGTAACTGTGGAGGATGCTTATTTGAGTGTTTGAGTATTTTTGTAGTGTCCTATATCTAAAACAATAGTATAAATAATAGAATGAATTTTAAACATGCACACACACACAAAATACTTATTAAAATAAACTTAGTTTTGGCAGGCAATATTGATTTATGTAACTTGATATCAAAGTGCCACAGAAGCCACAGAAATTACACACTTAAGCATTTTTGATGTAGTTGTGTATGTTTGTGATTCAACATGCCCAGGAACTATGAATGGTGATCATAGTAAATCAACAATATTAACTGTATGGAAGTTTGCTTAGATATTCTGCCACATGGTCATGGTGTGGTTGCATGGTCACATTATGAAATTACAGATGGTAATGGACATTTAGATTTATTCAGGAATGAACATGCAACTTGTATTATGATATATTTATAATAATATTGATTCAGGATTATGTTAAAGGGAAAGAAGAAAAAAAATAATTTGTTCTTTGTATATTAATATGAATGATTTGTATTAATATGAACGATGAATTGTTTAATATATGTACTTGCTCTTCTGCCAGTGAGCGTTATATCCACAAATAGCCTGTAGCAGTTAGATTGTATACTATGTATTCAGAAATACTCTGTAACTGATCCTCTGAGAGGCCATAGATTGTTGTCTCTGAACACGCTGGGCCATAATCCTTTGCCTTATGCTGCAAGAGCCCTTCAGGGAGCAATAAATGCCCATGATGCTTTTCCCTACCAAACTAACCCTTGTATTAGAGAGAGACCCATTCTGCTGATTGAAACACATACTTGCATAAATCCTAACTAGACACAGTGAGTGATAGGTGACCTCAGTGCTATCATAAAAGGTTATTATACAGAAATGAGAAAGAATGTCCACAGTCAGTCTCACCTTAAGCTCACAATGATTGTGTTGTTATTTGAGGTTTTTTTTCTTTTTCTTTTTTTCTTCCTTTCTATTAGGAACAGTAAGAAATGGTGCCCTTGAAGTGACTTTAGATTCAAGTATGACTTTCTACCCTCAACGTATATATTGAGAGTTTTACGCAGACTCTGTAAATGATTAATTTGTGTAAAACATGGCTTGATTTTTAGATTTTTAGGGTTTAATAATTTAAAATCACTTTGTTCTGTTGTATTTATTTGTGTGTGAGAGAAAACACAGTAACAGTGGTGTTCTTGGAAGAGCTTTTTTTGTGTGGGAGAGACTTTGTGAAAATTCGATTTTCTTTCGTTTTGATCCTAAATTTGTAAACCTTTGGTTACACTTTATTTCAATAGTCCACTTTAGACATTCTACTAACTATAAGTAACTTTGTAACTACATGTCAACTAATTCTCATTAATTTGCAACTACATGTCTACTAACTCTCAGTAAGGTAGGTTTAGGGTTAGTAGAATAAGTTGATATATACTTGCAAAATTTCTTATAGTCAGTATATTGTATGTTGTGGACCCATCAGAATAAAGTGTTAGAAGATATTAAGCAGACAGTCTACTAATACTCTAATGACTGCTAGTTGACATGTAGTTGTAAAGTTACTTACTGTTAGTAGAATGTCTAAAGTGGACTATCGAAATAAAGTGTTACCAAACCTTTTTGAGCCATTTTTAAGAGCACTTCCCCTGTTAAACAAGCAGCCCTAGTTATTTTTCTATTCTCTCTTTACATACTATTTTCCCTCCAAAATAGATTTGCACTGGCACCTTTGAACTCTACCATGAAGACCTCAGCAATGAATTAAACAGAATGGTTTTATGTCTTCTATGGGGATGTTATCATGTTATTAGCACAGGACATGTTATGTTATGGACAGAGTTGCACAGACCAAGAGTTATGGAGAACGATTCTTACAATTTTCTTTTCTTTCTTTTTTAGCTATAAAGTAAAGCCATCATATAATTTCAAACATTGATTTGAATTCACCAAAACTGCCCAGGTGCAAGTATTTGAATATCAGATATCATAATGCAGTGCGGCCTTTCGTGTGTGTGTGCTCCACCCAGGTCAAGAGCACCTGTTAATATTCTAAAATAACTCCGTAAGTCTGATCAGATGTCTCACAATGCATAGCTGCATATACCATGGCCAACAGCTGCAAGAAGCATTTACATAGAACTGCATATGGTGTAGCTAGTAGGGCTGGGACAATAAATCGTTGCAGAATCGAATCCTGGATCGATATTTCTAAGCTCAGAATCGATTCCAGAGGAATCGTGCTGCATTTGGAAAATATCAGAATCGATCCATGAATCGATTCTGCAACGATTTATAGTCCCAGCCCTAGTAGCTAGACTCTTAACAAACCCCTTTCTTTCAGTCAGACATCAGTATAATTCATAAAAAATGTTTTTTTTTTTTTTTATTCATTTGTTTTTCCTATACACCTTTATTCAACTGTGTTCCAACCTTTCTGTCATGCTTGTGTATATTATGGCTTTATATTGTAATATTGTTTTGTTTCTTTTGCAAAACATCTTTGTATTCTGATGAAGTGTGGTGCCCCCTCTGGATATCCCAGTATAGTATCCATGGTGAGTGTGTTTCATGATTTAGGTCAGTGTGTGCCGATGGCTCAGCGGCCTCTCTCCATGTTAACAGTCTCCTGACTGTGATGTGCTTGTTATTGGACATCCTCAGGGTCCAGTCTCATGCTGACCTTCAAAACCCAAGAGACCCTCAGCTGGAGCTGATTTTGGTACAGTCTTGTCCAGGCTTACTTTATGACATAACTTATACCTCTGTGGGGAATGACCAATTTCCGTTAAGTTTTATCTTGGATTTAAATGCTAAAAATAAAAAATAAAAATATGTATGTGTGTGTGTATATATATCTATATGTATATGTATATGTGTGTGTGTATATGTATAAATATATATATATATATATATATATATATATATATATATATATATATATATATATATATATATATATATTATTAAATATGTTCTGTCCAGACTTGACTATTGCAATGCTCTCTTGGCAGGTCTTCCAGCCAATTCCATCAAACCTCTACAATTAATCCAAAATGCCGCTGCAAGATTAATCTTTAATGAGCTGAAAAGAACGTACGTCACACCTCTGTTCATCAGTTTGCATTGGCTACCAATAGCTGCTCGCATAAAATTCAAGGCATTAATGTTTGCCTACAAAACTACCTCTGGTTCTGCACCCCTTTACCTAAATTCAGTACTTCAGACCTATGTGCCCTCTAGAAGCTTGCATTCTGCAAGTGAACGATGTATTATTGTGCCATCCCAAAGAGGCACAAAATCACTTTCACAGACTTTTTCATTAACTGTTCCCACCTGGTGGAATGACCTGCCCAACTCAATCCAAGCAGCTCAATCCTTAGCCATCTTCAAGAAATGGCTAAAAACACATATCTTCCTTTATTTGACCCTCTAACTCTAGCACTCTCTATTATAATTCTATTTTATCTATCTGTCTTTTTTATTAAAAAAACCCCACACACACTTGACCCTCTATCAATTGCATATTTATTCTCTAACTGCTAGTTTTTCTTGAAAAACTAACACTAGCTTTCTTTTTTCTATTCTATCTATTTGTTTCTTTAAAAAAATAAGTAAATAAAAAAGAACACTAGGTTTCTTTTTTCTATAGTCTATCTACTCGTTTTCCTTAAAAAAACAAAAACAAAAAACGAAACCTTGCTACGTGTACTGTGTATAGCACTTGCGTGTTGTTGCTCTTTTGTTGGTTTTGATTGCTTCTGTTGTCCTCATTTGTAAGTCGCTTTGGATAAAAACGTCTGCTAAATGACTAAATGTAAATATAATGTAAATGTAAGTATTTGACCTTAGAATACTGTGAATGATCAGTCAGATTTTACAAAGAGTCACGTGATATACTAAAATCTAAACGTGCTACTCCTCAGCTGCGGTTGGCACAAAGAATGTGATTTCCAGCTTGAAGTTTCACAGCTCCTAAACTCTTGTCAAACCTTCTTTCTTTGTATAACCATTGGCTGGTTTCCCAACAGTCCAATTTGTGTGGATTTCACTCTGCTCTCTTTCTACAGATGTAGCCGGTGGAAAGAAAATGAAATCTGAGACTCCAGTACTTGTAAATAAATGAAAAAAAAGAGTGTTACATAATATCTGTTAAGATTTTAGACAAATTTTACACAAACTCTCATTTGCATTGCAGTTAGGGATATTAATTGGTACTATTTAATAACTGGATGTGATTTGAGTAATCAGTGGTATTTGGTGGAGTAGTGGATCATAACCATAATTTATTGATCTCTCTAACAATATACTATAAGCAGAATTAATGCAGATGATATGATTATAAGTCATTGTTTTAAATTATATTTGAAGTACTTCTTAATTTTCTAAGCAAGTTGAACACATTCCACATTCCCCCTGTTTTCTGATGCAAAAACCAGCACTATTCAAGCAATGTTAGGTTTTTGCTAAGACTGTGATATGTGGAGGAGGGGGAACTGAATCCTGCTTTCCTACAGCATCAGACAGTCATGCAAGTCACAGTATGAGAGCCGCTGTGTGGGGTGGTTGTATGGCTGGACAGTGGGTCAAGGTTTAGTAAATAAAGCCATTCCTACTCAAAGTGACTAAATAATTCTGTATTTGTTCTGCAAACACATTATTTATTCTTTACTTAACAGAGAATGTGGTTTTGATGTTATCTCTCTATTTACTCATGATTTATAATACAGTTAGGTTTTTTATATAATTTAATCCCTCTAGGCTCTGAAAACAAGCAAAGCTTAATAAAGCATGTTTTTGCCATTCACCAAGCACAGAATGAAGGAAAATGCAACAGCATTAAAACATTGATGGAGGCTTTACAGTAGACAAGGTCAAGACCACATTCAAATTCTTAATGTAACAGAGTCTGGGGAATGTCACGTGTTTATATTTGTCAGACCTAAGCCCTATGAATCATAAACCAGTGAATGAAAATATCAAATGTGATAAACGTAACAATCCATTTAACCTATTATTTAAATGGTATTGCTTTGTGCTGTAAATACAAATGAAGACTCTTGTGGGGTTTGATTGTTCAGTGTAAAACACTTCAAATTAGTTTTTTACATTTTACCCAGTTTTCCTGCAATGCCTGCTGCTCTGCTTTGGTTGAGCAAACAGCAGAGGAGTTGCACTTTTATGTGTGCTTAGGGACTCCAATGGAAAAAAAAAAAAATCAGTGTAATGTAGCATGACTGCAGTGATGTCACCCTGTCTTTTCTGTGCATAATACTGTAGCAGAGTTTCTGGATGGAACGAATAACACTGGCTGCTGAGAATCATGGGTAAAAGAGCTTAAATCTGTGCAGTTGCAGCTGTATAAAGGAAGAATTGTCTCTTGCACCCTGGTGTCATTTCTGCTGTAATTAATCCACTGTTAAAAGACTTTCATCAATGTCATAGGAAAAGGAATTCTTAAAGAAAAAGGGACAGAGTCTCCAATGAATGTGTTAATTTGATCATGGTCATTATCATAGTCATCTGAAACTCTGATACACGGTAATTTACAGCTTCTCTATCTGGTGTGTGGAAATATACCCACATGTTATGTTGTTTATGAATTAATAAATAACCCATATATTTTGTATATCCAAGCAGGTTTTTGGATCAATGTTTGATATAATGTCTAAATCAAGAAAACGGGCAAAATCAAATGCTTTGCAGCATTAAGTTTTATGGTGCGACATGCTCGGTGGCAACACGATGATGACATAAGTTGAAACTGTAGCAGTCTTGATGAAATGGAAAAAGTTTGCAGTTCCAATCTTAAAGTTCAATTTTAAAATTAAGGAGCTAAACTAAAGTTCAAAAGTGAATTTTACTTGCACTCTTTATATATTTAAATATATATTTAAAAAAAAACCTACTAATTCCATACTTTTTTTTTTTGTGATCAACTTTTTTTTTTTTTTTAAATCAACAAAACAACATCCACACAAACAAGACAACAGGGAGGGGGGACCAACAGACACACCATAACAATTTCAATTTCTATTTGCAGCAAAAAGGACTAAACAGAATCCACATGAGTCCACAGACCGACAACAATTGAACATTCCCAAAACATATGGAGAAAAGTGCCTGCTGATACAGTGTTACAGATATGACAGTTATAGGTTGATTGCAGTTTCATTTTAAACCTCTTGTAAGGAGTTATGTATGCTCTATGGATGACTTTGAAATGGATGAGACGATAAGCCAAGTTTTTAGAAGTTAAGATTTGATTAGACCACACTCTCTCCCAGTCGACCGATAAATCAAAACCTGTTAATTCACGATTCCAGATAGATTTAATAGAAAGAGAATTTGCAGTGTGATCGTTAAGTTTACTATATATTAGAGAAACAGATGGCCGGCCAGAGGGTGGTACGATCCAATCCCATATAGGATGAGAGGAAATAGGGGATGCCCAGGGAACTCCATAGGCCTTGAGAGCAGAATGTAACTGAAAAAAAAACAAAATATGATGATGCTGGTTCTCATATGTCACCGCATGTGTTTCTGCCCAATGTAGACTAAGAGGGCTGGACAAATGGTCAATTTCAACATAAAAAATTTAAGTAGTGCCATAAGGGTGTGTTGTTACAAAATTTGAAAGGTCCTCCCATCAGACGTCACACCCTTTAAAAAAAAAAAAGTCCTTAGATTATTCTGGATTCTCCAAAGATCGATTACATTAAGTTCAGTGATAAATTTATTCAATAACTTAGAGGATGGGTTAGCTGTAGTATCAGGGTGAGATTTATCCAGTACAGGATTTATAACAGCATTAAAATCACCACCCATCACTAAAGGACAATCCATCTGCTCAAGTAATATATTGGAAATATTCGTGAAAAAAATGCACTGTCTGCCTCATTCGGGCAGTAAATGGAGACCAGTGCAAGCCTGTCATTATGTATTTTACAGCGTATAAAAAAAAATCTACCTTCATCATCATTCCCGGTATGTTTAATAGTTAAATGTAACTTCCTATCGACTAAGATAAGCACCCTCTTAATTTTATTAGGGGCACAAAAGGCGGCTGCCAGTTTGTAATACTTGTTTTGAAAACGTGCCACATCGCATTGTTTTAACTGAGACTCTTGTATCAGGGCACAGGAAATCGATTTACGGTGCAAATATTCTAATATCTGGGTACGTTTAATAGGAGAATTTAGGCCATTCACATTCAATGATAAGATATTCAGAACATGCATTGTGTGCTCGCAATGCCAAGATTCTGTCTAAGTGAAGAGAAACAAAAGCAATGCCATACTGCCAGTGACATGTAAACATTTGTATGTATCCTGGATATCAGTCCACCTAGATGCATAGTCCTTTTAAAAGAAAAGCAGAATAAATAAAAGTATTGATGTCTGTTGAAGGGCATAGAAAAAAAAAGCAAAAACAAGGAACGACAAACTACTGTGTATAAAAACCGAAGCAGACCGCACATTACAGAGAGTGCAGGTCTGCATACACAATGGAAACAAATGTTGATGCGTGACCAGTCCACTTCAACGCAAGACATGTCCCCAAAGGCCCACTGAGCCAAAAGCATAGTGATTGAACCTGCTCTCCATCAGCCCGAAGAATAATAATAATAAATAAAAATAAAGAAAATAAATCATTATTATTTACCAATCAGCATAAGAACGTACAGGGCAGGGGCAAGATTCCAAAAAGAAATTAACAAGTGTCCATGACCATTTTGTTATTGTCCTCTTCAGGGCAGTTATGATCACCACAGACCTCATTGTTAGTTTTCCCTCGTTAAGCTGAGAGGATGGAGACGGTAGCCGACGCCTTCCCGCTGCTTTCTAGCATTGCAGAATAAGTCTTCAGTGTCAGTGAATTAACAAAATCCTCTGCCTTTTGAGGAGAGATGAACATCATCTACTCACCTTTGTGCCGTAGTTTAATTACTGCTAGATAGGTGAGGAAGGGCTGGAGACCAAGTACTGTCATCTTCTTCAAGACTGAATTAAAGCTCTTTCTCTTGGTAGTTGTGGCTGGACTAAACTCGGGAAAAAATAGTAGCGTGACATTGTCCTGGGTATACTTCACCGGATATGCCTGCCGAGCACCTTTCAGGACTGCCAATCTGTCAAGTCATCTTAGTACACGGAAGATGAGAGTACACGGCTGATCAGAGTTTTTCCTTCTGTCATACACGCGATGGGCCCAGTCAATCTTGATGTCACAGCCTTTCAGGGAAGGGATCCACTTGGAAAGATTAGCTCTGAGGAAACCAGCTGCATCGGAGCCTTCTGCCCCCTCCAGCAACCCAACCAGTCGCACGTTATTTCTCCTGCTCCTATCTTCATTGTTCTTAAATTTTTCGGTGAGTTGCTCCAGCTGATTTCTTAAGTTTGTGACTGTCCTCTTATCCTCACGTGCATCTGCTTGAACGGAATTGACCCGGTTATGTGTCTGTTTCGCTGCGATGGCTAGCTTTTCAACGTCTGCTTTTAGCTCTTTTACGGAATCGTTGGTCGTTTGTATATCCAAATGTAGATCACAGAGTGCTGGGGTCAGTACAGAGTCTATCACGTCTCTTACAGTTGAAGCCACTACCGAATCGAGAGTGCTTTGTTGCTCTTTAAGCACTAGCTTGATACCGTTAGCTATAGCAGCGTCGAGATCCTCTCTGGAGATGTTGAAATTTTTTAATTTTTCTTTATTGGCGATTGTCCACTCTCTCTTTTCCGGCTATCCTTGACTGCTGGGGCACTCAGAGTGAGCTAACTAAAGGGTGGTTCAACATTTACTAACAGGATATATACAATTTCTGACAAAGTGAGCAGAGCGAAGGACTATGCGTGCATTGCCGCCGAAGGGTCACGTCATCCTCCACTAATTCTATACTTTTGAATAGTAGTGTATGTTTGGTCTGCACAAATAAAAAAAAATAAAAAAAGAGTTTCTGCATAATGTAGAGAAATAGAAATGCCCAAGGCTTAGTGAGGATGTTCTGCTTTTTGGCCCCCATCTGTGGAGCTTTCAGAGCGATTTTTTTTTTTTTTTTTTTTTTTTTTCTTTACTTTTTCAAAAGAAAAAAAAAAGAATAAATTCACCTGCTATTCCTTTTTTTCCTCTTAGGGTTGGTGATTTGCCTGCAGAGGTTTGAGGGTCTGCATTTAGTGCATTTACATGGTTGACTCATCAGTCTGATGGAGGTCATTTAGTTCTATGAAATGTTCACGCCCACACGTTTGCACACACGCTTACACATATATGTGCAGAGCCAGAGCTCTAAAATTAAGTCAAATCTGCTGACACAGCAGAGCTCAAACTCCCCCGGCTGATACACAAATCACTATACACAAACACAAAAATGTATAAACAGTAGTCATTTCATCCATTTACATCATCAATATCATTTCAATGTTATTTCAATGTATTTCATGTTTATTGCCTTGACAGCGACATTCTTCTTACCAGATTAATGAAAATGCATGAGAAATCTGCCGCACTCTCAGCAGATCATTGTGAGTAGTAAAATAACCCATAAATTAGAGGGACACTCTGAATATTGTTAAAATAGTTAAAACAGTGTTCAGTAGGTCAAGGTTTGGCTTTTCTGTAGACACAATATAAATTTCCTGTGGCTCATGACAGGGTTTTTTTGTGTGTGTGTGTGTGTGTGTGTGTGTGTGTAACAATGTAAAAGTCTTTACTGTCACTGTAATGTATCACTGATGGAAAAAAAAGTATACATTCCTTAAAAATGCTTATTCCTATTCTTTTGAACAGAACAGTAGCCCAAAGTGTTCTGCACCAGCCAAACAGCTCGTATAGTGATGAATAAGAACATCAATGTACTGCTTTCTGCAGGTATTATGTAGACCTATAAACCAAGCAAGATGTGTGTATGTATTCTGAATTTGACATTTTTATTTAATTTCCTTCTAAATTTTACAGAAAGCTTTTTTATTATTAAGCATTATGACAGTAACATGTTAAAAGCTTTTGATTTCCTTCTCAGTTGGTTGATTTCCAGTTGTGGTGTTCTCATCCACTCTGCTGGCATGCAGCATTACAGATGGAGAGAGAGACAGAGCTGTGGAAGGAAGAAAGGGATGGATGGTGAAGTTATTGTTCACTCTCAGGGAGCAGTGGGGGAAGTGAAACACATTGCATGGGGTCTTTTCCAAATTTCTCTCCTGTGGTTGTGACTGTGTGTTTTGGCTGTTGAGATTCAGGCTGAGTGCCAGGTGGACTCTAACCTGCTGCCTGCCGCTTTTCAGCACCTCCACTGACTCCAGGCAGACTTCTTTTCCTAACCTCTATTCCTGATATTTTAACTGGAGGAAACTCATCAGTGACTGCTTGTTTAAGGCCACTGAGGCAATAATTGAATAGCAGTTCATTCATTTGAATTAACTGCTTAACAATTAGTTCATTCATTTTAGTGATCTGCTGTTATTTGAATTAGATCAAACTCTTGTTTCCTTTCACAGGATTTCTAAAGACTGGGGGTGTTTTTATTTTTTATTCTTTCTTGTATATTTCCATGGTATACTTTTCCTTCTTAAACATTTTGTTGGAAAAAAAAAAAAACATTGTTAAACATAACTACATTTGCTAGTGTCTGTAGATACTTTATTCATAGTCTTAGTGAGAGGAGTTATTTCCAAAAGCAGACATCTCAAGCCCCCGCACCTAAACATTTCTGGTTATTGTTTATTCAACTCTGTGTTTATCCAGAATGAATTACAGTACGCCTACCACATTGGCTCATGGTCTGCTCATAGGAACAGTGGTGATTGGGTCATCAAGTATTATCAAGTAAACATATAATACACATCTCCACATTTGAAATCTGATTGTCTGCCACTACCGCCCCTTTGTTTCTCCTCTTTCCTTCTGAGGGATCTCACCTCAATATATCACCTTTATCCTCCTATCCTTTTGTTGAATTTTAATAGCGGTGAAGGAAAAGACTCGACAGCAACAGACTCATTGACTCCACACTGAGAGTTTTTTGTTACTTGTAATCCTACGACTATTTTTAAAATATGATTATGACTTGCATTGTGTCTTTATTCACTGACTTAAATTATGATCTACCCAAAGTGCAGTACACTAATTGCAAGGATTATAATTTGAAAATGAATGTGAGAGAGTAGAGCTAAAATAGTTATATTGCACCATTTCTGTTATATGTTGTGTAGCTATATAAATTAACTAAAAGTTAATCACCTTTATTTAGATTGTTTCAAAGAAGCTTCACAGTATTAACAGGGAAGTAACATGGGGAAGGACACTTTATCAAATATAAGACAAATCCAAATTCTGCTTTAAAGCAGCTCTAAAAATGCAAAGACAAAAGTATAATTTTTCAGCTTCAATGTTGATTACATTCATTACATATAAAACACTAAATTAACAAGTAATCAACATTATGGTATGGGCCGATTCAATTCTAATTCCAACTCATGCATTAAAGAGGATACAGAATTTTGCCCAACCCAAATTTTCTAGGCTCATCTTAGCCTGTATTTAAATGGTTCAATAACCTTCAGCAGTATAATGCTGTCCTAATGTCACGCGTTATGTATGGTCAGGCTGAACTATGCAAATGAGGTTTGATGTGGTATGCTAATTTGACGCGTTTTGACACTGATTGGTTACGTACTGATTGCATGTGTCTGGCTCTGGCAGGATTGAAGAGCTTTTGATGTGTCTTTACCATTTGACGCTCAGGCAATTGGCAGCTCATTAGCTGCAGGAGGGCAGGTAAATGCATACACATATGCAATTTTTCTCGGAGACGCTGCTTCATATTGAGCAGACATAATATTTGCTCTTCTCTAGGGAGTTGAGTGTAGAAAGATCAGTGCAAATAAATTCTTCTCAGAAATCCTACTTGCGTGGTGTCTACAGCTGCATACATTGAATGCATTTACACAATCAATACTGTGGCCTGAACAACCTTTCCCATTTACAATATCTCAAATAAGCTCCAATAATGAGCCTTCAGAATGAGATGGAGCATATTCCGTGCAAGATAGGCAGCATATTACATTATTATTTTGACTTTGAATCCTTGTTGTAACATGGCATGCACAAATTTATCTACTTTGCAGGGCGACTCTTCTGAAGCTGACAGCATACAAATGTGATTTAACTCAAGGATTACGGTGTTCTTATAACCGGGATTTCACAGAGGCATAAAATCAGCTTATCCTGTGCAAGACCTCATTCAGAATATGCTCCAATTCAGAACACAATGAAATATAATATAATATAATATAATAATATAATATATTTCTAAGACACACAGTCACTCTTTCTCTTGTTAATTTGGGTTACAGTGTTGAAACCCTGATTTGATTTTCAATCTGTTGCATTAAATTAACCTTTAGCTGAAATACAGACAGGGACTGTTTACCGTAAATCCATACTAATTCATTAGCTGAGAGGACGTTTCAGAAAGGCGAAGAGGGCAGTTAACAAAAAGGCTTACATGGGGCATGACTACATCTCAGACGGACAAATTCCATTTAAATAATTCATTTAATTTTCCCTCTCTTCTTTCATTAAAACACCACATTTTCATCAATACTGGGTCTTTTGCTGGAGGACATTGCTGATTGTATGAGACTGTATTGAGCTCTTTGTTAGTGAATAGCCGCTCTCAGCAGAAAGTCTGGTGTGCCGTGCTGCTGATGCTAGCAGCAGTATGTTGGTCTCTGTTTAGTGTCCAGGTTGTGTATAGCCCTTGTGTGTTGTGTCTGTGAGGTTGTGTGAGCCATGTTTTTGGTGACTGGGAAAGGCCAGTCAGCAGCAGTTGAAAGTGAGCTGCTTTCAAAGGCTCTTTTGTGGGCTCTCTGTTCTGTACAGGAAGTGTTTGTACATATTCATCCCCTGATGCAAAACAATCTCATTCTCACAGGTGAAATGTTGATCCAGTTGCATTGCTGCTTACTGTTGCAGTACTATAGTGCTGAAAATGCAAAAACCTTAAAGGGATAGTTATGTTCCATGCCCTCATATTGTTCTAAACCTTCCACAAAAAATATTAAGCAGGACAACTGTTTTCAACATCGATAATAATAAGAATTTTTTTCTTGAGCACCAAATCAGCATATTAGAATCATTTTAAAAGGATCATGTGATACTGAAGACTATAGTGATAGCTGCTGAAAATTCAACTTTGCCATCACAAGAATAAATTCCATTTTATAATATATTAAAATAGAAAACAGTTACTTTAAATTGTAAAAATATTCAAACTTTTACTATATTTTTACTATATCAAATAAATGCAGCTTGGGTGAGCATAAGAGTCTTCTAAAAGAAAAAAAAAATAGAAATTAGAAAGGGCTTTATTGCCAAGTATGCTTACACACAAAAGGAATTTGTTTTGGAATTGGTCTTTGTCTATAAAAACAATACACAATAGACAAAATAGACAATATGTGCATGTACAGATATGCTATATACAAATTACATTTGGTCTGTGACACACATGACATCCTCCATATCTTTTTCTGCTCTCTTTTTATTTGATCATGCATATATGGCCTAATGGATAGAGAGTTGGACTTGTAACCCGAAGGTCGCGGGTTCCAGTTTCAGGTCCAGCAGGAATTGTCGGTGGGGGGAGTAAATAACCAGCGCTCTCTCCACATTCAATACCACGACTGAGGTGAGACCCTAGATCAAGGCACCGAACCCCCAACTGCTCCCCGGGCGCCACAGAATTGGCCCACTGCTCCGGGTGTGTGTTCACAGTGCGTGTTTGTTCACTTTCCACTGCTGTGTGTGTGTGCACTTGGATGGGTTAAATTCAGAGCACAAATTCCGAGTATGGGTTACCATACTTGGCCACACGTCACTTCACTTTTTTTTTCTTTTTACTATATGAACTGTTGTAATTTTAATTATTATTATTATTTTTTTAATTAAAAATCAGACTTTCTTAGCTAAGGTGAATATAGGACAGATTGTTGTTTTAAGGCAGGGGTGCCCAATCCTGCTCCTGGCAATCGATTTTCCTGAAAAGTTCAGCTCCAGCTCTAATCAAACACACCTGAAGCAACTAATTAAGGTCTTTAGGATCGCTTGAAAATTAAAGGCAGGTGTGTTTGATTAGAGTTGGAGCTGAACTTTGCAGGACAGTCGATCGCAGAAGCAGGATTGGGCACCCCTGTTTTATGCCGAGTTCACACTGCACGATGGACAAACTCGTCGGATCGCTGTTGTTTTCACACTGCACGATGGATCGGCGACAGGGGCTTTCACATTGCACAATTTCACAATACAAAGAATCGCCGACAACTCTGTCTGATCCGCAAACCACATTTCACAACAAAAAAACATGCGAGAAGTGATAAGGAAATAACGCGAGAACCTGCGTGCATCAGCCCATTGTTCTCGACCGAGACTGGAAGTATTAAAAAAATATAGCCCGCAAATTGTCTGTGCACTGATTTCAGCTACAAAAAGAAAAACAGATTATGCAGGACGGAGATGCAGGGAACAGGGATTGTGTTCTGCAAAGAGCGGTAAATAATCATTTTGCAGTAACTGTTATGCTGATGTTGCAGCTGGTCAAGTGTTTGTGCTTGTTTCTGTATGATATAATTGTACATATTAAAATACTA
This sequence comes from Acrossocheilus fasciatus, assembly GCA_036784905.1. Taxonomy (NCBI): domain Eukaryota; kingdom Metazoa; phylum Chordata; class Actinopteri; order Cypriniformes; family Cyprinidae; genus Acrossocheilus; species Acrossocheilus fasciatus. Next base: position 22,245,206 of record CM071957.1, on the reverse strand, counting down.
ATATGGTCTATAACTCCTCACCGAACTTCCCTCTACCCTGTATCTTTGTCTCTCATTGGCTGTAGTTTTCAGTCAGAAATCATTGCACACAGCAGGATTGTGAATTGCTGACAGCTCCAGATATTTAGCATGTCAAATATTTCACAGGCGTCGACGATTCTCTCTAATCGCGTCTTTGATAATTCACACTGCACGATTGTCACTCGCGTGAACAAGCTCCGATTTGCCTCCGATTTCAGGCATTTGACGGCGATTTATCAACCTGTCGGCGAGTGAAAAATCGGGCTAAAATTGTGCAGTGTGAACTCGCATTAAGGGTTAGAGAATATGGTCGTCTTGCATAGTCTGGGATTGACAATCATTACTTTGTTTAATGACCAGCTCTTTCCAGATGCAGTGTAATGGCACAAACTCACTTTGAAAGTATTGGTGTTATGCATTTTACTTCAGATTATGGATATTTTAACCAAAAAGTGTATTCAGAGACATTCAGAGATGCTGTGCACATGAGGGTAAAATAAAACCTTTCGGCCTCTGGGCCAAATAAAAAGTCCTTTATTGTAAGATGACTTTGGCACACTCTTGTCATATAAAATGACTTTTAGTGTACACTAACAGCAGGAACGTCCCTAGAGTAGCCTGGGGTCAAAGAGAAGAGAGATGTGTGCCTGATAAGAAAGAAACTCTTTCTCTAGATGGGAAGTGATGTCATAAAGGCACACATTGTCAGGTCATCCAGGTTAACCGATTCACTGACAGGAAAGAATGATGCTAGTGATTTTGTGCCAGAAGATTTCTCTCCACTGAGACGCTGATAAAGCAGCACTGTTGTGTTTAATGGATGTAGATAGTTTATATAGAACCTTTTTATGTTTTTTTCTTTTTTTTTCTTCTTGAGTCTGTCTCTGTCTCCATCATTTTAATTAGTGGTTTATTGTTGAGTGATGTTTACACAGCTTCTCTTTAATTGTTGAAATGAGCGTGTACCGCACCACAAAAGCTGACTCATTTAATGGAAACATTCTGTGTATACATGCATAAAGAATGCTGTAGACATGGGTTTTTATATTTTGACAGCTGTAGATTAAAATGTCATTATCATTCTGCCGTCCTTCCCCATGACTTCTCTACTGCTACATTACCCACAATTCTCTGAAGTGACTTCTTTCTAATGGAGAAACAAGTTTTCTTACTTTCTCACAATCCATCAATCACACTATTTTGTGCTCTTTTCTCAGCAGGGATGCACAGTGAGAGACCTTTGTGGAAAATTCACAATTCCAGCACTTTTCTGTGCAGTTTTTTACTGCAAAAGTGTGTCATCTTCACTAAAAACCTGTGAACCAGTTGAAAAAAGTTAAATGCACAAAAAACGCACTTATAAAATGAACCTTATTTGAAATGCTCAATGCTGTTTGCATGGTGCAATTAATGTTCCTCTATTAGTGCATGCAAAAAGCAGGTGGTATAGAGAATTTGTTTAAAATATATGATTGCATTTTCTATTCATCATGGCAGCGGTTATTATTTTGTGGCATTACCTGATTTGCATAATTCCTTTAGTGAATGAGGCACTAAAATAACCAACCTGGTCTCATGGCATAAACGTACCTGGGTGCACTTTTTAGCGAGACTGTTTTTACGTACCTTGCTGCGCGTTTCTCCGCAGTTTCAAAGAGAAATGTCCACTGAGTGGCGCTAAAACACGGGTTCAATACGTAAACCCTGGCACGTTTTTATTATGTTGGTATAGGTACGTATTGCTGTGTTTTTATTACATTGCTTCAGGTACGTATTGCAGCGGTTCAGAATTCAAATCCGGGGATCGTCGCTAAAAATTAATGCTCTATTGTGTCGGAAATATGCCCTATACCAAACCCAACCCTAAACCTACCCGATAGTGTTGACAAATGCAAAACTGATATAAAGACGCATTCGTTGATGCAACCATGCTATTTGAACCTGATTTGCTGATTTGAACTGTTTTGTCAAACCGTAGTTACACGGGATTCGAACCGGAGCTCCTCGGCTCTCAAGTACGTCTCCGTACTACGTGAGCTACCGAACAAACCTACTGTCTATGAAAACCCATAGATATGAAGCTGGATATGTGTGATGCTAATGTTCAAAAGCATCACATTTCAAATTTCCCAGCATATTAATATTGTTTTAAAGTCATAACATGATATTCTTCAAGTAATTGTGTGAAAATTATGCTTTATTAATCGAAACTCTGTAAATTTGTGTGAAAAGGAATAAAAGGCGTGAGAGTTTTACTGCCTCTAGTGTTCATTTCTTTTGGAAACTTATTGGTACGTATTCCGCATCTCGCTAAAATGTGCGCCCAGGTACGTTTATGCCATGAGACCAGGTAGAAAATAACGTAGACAGCATGTGCATTTAATTCAGATGTTGGCACATGCATAAAATGACACTTAATTTAAACAGTTAACTTGCCATTCTGTCATATGCAAAGCATCCTGACAACTGATATCCTCTGCCTAGGTTCATTGCACCTTAGAGTGTCATTTGACAATCTAATCAGCATCAGCTTCTTTCCTGGCCACCACAAGGAGCTCATCTCAGTTGTCTTACAGGGTTGCCACATCAGCCACCAGCAATTCTCTTTACGGTCTTCCATTCAGGCATCTAATAGTCTGCAGTAATCACCCTCATGTTCATTTAGCTTTGATCATTATAAAGGGTATGTCATTCTCCGGATGCATGAGTGTGGAAAATGAGTCTCATAAAGATGCTAGCCATGTGTGAATCTCTCTGGAATCCTACAGACAGATGCTGAATTAGCCATAGAAATGTATATGATGCAGTTTAGTGTAGTTTTTTGATCTATGAGCAGGATGAGTGTGTTTTTGTGTAATTCCAGTGTTCTTTCTGTTCCCTTTGGGCTGCTGACTACTTAGCATGCTTGAGTTAATACAAGTTAACATTTAGAAATCAGAGGGAGGAGGGTAAAATGTTTGTTCATGGTTCTCCTTCTCGCCTTTTCTTTCTCAAAAATGGAAGTGAGTAAGTGAGAGAGAAAGAGTCAAAGTGTAATTACTGTACACTGGTGCTGTTTGTTATTGAGAGTGTTTTACAGAAGTGGGTCTTTGGCCCCTGAGACATTGGGGTCTCTCTGACACACTCTGAATAACAACTCTATAGGTATTAGAGTGGAACAGTATACCTGTTGTAGAGACGAAACAATACAGTGAGGTCATACTATCTTTTAGAAAGAGAAAATAGACACTTTGTTCTTAATCCTTAAGCTATTTTTTTTTTTTAGTGTTTTCTATTGTAAATAATATACTTTGAAAATTTTTTTTAACTTATTGTCCATGTACTAAAAATAAATGGAGTTCGAAATAACACTGAACCCCATTGACTATCATTTTTCAAAAATTCTTATTTTGTGTTTTACAAAAGATGGTCAGGTTTGGAACGACATGAGGATGAGTATAATGACAGTTTAAATTTTTAGGGTAAACTATCCTATTAAATTGTTAACCTTATACATTTCAGACGTTCATTTCAACTATGGACAGAGTTTTCCATGATTTTACATAATGTTTGTCCAAACTCTATCCATTTTGGAACAACAAGCAAACAGACAAATGCGAATCATGCAAATGGTGCAGTTGAGCGATATGCTTTTGATCCAGATATTAACCTGATTTCCTCTCTGTGCTCAGTTACCGGTTCTTGCCTTAATTGATTTGATTAGATAAGAAGTGGGTGTCTCAATCATTTTTGTGTGGAATAAAACGGCACCGGTGCCTAATTAGTAATGTGTATTAGTGTATTAATGAATTAGAGATTAAACTTCACTCAGACGACCAGGGTGCTAATTAATTCTGCTCATTTGCATAATAATAAGCACACATGACATTAGAGATGTGTGAAGGTAAGCGTAAATATCGGCTAACAGAAGTGAGATTTGAATGAGAATGTGTAACTTCTTCACTTTATTTGTCAGAGAGAAAGATGGCCATTAGGCACAGTCTGCCTCTCCAGACTCAGAGGTCAGTGTTTTGGGGTTGAGTGCTGTCTGTGATGCTGTAATGCATCAACCATTAAACTGAAGGGTTTCTTACAAGTGTGGCATACTTTGAATTTGAATTTGTTTGAGTTTCTCTTGGAAGCCTCTCCGTCAGGCTGTCTCTCTTTCTCATTCTCACTTTTACAAATCCACTTATGTATTTGAATAGAAATTTTGTGCATTTATTTGACTTTTATTCTTATGATTTAAGTTTTTTATTATTTAGATTTTTGAAGAGGTGTCTGTGTCTGTGTCTATCTGTGTGTGTGTCTGTGTGTTATATCTTGCCTAGGGCCTTAGAATCACCATTTAGATATTTGGTTTCTACACCAACAGCCCAATTTAACTGCTGGTTATAGACTAGTTATCTATGCTAAAGACTGCACATTGAAAAGGATTGGCTGGTATTGTTAGGAGAGGAGATCTTGTTTCAGAATTTTTTTTTTTTCTGGAGATTGCTTTTAGGTTCCAGTTAGGGGTGGGGGTAAAAATTGATACAGCAGAGTATCACCATATTTTCCGCGGCAATACTGTATCAATACACGGATGCCAATTATCGATCTTTTATTATACTATTTAGAAGAATTATAAAATCAATTGTAAGATCTGTATAAGATTTATATTTGAACTGAAAGCATAATTCTAGGCTATTTGATGCCATTTTCAAAGCACAATGTAAATATCATCATTTTATTTTTAAGTTTACTATAAAATACAATTTTATTTTTTATTTAATACTCCCTTTTATTTTAAAACATAAGTATTACCACACTTTATTAGTTTGTTTAATATTTTATAAAGTCCAATGATATTATTATCACTATTAATTTATTTTTGTAGAGTTATATTTAATGGGTCACACTATGTGTAGTGTGAGGACTTAACCAAATCTCCAGGTACTCTTATGAGAACCAGGCTTCAAAACGTATGTGCACCCCTGGACATATGGGATTTGCAAGGAGTGTCATATGAAAGTAAAATACTCTAAGAATACCACAAACTTGAGGGCTCATCTCACACGCCACCATTCAGAGATAGACAGACGACAGTCTAGTATACCTGTTGTAGCACAACACTTTAATACATTTACATGTTATGTCATGTACATGTTATGTTTAATTTAATTTAATTTAAATGTAAAATTTCTGTTTTAATGTAAGACTGTTTTTTTTTCATTTTAAATTGAATAGTTATTTACTTTCAAATGCCCCAATTGCTGAAGGGTCTGCACAACTTTTTTGTACAAAAAGTTGCATTGTTCAAAATACCTGTAGTAACACAGCCGTGCATACCTGTTTACATTTAATTAAGGTGGACTAGATTAGACTGTAAAACAAATAGTTAAGTTTGCCAGGTGCATACAACATTTATGACAGGTTTTTATGAAAGTGTTGGTCAGTTGTTTGCTTGACAATCCCATTTTGCACTGCAGCAATAAAATTGAAGTGAGATAAACAAACTAAGAAATGTTTCTTTTTAGTTAAAACAGATTTTGCCAAAGTTTTCCTTTAGGGACATCATTTGAAGTTGGAAAAAGGTAATAAATTGCAATATATCGCAGAATATCGCAATATATTTAAAATCGCAATAATATTGTATCGTGACACAAGTATCACGATAATATCGTATCGTGGGGCCTCTGGTGATTCTCACCCCTAGTTCCAGTATCCTGCTTGGCCTGTATATGGGATGATTATTCAAGAGTGACATTCCAGTCATAATTTCCACTTTAAGGATCCCATTCTAATGCAGAGACAACAGAACAGATATTTTACTTTCTTCTCAAGTTTAACTTCGTAGAAATTTAAACTAGGCCACTGACTGTCTCTTTCTCTGTCAGTCTGTCAGTAAGGCCTATAAAACTTTAAACTCCAAGATGTCAGGTTCTGATTTGGTTTTGTACGCAGTGCTGCTCTGTAACCGATGCTTGTTAGATGCTGATGCTTGCTGATCTGGCATCTTGGTGCACCAAATGTTAGAGTGTGAAAGCAAACACTTTCCTAATGTGATGTTTTAGCACTTCTGTTGCTGTATTTAGTCTCTAATTATAAAAACTGTCAGCTTTAGAATTGTGTGTATTGGGGTGTGTGTGTGTGTGTGTGTGTGTGTGTGTGTGTGTGTGTGTGTGCGCATTAGAACATGTTTTGAATTATGCAATAGCACAGTGATGTAGGACTCTGCATCACCATCTTCAGCTGTCTTTGATGTAATACTATTCAATATCTGATAGTGATAATGTTGTCATTATCAATAAAGACACAATGTTACAAACTCAAAGTAAGTGGAAAAGATCTGATTCAAAATAATCATTTATCGACCAGTCACACATTACCACTTCTCTCATCATGAGCTCTCATTTTAAGATGAGGTTGTTGTCTCTGTGCAGAACCAAATGTTTATGTGAAGAGCATCTCAAGACATAGGCAGAAACAGAAAGCTCTTGTGGGAACATTAGTTGTGAATTGTACAGAACAGATTTGCTAGTTCTCTTGATCACTGGCAGCTAATGCAGTAGACAGCACTTGGCATTGTTTAGAGAGAGACTGGCATACTACTAGTTACTTTCATGTATACTGCTGCAATTTTATTTTATTTTTTGACATGATGTGATTTCTAACAGTGTTTCATTCAAAGAACATCTGTTCTAATGTCTCTCTGTCTCTCTTTTTTTCCTTCTGTCACTCTTCTGTCTTGCACATGGACATGTGGACCTGACATGATGATTGACAGGTAAGGGAAGCTCACTCTTTTGTGACAGTTTGTGGTGTGCTTTCTCTTTTCTTTGCTGATAATAGTCATTGTTCCTTAACAACACAATTTATATTACTGTGAATGTCAAAGACGATGTCTATGTCTGTGGCCCCTGGAGTTTGAGTAGGAGTACTGTAGGACATCAGACATTCATAATGTTTTTGAACAAAATATTTTGCATTAAACATTTATTTGATCAGAAATCCAGTAATATTGTGAAATATTATTACAATTTAAAATAACTGTTTTCTATTTTAATATATATTTGTAATGTATTATTGTGATGGCACAGCTGAATTTTCAGCAGCCAATACTTCAGTCTTCAGGGTCACATTTTCCTTCAGAAATCATTCTATTATGCTGATTTGGTGCTTAAGAAACAGTTAGGGTAAACTTACCTATTAAGCTCACGTACCCATTAAGCACACTTCCATTTTTATTAGCCTACTTGATGTCTTAACCAATTGATATGTTTGTTACTATATACCTCCTATAATAAGTCAATCAGATCATTGCACGCTGAGATATGGGTCTCCATGTGTTCACACTGTCTGGCAGCCATTTTGAAAGCTGTCTAAAAACATTCACCAAAAGAGGAGCCCCTTAAAAGTGCATTTTTTAGATATTTAAGCCTTTATTTTGGGTAAGTTTCACTACTTATTGTAAAATTAAGAGATTAATGTTTAGAATTTTGCATATTATAACCTGAAACTCGGATGTGGGAAATAATTACATTAGATCCAAAAAATGGTTTTAGCAAAATAGCGCAGATGCTACAGAACGTCTCGGGTTACATAGGTAACCCTCGTTCCCTGAAGGAGGGAATGGAGACGTACGTCGGACTGACTGACGCATAGGAATCTCGCTAGAGAGGCCAATCTACTTCGAGTGTAACTAAAACAAGCCAGTGTACATTGGCATGCAATCATATACAGCAGCTGCTCACCTCGCAGCGCAGGTATATAATGAGCAGCAGCTGCATTGCATCTTTAGGTTTTCGCTGAGGAGCCAAACAGATAAGGCGGCAGCATCAGCGGGGTCCAGCGACTGTGGCGACGGGACGTACGTCTCCATTCCTTCCTTCAGGGAACGAGGGTTACCTATGTAACCGAGACGTTCCCATTCAGTCGGTCATGTTCGACGTACGTCGGACTGACCGATGAATAGGAATCCCTACCAAAGCGCCACAGGAACTGCCCCTTTCCAGCGCTCTGTAGCAAGCTTCCTGTACCCCCTTGCTTAAGGACGGTGGGACAGGGCAACCACAGAGAACCACAACCACTGCTGTTCCCAAAAACCCATTCAGTGAGACTTTGGATAACACTGGGAAAGCGTACCCTTTCATCGGAAAGGAACGCTGCAGAAGCCACATCCTTCCCCGAAGGAGTTATGTGGAGAAGCACATATGGACTACCCCCGTAGGGCTGTACTACATATGGAAGTACTGGGGTGACTCCAAACCTGACGAGAGGTGGGTTCTCCCAGAGGGAAAGACACGGGTTTGTTTAAGAGCAACCCATGGAATACCCCATATGGGATCCCCGTAGGGTCACACATATGGAACCTAGCCTAAATCCGGTTCTCAAGGATACAACGGAGTAAAGGCCTGGCGCCAGACGCTCCGCCTCGTCTGGCTGCCGAAGGGTGATCGGAGGACTCAACAGGGTCTGCCTTGTAGGGACTCTCTGGAGCAATAAGCGTATGTAAGGCAGCAAGCCGACACTAAGCCGGGACCTCTCCGTGCCTCTGACCTCAGGTGAGAACACGGGAGGAAACCGGCTCGACACGAAGGCTATAGAACCTAGCGAACGTGTTAGGTGTCGCCCAGCCTGCAGCTCTACAAATATCTGTCAGCGAGGCGCCACGAGCCAGCGCCCAGGAGGATGCCACGCCTCTCGTGGAGTGGGCATGCAACCTGAGCGGGCAGGGCACGCCTTGTGCTTGGTAAGCCAAGGCGATGGCGTCCACTATCCAGTGGGCCATCCTCTGCTTGGAGACAGCCTTTCCCTTCTGCTGGCCTCCGCAACGGACAAAGAGCTGGTCTGAGGTCCTGAGGCTTCGAGTTCTGTCTACGTACAGTCGCAAGGCACGAACTGGACAGAGCAAAGTCAGGGCTTGGTCTCGAACTCTAGGCACGATTCGTCGACCGAAAATACCTGCAGGTCCCCTACCCTCTTGATGGAGGCCAATGCAACCAGCAACAAAGTCTTCATAGACAGAATCTTTAAGTCTGCTGACTGCAAAGGCTCGAAGGGAGCAATCTGGAGTGCTCGAAGCACCAGAGCAAGGTCCCAGGAGGGTATGGAAGGAGGTCGAGGAGGATTTAACTGTCTCACCCCCCTAAGGAACCTGACGACCAGGTTGTGCTTACCCACAGACTTACCATCGATGAGGTCGTGTCATGCGGAAATAGCGGCAGCATGAACTTTGAGGGTGGAGGGAGACAGCCTACGCTCCAACCCTTGCTGCAAGAAGGAAAGCACGACACCGATCGAACATCTTCGGGGGACGAACAGGTTCCACTTCAAGGCATAAGCACGTCTCATAGACGGTGCACGTGCCGAAGCGATGGTGTTAAGTACCTCAGGGGGGTAAGTTACCTAGAACCTCCGCGTCCCGTCCAGGGACCAGACATGGAGTTTCCAAAGGTCGGGACGCGTGTGCCAAAGGGTGCCCCGTCTCTGAGAAAGAAGATCCCTCCTCAGAGGAATTTGCCAGGGAGGGGCTGTCGCAAGGAGTGAAAGTTCCGGGAACCAGGTCCGGTTGGGCCAATAGGGCGCAACTAGCAGGACCTGCTCCTCGTCCTCCCTGACTTTGCACAAGGTCTGTGCAAGTAGGCTCACTGGGGGAAACGCATATTTGCAAAGGTCCCGGGGCCAGCTGTGCGCCAGTGCATCTGTACCGAGTGTCCCCCCGGACAAGGAATAGAACAACTGGCAGTGAGAGGTTTCTGGCGAGGCAAACAGGTCTACCTTAGCTTCGCCGAACTCTCCCCAAATCAGCTGGACCACCTGGGGGTGGAGTCGCCACTCTCCTGGCAGCGCAGCTCGTGAGAGCTCGTCAGCCGCACAGTTGAGCACACCAGGGACATGAATGGCGCGAAGCGACCTCAGATGCTTCTGACTCCAGAGGAGGAGATGGCGGGTGAGTTGCGACATGAGACGGGAGCGCAGACCTCCTTGATGGTTGATGTACGCAACGGTCGCAGTGTTGTCCGTCCGGACCAGCACATGTTTGCTCCGTAACGGCCCCTTCTGGTGGCTCAGGGCAAGGTGTACTGCTAGCAACTCGAGGCAGTTGACATGCCAATGCAGTTGGGGGCCCGTCCACACCCCTGACACTGCATGCCCGTTGTACGTGGCACCCCAGCCGGTGGCAGAGGCATCCGTGAAGACCACGGCATGCCGGGACACCTGCTCTAGGGGCACTCCTGCCCGAAGAAACAAGGGGTCTGACCACAGGCTGAAGGCTTGGCAGCATTCCAGAGTGATTGCCACTTGGTACATGCCGCATTGCCACGCCCATCTCGGGACTCGGCCGTGAAGCCAGTGCTGAAGCGGTCTCATATGAAGCAAACCGAGCGGGGTTACTGCCGCTGCGGCTGCCATATGCCCCAGGAGCCTCTGAAAAAGTTTCAGTGGGACCGCTGTCCTGCCTCTGAATGCATTCAGGCAGTTCAACACCGACTGAGCACGTTCCTTTGTGAGGCGTGCTGACTGTTCGACCGAATCCAACTCCATACCGAGAAAAGAGATCCTCTGCACTGGGGCGAGTTTGCTCTTTTCCCAGTTGACCTGAAGGCCCAACTGGCTGAGGTGACCGAACACCAAATCCCTGTGTTCGCACAACTGCTCCCGAGACTGAGCAAGAATGAGCCAGTCGTCGAGATAGTTGAGGATGCGAACACCCTGTTCTCTCATGGGAACAAGGGCTCCCTCCACGACTTTTGTGAAAACGCGGGGAGACAGGGCCAGCCCGAAGGGCAGGACTTTGTACTGATATGCTCGACCCTTGAACGCAAAGCGCAGAAACGGCCTGTGTCGAGGAAGAATCGAGACATGAAAGTACGCGTCCTTCAGGTCAATCGCTGCAAACTAATCTCGGGGACGGATCCACTCGAAAATGCGTTTCTGCGTGAGCATTTTGGACGGTAGCTTGTGAAGACTCCGATTCAAAACTCGCAGGTCCAAGATCGGTCGTAACCCACCGCTCTTCTTGGGTACAATGAAGTAAGGGCTGTAAAACCCCGACCTCATATCGGCTGGAGGGACCGGCTCTATCGCGTCCTTCGCCAGTAGGACTACAATCTCTGCACGCAAGACATGGGCATCGACCACTTTCACTGAAGTGAAGTGGACCCCTCTGAACTTGGGGGGACACCGGGCGAAATGAATCGCATAGCCGAGCCTGATGGTCCGAATGAGCCAGCGAGACGGACTGGGGAGCGCTAACCAGGCTCGCAGAGACCGCGCAAGCGGGACCAATGGGACCGTAGTTGTACCCACAGTGGGGCAGCGAGGTGGAATGCAGGGACGCGGCTCGGGAGACTCTCTTTGGGAGGCGGCCTGTAGCGGGGTCTGAGTGTGCTGTGCAACACTTACCTGGTTCCACAGTCGGACAGGGGGGTGCAGGAGAGGCTTGGGTGACCTTCTCGAACTGCGCGCTGCTGTCCGCTGGCGACAGAAGAGGTGGATGAGAGTTGAGAGGTTTTACTCCTCCCACTATTCTCCGAGCCCTCTTCGGACCCGGAGATGATGGAAACTGCTCTTTTCTTGAAAATTTGTGTCCCGCTGACCATTGGGCCAGCGGCGGAACAGAAAGAAGGAAACAAAGGATTTACCACCCGGCCCTCCTGGGGGAAGGAGTGGTGCAGTCACCACCTCCTGAAGAGCAGTCCCAACCATCTCAGGGCCGCCCATCCTAGGGCCTCTTGCTCTTGGCTTTGCCGCCCCTCTTGCCGGGGGCCTGGACGGGCTGGGGACCCCGCCTACGACTGGCTCCACGGCGCCGCTTGGGTGGAGGCTGTTGCTGTGGCACAGGAGCGGGAGCAGCCATAAGGGGGTCTCCCTTGGCGACGAGCAGGCTGAGGTGCTGCCGGCGGCGAGATGGATGCAACAGCGGACCGTGACTGATCGCCTCAGACTGCTTCTGTACAGCCGAGAACTCCTGGGCGAAGTTCTCGACCGCGTTGCCGAAGAGGCCGGTCTGGGGCTCCACAGGGGGGATGCGCCTGTAACCCTTAGCCACACCGCCATCAAGGGTAGTGAGGGAGAAGGGCCCACCGGCACGGTTTTGGGCAGTAAAAGGTGCCTTCCACGTACCAGTGAGCTCTTCATGCACCTCCAGGAAGAAAGGAACCGGGGTGGGTGGCTGAGAACCAGCTTGTGCCACCCCGAGAAACCAATCGTCCAGCCTTGAGGGCTCGGGACACGGTGGAGGATTCCACACGAGCCCGACCCTGTTGGCGGCCCGGGAAAGCATAGCCATCATTTACGGATCTGTATCGGGCACAGCTACCATACCTGAAGGAGGCAACTGCGCCGACGCGTCATCTCCAGAAAGGTCTGACTCACCCTCCGAAGCAGCTATCGACATCTGGTCATCGGGAGGAGCACCGAAGGATACGGATGGTACACACCTTTAAGATGGCCCACCGCGCTCCCCCGGCAGCTCTACTGGCTGTGGAGTGCAGGAAGAGTGAGGGTTCCTAGGGGGTTGGTTCCCCGAAGGAAGCGCACTCACTGTAATCCTCAGGTCACCAGCGCCACCGCTCGCAGCAACCCTTTGAGGAGGATTGGAACGAGGCAGCGGCACTGGGACTCCGCCCCTTTGCAGGAATTGGAGTCTCGACCGCAACTCCGAGATGGTCATCCTCCCACAATGGGTACATGACTCATCCACAAACGCTGCCTCAGCGTGCGCTAAGCCCAGGCACGCGATGCAACACTCGTGACCATCCCTCGGTGCCAGGTAACGACCGCACCCAGATACACACAAGTAGAATGTCATCTTTAAAAAGACGCAAGCTCTACTTGTGTAAGCTATTTTAGGGACTTTACTCTTTTAATCAGTGCTGAAGCACGCAGGGGAATGGCCGCGGCAACACGGACAGGGATTTTGTGCAGTGGGGTCGAGAGCAGCCTGTCGTGTGCTCTCTCTCCCTCTCTCCGACGCTCTCTTACCAGCCGTAAAAACAGCTTTTACGCACTGTTTAAGCGCCCCGTTTACCAGCCGTGAGAACGGCTCTTGCAGCTCTTTCTGCTCAAAAAAGGCAAAGAAAAAGAGAGAAGAAAAAGGAAAGCTGGAGAGAATCGACCCCACTGCTGTGCTGTACGCCCGCACTCTTCACACAAAGAGATCGTCCTGCAGAGACTCTTTCAGTTATCACTTCCAGCAGAGAACACTGTTCGGCTCTGAAGCAAAAAGCTAAAGATGCAACGCAGCTGCTGCTCATTATATACCCGCGCTGCGAGGTGAGCAGCTGCTGCATATGATTGCATGCCAATGTGCATTGGCTCGTTTTAGTTACACTCGAAGTAGATTGGCCTCTCTAGCGAGATTCCTATTCGTCAGTCAGTCCGACGTACGTCGAACGTGACCGACTGAATGGGAACGCAGTTAGCTGACTAGCTGTTTAAGATTGTGTGCTACGCTAACATATTACTTCACAGGCATTACTGGCTTGTACTTTTATCCATAATATTATAAATTGACAGTTTATTGTTGGTCTGTGGTTTTACAGTGCTGTAATTTTTAAAGATTTCATTATTTTAAGGTGAACTTAAAGGGTGCATGCACTACTATGAAAATCAAACAGCTTCAGTGTGACATAAGAAAAAGTTTCATAGATATTGTTAATAATTGTTGTTCATATTAAAATATGTATGAACTTAATACATGACATAGACTTTTTATTTAGCAAAATCCTGTCATTTTAATGAATATTGTGTGAAATGTATTAAAAATTGTTGCTGCTCCCATTAAGCTCAGTCTTAAGAGAATTTTCCTTAAAATAAACAAGATTTTTTTTAATAAAACATGATTGATGACAAAAATGTACCCATTTAGCACAGCCAGACTTTTAGAATTTAATGATGTATATCTTAATTGAAATGATTTTGTCATTTAAAATAAAATTAAATATTTTTGTGTGAGAGATTCATATTTTATTTTAACATAACTTTTTGTACTGAAACCAATATCTTGTGCACTAAAAATGTCTCAGTGTAGATTTTGGAGAGCTTAATAGGTACGTTTACCCTATATTATTATCAATTTTGAAAGCAGTTGTGCTTTTTTATATCTTTGTGTAATCCATTATAAGCTGTTTCAGGATTCTTTGATTAATAGAAAGTTCAAAAGATCAGCATTTATTTAAAATAAAAATGTATTTTTCAAGTCACATATGCACACACACACACACACACACACACACACATATATATATATATATCATATACATATATATATATATCATATACATATATATATATATCATATACATATATATATATATCATATACATATATATATATATCATATACATATAATAATAATGATAATAATAATAAAGAAAAGAATTGTCATTGACACTTTCTTGACCCATCTTAATTGTGGATCATCTTCACACCACATCCAGCAAATAAATCACTTCATTGTGATTTACGTGATATGTTGTACTATTTAATTGACTAATAATAGCTACTCATACTTCTACAGTTTGCCTTCTTCTATCATCCTGTCTGTCTCTGTCTCTGTTTAAGCTGTTGTCTTTCTTCTAATGAATCAACCTGTCTCTTTTAAACCCCTGGTATCCTGACTGCACCTGAGACATTCAGCCATATGCCCGTGGAATCATTGATATTCACACCGGCTTCTCTCAAGTACACACAGACAGACACACACACACACACACACACACACACACACACACACACACACACAAACAAACAAAACCTCCGTAATTAAGGCAGCATTTGAACGAGCATTCCTGCTGTGATCGAGCACTGCAGTGATTGATCAAGAAAATTGCACATGCATACACACACACACACACACACACACACATACACATACTGACAGTGTAAAGTAATTTGGTTATATGTGGAGCTGAATATCAAACCTATTTCCTCCAATCAGTGCTGTGTATATGTGAGTGTGTGTAGATCTGTGGCTAAATACCAGACTCATTAGGCCCGTTATTGAACGGCACTTGCTGTGTTTTTTCCCCCTTCCTGATTGGATTTTTGGTGCTCAGAGGCTGTTGCTCATGGCGTTGAGGAGGTTGAATAAATTAAGAGAGCTCACATGAAAACACACACATACTGTAGATGTAGACACAGCTTCGCCACACCGGTGTTTGAATATTTTACAAGCATTTAGCCAATTACAATGATGGCTTTTATTGTACTGAGATGAAGGTCCATGCTGATCCAAACCTTGTGTTTTAGGCATCATTCATTACTGGTTAAATGCTAGTTCTAATTAATGTCTGGGATTTAAGGCCAAAGACCCACAGGATTTATCTTCATTAGGCTAAGACGAGTTGTATTTACCATAGACACTGCTGTGTGGATTTGCCAGGCATTTCATTATTCTCCTGGTGGGTTCAGCAGCTGTTCATGCTGCTCATCTGGCTCATGTTGCCTTTGTTTACAGTTTTCTATGCAAGTAAAAAGAATGATCAGAACATTTGAATTTTAAGGTTTAGAACTTAAGATCCACAAGGGATAATGGGAATGTTGTTATATGTGTGTATCCATATGTGTTTTCAGTGTGTATGTTCCTGGTGCTCTTAGGGTAATCAGATTTTGTTCTGTTGGGTAATTGAGTTACTGATCATCTCTGGTTTTATATCTATTAGCCTGCTGTGTTCATCTTCATGTGTTCTATTGACTTACAACAGTTATTATGTAAAACATTTATATTACTATATTCAGTGGTCAAACTGTAAAAAAAATTCAGGGGGGAGGGGGGTCCTGTGGCTAATTTTACACAATGATTACAAAATTGGTCTCATTTTTAAAAAGGTTTCTATTTAATTAAAAATGAACTCTTATAAGTTTTTTTTTCTTCCTCCTGGGGCCTGAAATAGAGGAATTTTGGTCAATATTGATAATTAAACAATATTTTACTGAATGTGTTTTTGTGCTGGCTCCTTGGCTGGTTTAGGTCTATCGTGGATAAATAAATATGACAATAAAACCGCCAGTAGGTGGCAGCAAGTTCCTGTTTTAATAAATGACTTACTGAATCATTCATATCAAACGATTCGTTCAAAACGGCTGATTCAATAGAAACGAAAGAAGTGAGACCATCTGAATGGACCGTTGACTCACTGGCTCACTCGATTCGTTCAAAAACTGATTCATTCACGGAATGAAACATCGTGTTGCTTTGCACTGTTGTATAAAACTAATAGCACATTTGTGCTTGCGGCCTCGTGCACATGTGCTGATATATAGAAAAGTATTGCTTGTGCAATGTATATAAAAACGTAAAAACTCATACATTGGTATTTTTTTGTTTAATTGCTTGAATTATAAGGGCATTCTAACTGGTATTCTAATGGGCTTCATCACGCAGTGAATGCTTTTGGACTCTCAAGACGTGTTTTTTTTCCCCTCCCTCAAAGTTGGATAATGTCAGCTCTCCTATCGTCTCTCAGTTCCTCAGTCACACATACATTATGTCAGGAGAATGTCTTTTAAATTCTAATCAAGGAAAAATCATACCGTCTGTTGTTGTCTTTTTAAAGAACTTCAAAAGTTGCGCTTGAACCATTTTGCGTGAAAAATTACAAAAACTTGCTTCAGCTTGTTAAAGTATCAAGATCTGATTGGCCAATCGTTGTTATTTCATTTGTAAATAATCATAAGTAGAGAATTTTAACATTTCATGTGCATGATAAGTTTTACATAAACACAAAATTAATAATCCAAAGGGGATGGTAAGGGAGGATGGTGGTTTTACAGAGGGGATGCTTTTTGTCATTTTTTTCGACCAGGGGGATGCCATCCCCCTGCATCCCCCCTCAATTCGAGCCCTGACTATATTTCTTTTTAATTTTTAATAATGGGTAAAATTTTTGGTTACTAATTTGTGTTAGTTTTTTGTTTAGTCTGTAGTTTTTATTTATTTATTTATTTATTTATTATTTATTTATTTTTTCCCCAGTTTTAGCTTAGTCTATTTTAGTACATGAAATAAACTATTTAAAATTCGAACTAAAAAAATATATATATTTAGTTGCCAAAAATATTATATATAATATTTTTTACGTTTTATTTTAGTTAACGTTCATTGTATTTCAAGTCATGAATATTTTAATGCTATTAGTTTTGGTTTATTATAATAACCTTGTAAAGTGTATTCCAAAAGAAATAACAATTTCACGACAACAGTCATTTTAAAGTTGTATAAAATCAGATAGGGTAAGATTTCTCTCTGAAAATTCTTTGTCCTCTGAACCTTGCAGTTGTTCACCACAATTTCAGCCTGTCTGCAATCAGTGTCTGTCAGTCAGCTTCCAACAGAGGCATTTCTCTTGATTAGAACACCGAAAGGCCTTTAGTGCCATTTATTGCAGGTCTTTTGAAAGCCTTTACTGTATTTAGTTCTGCAATGTAGTGCAATAGAAGCAGCAACCATGTATATGCTCACTTGGTGTTTTTGATTTTGTTGCCATGGATGAATGCTTCCATATTGATCAGAGCCAGATTGAAATCAGAGGAAGTGAAAATTCTTGTTGCAACGTTGAGTTGTTTCTCAAGCCAGTCTGACACATACAGATTTCTCTGAATGCATCATTTTCATGACATGAAGGGAAATCATGACAACCATATACTATCTACGAAAAGATCTATGAATGGATGAAATGAGCAATGTTTAGAAATTTTGAGAATTTTGATGTATAAAATTGAAGTTTAAAACAGTTTAAAAGTAGTTTTAGATGAAGAATAGCATGTTACTCTGCAGGACATTTCAAATTCTCAAAAGTATTTTATATTTCGGTATCCACAAATCTCGAGTCTCCTTAAAGGGTTAGTTTACCAAAAATGAAAATTAGGCTGTTTTACTCACCTTCAAAGCATCCTAGGTGTATGTGACTTTCTTCTTTCAGATGAATCCAATCGGAGTTATATTAAAAATTGTCCTGGCCCCTCCAAGCCTTTCCATGGGGCTAAATGGGTGTTTGCTGGATCCAGTTCGGAAGACGTGAAATAAAGTACACACGTCCGTAATAAAACGTGCCACACGTGGCTCCGGGGGGAAAATAAAGACCCCCTGTAGCAAATCCATGCGTTTTTGAAAGATAAATATCCGTATTTCAAACGTAGTAAACACTTTTTTCTCACTTCCGCTGACTGTGGTACGAGGAAGACGTTCAGGCGGGTGACGTAGGATGTATACATTGTGCGCATGCCTCTGGGAAATGTAGTAGCAAAGGAAACAGTTTCCTTACTTTAGCAAAGCAAAACCAGTCTCCTCTTGGCTTATGTTCTTAAATGAGGAGGGCAGTCGTGGCCTAATGGATAGAGAGTCAGACTTGTAACCCAAAGGTTGTGGGTTCGAGTCTCGGGTCCAGCAGGAATTGTCGGTGGGGGAAGTGAATGTACAGTGTTCTCTCCACCCTCAATACCATGACTGAGGTGAGACTCTTGAGCAAGGCCCCCCAACTGCTACCTGGGCTCCCATTGGCTCCGGGTGTGTGTTCACTGCTGTGTGTGTGTGTGCACTTGGATGGGTTAAATGCAGAGCACAAATTTCGAGTATGGGTCACCTAATCACTAATCACACAACACCAACGACTTACGTCATCCGCTGGGACTGCTTCCTCGTACCACAGTCAGCAGAAGTGATAGAAAAGTGTTTATTACGTTTGAAATATGGATATTTATCTTTCAAATACACATGGATTCGCTACGGGGGTCTTTATTCACCCCCCGGAGCCGTGTGAGGGACGTTTTATTACAGATGTGCGTACTTTATTTCACGTCTTCCGAACTGGATCCAGCAAACACCTGTTTATCCCCATGGAAAGGCTTGAATGGGCCAGGACAATTTTTAATATAACTCCGATTGGATTCGTCTGAAAAAAAGAAAGTCACATACACCTAGGATGCTTCGAGGGTGAGTAAAACACAGCCTAATTTTCATTTTTGGGTGAACTAACCCTTTAAGGAATCATTATGACAGGCTATGATATCGCCCAGGACAGAAGAAAGCATCTTTTAATCGAGGAGGAAGTAACACGGCTGCTTGGATTAAATGAGTCTGACAGGAGTCTCTGCTGATGTTCAATTCCATTTTAGTTTAGTCACTAAACAGGCAAGTTTTAAACCATATTTGTGTGTGATTAAGACAGCACAAGTAAAGAATTTGAGTGTTTGTACCAAGTAAAAATTATGCATTTTCTCATGTTTTTATTGTGGTCTTTGTCAGTGATTTAACCATAAACATGTCATTATGAGATTTATCTCAGTAAACTGTTGTGACCTTGCTAGGATATTCCCTCTTTCAGGTTATTAATGTTCTTTTAGGTGAGATAATGCTGTGGCAACAGCATGAGCAGGAGAGGCAGAGGATGAGTGTTTATTTCCCGGCAAGACTTTGACCTTGGGCTCAGGTGGTTATGTTGAGTTTGGCTCTCGGTCGCTAAGTGATGGAAGGTGAGAGAGAGAGAGAACGAGAAAGATAGGTGATGAAAGAAAAGGTGGCAGAAAAGACTGATGGGTGTGAATGATGAAGAGATGTGCAGAGATGATTTGTGTAAGCTGGTAAAACGGTAGAGAAAGAAGAATTTAGGCTAGTTTTATTGAGAGGGGATTTGTTAACCTGTTAGTGAATGGAATCATCATGTGATCAAATACATAAATGTCTTTATTTCAAATTTCCTCCATATTAGACTTGTGTGATAGATGAGCCTTTGACCGATGGGCCAAACCAATTCCATAGTCAGACCCTGTTTTTAATAATGTTGATCTGCATTATAAAGTGCACATAGAGAATGATCGATAGTAGCATTCATTCAGTATTGAAATGTATCAGGTATGTGATTAAAAATGGATTGGATTGTTGACTTAAAGAAGAAATCCATTTCAAGTCCAGCTCTCCCATGTGCTTTTACTGAGTCTTGCAGTGCTCTGTCGTGTTTAAAAGCAGTTTGTTTTCTCCTTTCTAGTCAAATTTGTAAATCAGCAATCATCGAAATGACCCCAAGTGTTTAAGGGGGCCTGTTCAGTGACTGTTAATTTGCATACAGTATGTCATCTCTCTGTCTGAGTTTAGTGTGTGTTGTTAGTCAAGGTCTTGAGGTTAAGTGGTCCCTGTCACACAGCGCAGCAAAGAGCTTTCACGTCCTCTTTGCTTTTTCCGCAGAAACAACCTTGGATATCCTTTTTCTACCAGTTCACAAGTCTGCATATAAGCTATTTTAGGTGGAGTTCAGCCCCTTTAAAGAGAGCAAGGAAGGAAGATTCTCAAGGAGGATGCCATTAAGAGCCTGTTTTCAGCCTTGAGGTCCAATTATTCTTTCTCAAACTAACTCCAACAAATGGTCCTTCAAACCAAACAGTATTTCCTCCTGTCTACATTCCATTTAAGGAAAAGCCAATTTGCACAAGACTTTGACCTTCTAATTAAAAGACAATGTAATGAAGTTATATTTGTGTGTGAGCATGTGTGACTATACAAAGATCAATTTAAAAATCAGTTTAAACCTGGAAATAAACTTTTTTTAGTTTTTAAATATAGTCTCTTATGCTCACCAAGGATGCCTTTATTTGATAAAAATACAGTAAAACAGTATCATTGTTAAAAAAAAAAAATTCTAGTTTCATATACTAAAATTTAATTTATTCCTCTGATTGCAAAGCTGAATTTTCAGCAGCCATCAGTAGAACATCATTTGTTTGTATTAAACTCTTTTGAAAAATCATGTCTTAATACTGTCAAATCTAACAGTCCATGCTCAAATTTATGGATTAAAGAATCCTATATACATGTATAGCTAGTTGTACAAGCACATTAATTGTTTACCTACAGGCATATTCGAGCTAAATGGAGAGATATGGAGAGTCTGTTATCATCACATCTGGTCTGATCAGCAGGTCTCTGGATTTAGGATGGCCCCTGAGGTGAGGAGAAAGGACAGATAGAGCTAGACCTGAAGAAATGAGTTATCAGACATAATTAGCCTATATGAGATTGGTCTTTCCTCCATAGATCTTCTGTCTGTTTTCTATTGACCCAACACTTGGGTGCAGGTTTGTCAGAACGTCTTCTAGTGAGGATTTTCAGTGTTAATGTAACTCCTTTGTAAGTATGAGTGGGATTTAGGGATGTATTATTGATAAAATAAACCCGGATTGTGTGTAATAAAGCTAAGCCTAGCATGTATTTAGAGTGGGCTTTGCAATGATCACGACACAAATGTGCAGGCATTAAGATGTCTGATCGATACCCGTTTCCTCTCCAGCATCTCCAAACAGCCCTGCGAACAAGGAATATCCCTGTAATCAATCACACTAGAGAGAAAGAAAAGAGTGAGCGAGAGAGAGAGTGCTGTTTACAGATGCACAAAGGACTGAGCCGGACTGAAATCTGACAGGCTGGGATTTGACCGTGCACTCCTCTCCTTCTCTTCCCTGCTGTCATAATATTGATTTAGAAATAATTACTGACTGCTTAGCCATTCCTCTCTCGTGTGTTCCTGTTCAAGACAACTTGCCCTCCTGCACCCCATGTGCCAACCTCAGACACATACACTCTCACACTCCTACATCCCAATCTACACTCACCTACCAGCGTCCCTCACCTCCTTGTCAATTATACATTCAGATAATGGCTGCTTCATCATTCACTGGCACACATTCAGCCTTTCTGCAGTATGTGCTTGGAGTGTGTGTGTGTGTGTGTGTGTGTGTGTGTGTGTTTGTGTGATTGAGTGTCAGCAGAGCTGCAGTATTTAACCACCAATGAATTACAAGTCCCACAATTCCTTACACCTTCTTAGTCTTTGTATTGTTTTTCCATAGTTTTGTTTTGCTTTGCATTTTTTGTTTTGGTTTGCTTTTAGTTTTTTTTTGTTTTTTTTTTTTTTTTGCTTTTTGGGTCCGTGTTCATTCGTGTTTTTTTTATTTAAAATTGAAAACAGAAACATGAGAAAACGGCTCCATTTTCTTTTCTTTTTTTTTAAAATAAAAAAAACAAGAAATCGCCTTGATTTTCCGTTTTTACATTCAGGTGTAGAAAATGGATAAACAGCTTGAATGTTCGATTTCCACATGTGGGCGGAAATGAAATGCCCCTTTCCACTGATTGGTCAAGCAAGGATCAAATGGTGCTGTCATTATGTCATCTTCAGTACTGTGCAACAGAATAAGAGTCCTCCGCTGTTAAAGCGTTTATTGCAACTCCTGCGTTCATCTCCCTCTCATCAAACAATCAGACTAACAAATGGCTTGACGCAAACCATACTGGGGCAGCGCTTGCTTCTGTGTAGGCATAGATTCTCTATGGCAAATATTAGGTGCTTATTGCAGAAATATGTATGTACCTCAGATTTGCAGCCACATTACCATTTTAGTCTATTTCTCTAGCACACTGCACGTTTTATTTAGCTGTCCAGTTATCAAAATATGGTACACAGACCTTTTTTCTTTCACTTTTTGTTTCACTTAGTTTTTTTGTTTTATCTTGTTTTGTGTTTTTCACGTATTCCCTGAATTTACAATTTGTTTAAGAATGGATAACATAAGGAATTACATTTTTCCAGTTCCTTAAATAATTCTGTTAATACATTTAGGAGGACAAATTGCAAAAGGTGTTCACACATGGTCAGTGTATCTTTTGGTCTTTTGACTTTTCAATAAATAAGTAGTTCCTTTGGGAATTTGATACACTGATTGTGCTGTGTTCTTTGTGGGAATGGTTAATGGAACCAAATTATTTTGGGGAATTTTTGATGGAACCAAACTTTTATTTTACCCAATTTTTACTATGTGTTTCTGTTCTTAGTTCCAAACCTATATTAAATTCTATTCTATTCTATTCTAGTTGAGTCTATTTTATTCTAGTCTAGTCTAGTCTAGTCTAGTCTATTGTAGTATATTGCATTTAGTTTGGTTGTTGTTGTTTTTATTCATTATTTTCTACGTAAATGAACAGCTATATATCTAAAGCAGTAATTAAATGAATGGACAGAAATAAAGATTCCTTCTGATCATCTGATCCTTCCGTCGTCAAATACTGATAACATAGAAGTACACATAAAATAGTATAATAATGCAAATGACTGCTCTTTAATACACTTAGTCAGCATGAGAGGCATGGTCAGGGTTTAGCTGCATTTAATCTGCTATACTGAGGGGCAGCTCTGGGCCCTTCACTTTAATGGTTGTAGATGTGCACTATTTTAGAATATGAGACCATAAAACATAGTATTGAGGAGAGACTCCACTCCCTTAACAAGCTGTTATGAAACCTCTCCAGAGATACATGATCGTAATTGTTAATAGCATCTCTGCACTAATGTTCTGAACCATGAAATCCGTTATTGGAAGTGCCTCTGCTTCAACGCCACTCTGTGACTCTGAAGAGGCTAGGTCAGTTCAGATGGATTGGCTGGAACTGAGAATCTGAAGCCAGAATCTCCAGAATCTGTATTTGAAACTTATATTCTAGTTGTTTCTGCAAAATGATGCCAAGTAACAAAAAATCCTTTGTTTGATTGAATCAATCAGCCAACTGATTTATAGTGTTGTCAAGATTGTAAACTAATCCTAATTTCTCTGTGTTTGCCAGTGGCATTTATTGGACATGATGTATGTCTTGGCAAGAAACCGATGTGCTATATGGCCCCATATTGCTGTGCTGATCTGAGAGAGTGTGGTGAACCAATTACACTGTTTATCTCATCTTTGTGGGCTCCATGGAGTTGGACCTCAGCGTATCAGTTTCCACTGAGCTTCATACGGCTCGCTGGCAGACAATAGCATGCTGTGAGGGGTTAAAATCTGTTTCCAGCCGATTAGATGCGTTTAGCACCTGAAGACAGTCATTTTTTTCCCCCTTTTTTTCAGGCTTGCTCATTTGTCAGACACACAGAGTGAGCAGGAAGTGGAAGGGTGTCACAGGAAATTGGAAAGGTCATTTTTCCTTGGCCTCTCTGATGAAAATGTTCCTAATTTCCTGTCTGCTTCTGAACATTCCGAACTACCCTGACGGACATGGACAGATCCTATAATCTTTCTAAATGCTGTCATAAAGCCATTCCGTATTAGCATGGACTAAATTGTTATGCATTTTAGTGTATCATTGAGTTAATCACATCTTAGCAACTCAGCACTTCCATTAAAGTGGTTTGTGCCATGGTCAACCTTTCTGGCTAATATTGGATTTCTCGTGTTAGATGTTATTCTCTCTCTGTCTGTTGCGTTCTCTTCTTTCTTCTTATAGAGAGCATTAAGAGAGCCCTGCGGTGAGTAATATGCTTCTGACAGACCTCTTTGAACTAATAAAATGATAGGCTGTGCTGTGGCCATTAGTCTCTGCTCCATAAATAAAAGCTGTGTCGCAAAGAGCTTGAAACACACCTAGTGTGAAGCTTTCCCCCCCTAAGAGCAAATTGCAGTGGAACTGTGGTAAAAAGGGACTGTCCTTGCTACAATATCACACATTTGGTACATTGGTATGAGTATAGGCTGATTATTTTAAAAGGAAACCCAGATCGGTATATTGTTTTATGGAGTTTTAACTAGGAAAATTACATCATGACGATAGCGCCACCAAAATTGCATAGATTGCAAACCAGCCACTGGTAAATTGATAAGATACGGTAATATGAGATGTATATACAAATAGACAGTTTTTTTATTTGTTTACACATTTTAGTGTGGTATATAGCTATAAGATAAATACATTTCTTTAATTATCTGTTGTTTTAACACATATCTCTTTTCCCAGTGGATGCAGCTGCAGTCATTTTGGACGACCTGCTCCACTGTAATTTTCTCACACTTGGTGCTGTTCAAGACCATTAAACCTAATGAACATAATGAAGGGTCACAGTGCCACCCAGGCATGAGTAGAAGTTTAAAGCCATGTGGCAAAAGACTCCACCTGCTAAACCCATTTGAAAATATTTTACCCAAGATTCCAATTACGCAAATGTCTGTGCTCAAAACATTAACTTAAATTGCATCAAAACTCTTGCCACCAGTCCTTTACGAAGTTGCATGTTCAGGCTCTAGTTTGGCATAGGACATGCTATAATGATTGCATTTGAGCAATTATAAGGATCATGTAGAGACCTTTTTAACAAGGCTTTTGTACAAGTTCTGTCTGGGTCGCAGACGTCTTTATTAGTGGATGAAGGCACTTTGTTCGTTAAAAATTCAGACAGGATTATATTTCAGACTTTAATCCAGAAAGTTGCTAGTCATAGATCCCATGAGATGTCTAAATGGAAAGGACAGAAAATATAATCCGTTTTATGGCTAATGGTTTAAACTCTTCAATATTTAGTGGGCAAAAGTGGTCCAAGTGGTCAGACAGTTACACTGCATTAGCAAATAATTTAAAGCTCTTATTCTTGCTCTGTCCACACATCACTGGTCTAGATGTATTTATATAGCAAATTATTATACCAGTTTACTGACCACACAAATAAAGACTGAGCAGATGAAATGGTGTGTTTCATTGTAATTGCATAATAGTTTAAAACGGAATGACGACAGTAAAGCGTTCACACATTTTAACACTTCTCCATAAATAGAGCCATTTGGGTGAAGGGAAATATGGCAATTTTGGCTATTGTTGGTTCATAACTCCAGATGTTCTACATGCTTTATTTACCAAGATGGGTTGAAATAAAAAATAATAATCAAAAAAATTATGCAGCAAACAAAAATACACAACCACAACATTCCCATCTTCACAAACCTCACAGTTTTTTTTATCTTTTGAGTCTTTAAATTTCTCTCCATTATGCGTCTGGCTGCAGACAGCGCTGTTGCTCCATTAAAAGACAATAGTACTTTGTTATTTACAGCCAATTTGTGTCTGGTTTCTGTGAAGCTTGACAGAGAGGCAGCAGCAGAGCTGGAGTTGTGATCAGTCCCAAATGGAAAACAGGGATGGCTCATTTAAAGTGTGTGTGACTTTTCTTTTAAGCTTTCAATTCTAGGACTGACTTAAGACTGGTGAGATGTTTTTCCAGTGTCAGAATTCATCTCACTCGTATATATCTACCCTTTATGTCATGGGTATTTACTGTCCATTCATTTGAATTTGCAGTTAATCTTGCTGGTTCTTGATGGTCCTTTCAAACACTTGTTATAATAGGCACACTAAATTAGGCCCTTTTAGTCTAGGTACCCTCACCGCTGCAGTGAGTGCAATCTCATCTCTTCTCATTGTGTAAATCAGATTGTCTCTGAACCATATCTATGACCCTGAGCCCAGTGCGCTTGAGACTAACTTTATAAAACTATTCATGAAAATGACATGGGCTAATGGATCAGTACTAGCCTTTACCAACTCTGAACTGGTGGGGTTTTCAAAGCAAGACCCTATTTAAAGGGCTTCCTATCACCGAGCTTCCTGAATCCATGTCAAAACACTCCAATCAACATTTTTATGTCACGTCATACCATTATCATGAAATATGCTTTAAAGAATAGGCATTGTTCTAGGATTTATTGCAGAGTATAAGAAGGTCTAATGCGAGAGGATCTGATTTATACACTCGCAAATGTGTATCATTAGATGATAATGGACCAGCTGTTATAAACCTCTGGCTTTTTAATGCGTATGACGCTGACTGCTTTGGCAGGATAAAACATCTTATAAAGTGTATGACACATGCTTAATGTGTTTCAAAACAAACTAGTTGTGTTTCACATAGTCCGCTTAATGTTACCAAGTTCAACTACATGACTACATGCTTTGCTTCCAAGTAAAAATGCCCCTGAGCTCAAAGCATGGCACATCAGCCGAAATCGGAAAATGACACCAGACCAGATATCAGTGCACACCCACTCATAAATCTGTAATTTAGCACATCCATCCTTCTGCATTTATTATATGTGCATTTTTAACAAGAACAAGCCGTGAGACGCATCACCAATTTATTTATTCATGCTTTATTTTTTTTATAATTTTGTTGTGCATATAACTGTATTTTTGCCTTCATTCACTGGCTTCCTTGAGTCTGTATAGAGCACATGGACATTTTCTAAAGTGTGTTGCCTTGAGTCAGTGTGGCCTCTGTCACATTTGTGTCAGTGCGCATCTGTGTATAATGTGTCAATTGTTCTGAGCTTTAGCTGTCAGTGTGAAGTAGTTTTACGTCAAGATCACGTTTCTATGTTGTCTTGTACTACCTCTGAAAACAGGCCTATAAGGAGTGTTTGTTTACATGCGGGTGTGTGTGTGTGTGTGTGTGTGTGTGTGTGTGTGTGTGTGTGTGTGTGTGTCTTACATCACACAAAATTACATCTGCTGAGAAATAGGACACGACTCTTGGTCTGACTGCTTGGTCCCCCACAGGTTTCTTGTCACATGTTTAGCTTCGTACCCAGATATGTTTGCATCATCAACATGAGTAGACTCAGCACTAGTGACATCTTTCTAACACCATAGCTCGATAACAACTCAAGATGCCAGCTTCAATATTTTATATGTTTTTGCACTTTTGCTTTTACTGCCTAGAACTGCACTTGAATTGGATGCATTGCAAGACATGCAAAGAATGCACGCTTCTCACATAAGGAACTGCTTGTAGAGATACGAAATGCATTACTACACTGGCAAATTGTAGTAGTAGTTCACTTGAACATTCTTGGTTGGATTTCTGCCATACCAGTGAATAAAAGTCCAGACCCCAATTTAGAAAATAAATTTCACACAAACTAAATGAACTCTGGTGTCAACCATACCATCATTAGGACATTTACTATTGTTCAGCCATTCATCATTGAATTGATTTAAGATATTAGCAGTCAACAGACTGCATCCTTGATGATGAACCAGAGTGCGGTTTTCTTCTGTTATGACCTCTGTTAGGCCAAAACATGAAGATGCCACTCTAATATGTGAATAACATTCATACTTCATTTGACTGTTCACTGCTCCTGTAAATTGATTTTAAATGTCAGTGCACATTGATCGTTGTTTTTCATTTTCATTTCATTTTGTTGTGCTCTGCTTAGTAATCTTAAGAAAAACTATCATTTAACAGTGTGTGTTTTTCATACTGATGTAGTTAAATATTATTCTTCATGTCAGACCAATTTCTACAGTATTTGCTCTTTATTATTCTGTTCCCTCCTTATTCTCTGTTTTGAAAGTAAAATGCTTGTTGAAAGACGTTTATGTAGATTTGGGTGCTGTTGGAGTGAACAGTATTGCTCATAATTTTGCATGTGAGAGTTTGAACATGAACATGACATGTTCTCTGTTATTAGCATAAGTCAGACATAAAGCTCTTTATACTGCACCTTCACCTTCAAAGTTAAATAAAGTGGAACTCAGTAACTGGATTTTACAACTTTTTCTTTTTCAAACTTTTACAAAGTTCTCACTACACCTGTGTCGTAAGTTGTTGTACATTAAAAGGCACAGTAAACAATATAAATTCATTTACTCACCCTCATGTCATTCCAAACCTGTATTACTTACTTGAATCACAAATAATATGTTGGATGGAATGTCTGAGTTGTTCTTGTGCATGAAATGAAAGTGGATTTTTATTTATTTATTTATTTATTTATTTATTTATTTATTTATTCATTTTTTAATACCAGACTCCAAAATAGATGGATTTTCACTAGAAAGTAGCGTTGATGCAGCCATGTCAAGGAGACTCTGTGTGTTTCTATGCAAAAGCAAAACCACTTTATTTGGCCTTCCGAAAGTAGATGCAATTAGGAATCATTGGTTAAGATTTGTTTACAACAGAACAGCACAACCCAAATGTTCGAATTTGTGCAACACATTTTATGGATGACCGTTTTGTGAAGCTAGGAGAGTACAAGGCTGGCTGTGCACAAAGGCTATTTCTAAAAAAATAAAAAATAAAAATAAATAAAAAGGGTCAATTCCGACTTTGCTATGACAACCTGGCGCTTCTGAATCAGCAACCGTAAGTATGTTTTGTTATTAGTTTAAGTATTTGCTATTGACTGTTCACATGCGGAGTTTTGCACAGTGTAGAGTAACACGTTGTATGTGTGAGAGAGAGAGAGAGAGAGAGAGTGAGAGACAGGGTCACATCACAACATCACACTGGAGTCAACTTATCTTAACCGCGGCTTGTGTACTGCAAATATATACGGTCATCATCACCACTGTGTCTGTCACGTGATTCTGTTCACCTTTCGGGCTTGAACTGATGGTAAAACTAACTACATTATTATTAACTGTCTTTATATTTATTTTGAAAGCTGAAGCTCGCGATTATGGTAAGGGGCGTTACATTTCTGATGCGTGCATGTGGTGTTCGGCCAATCACAATGCACTGTGTCAGCTGGCCAGTCAGAGCAGACTGTGCTTGTCAGAAATGATATGTGCTTTCCTGTAGCTCAAATAGTAGAGCATGGCGCTAGCAACGCCAAGATCATGGGTTCGATTCCCAGGGAAAGCAAGAGCTGATAAAAATGTAAAACACTGTAACTTGAATGCAATGTAAGTCGCTTTGGATAAAAGCGTCTGCTAAATGCATAAATGTAAAATGTAAATGTAGAAGGAGGGACTTTGTAGAAAACGACGCGTTTGAGAGAGGCGGGGCATAGAGGAACTACAATAATGAACAGTATTTGAAAAATAATGTGTTTTTTGAATATTAAAGCATGTCAACATATTCTGTTACACCAAACACACAAAATAATGATCTTTAAAAAAAGCATCATATGACCCCTTTAAATTTTCATCTGTTTGTCTGTTGTTTTGTTTTTCACAAATCATACAGGCTTGGAATGATATGAGGTTAAGTAAATATTGTGAAAAATGTTATTTTCAGGTGAACTAATCCTTTAAATGATTTGGAATGCTGCAGGGCCGGATAAAAAAGACTGTTTCCTTGTCACATTTGTGCTCTTCATCCATAAGCAGGTTATGGTTAGCTTGAATATGAATGAGTATGTATTTAAAAAAGGTGATAGAGAGTTCATATTGGGATTATATCACAGGCTGTGGGTGTTTGATTAACTGAAGGCTTTTGGGAGGAAAGGAGCTTTTGTTAACAAAAGAAATGATGAACTGCATGAAAACTGCAGCTTTGCTTTACTTCTAGCATGAGCAATTCACCCCACAACACACATTGAAAAGGTATGAGAGAAATACGAGTGTGTCTGCATCACATTAACCGATTCACCCCATTGATCAGATGCTTTGGGGGAAAAAAAGACAGCCTGTGTGAATGTGTGAGTGAGCGTGTACGACTCATGGAAGCCAAACTGTGATAAGAGAGGCTGTAAGTAGAACAGCAAATGATTTAGCTGCCAAAGAGGCCAATTTGTGTGTGTTTGTGAGAGACAGACAGAGAGATACATAAAAGCATCCCTTTAACTATTTCCTGTCTCTCACATGCTGACAGTGTTGGGCACGTTACTTTAAAAAAGTAATTAGTTATCGTTACTAGTTACTTCTCACAAATAGTAACTGAGTTAGTAATTGCGTTACATCATTATAAAAGTAACTAATTGCCAGGGAAAGTAACTATTGCGTTACTTTTTACAAAATGTTCAAATGTCAGATAACTTTGGATGCCCCCAATATTAAATGTTAAATTAATGAAATAGACACTAAAAAGAATAAATTATTATTATAAAACATTGTACATTAATCTACACTATTTATATACTGGCAATTAGTATCAGTCAGTCAAGCATTATAATATAATATTATGATAATTTTATATTATATGGTGATAGAACTTTAGTAATTAGAATAACCAAGTATGAATGCATATTTGTCATCAATATAAAACGCACTAAGGATTAATGAGCTGCTGGGTTCATGAATATTAATCACATTGTCTGAGTTCGCTCGAATTGATTTGCTGAAATCAAAATAATAGGTGAGCGCCAGCCAATGAGATTGTCGTTTGCGCATTAGTCCCGCCCACAACCAGAGAAAGCGGCAGTTCTTAAAAGCTGAAGAATTCCAAAGGAACTCCATTATTTTGACAGGAAAATACAACACAGAATATCGTTTACATGTAGCGCGTCAATTCTGCATGTTATGAAAGACTCTCTTGCTCTGTATCTTTCTTTGCGTGCGTGTATGTGAGAGAAAGCGACGGCGAGTCGTGCGCTTCACACTAGAGTTTACGGCACGTCAACACTGCGCATCCATTCAGATGAACTGAAAAATTAAATTCTAATAATATAATATAGTAACGCCACATTTTATTGTCAGTAACGGTAACGGCGTTGTAACGGGGGAAACAGTAATTCGTTTGATTACTCGTTACTGAAAAAATAACGCCGTTAGTAACGCCGTTTATTTATAACGCCGTTATTCCCATCACTGCATGCTGATAAAACAAAAAAAGTCATATTTTTTGTTTTGAGTCGTGAACTGACACAGTTTAAGAGGTAAAAGACAGACCACTCTTAGAAAAATAACTGAAATTGTAAAGAGAATTTTATATGCGCTTTTTTTTTTTAATAGACACTGAGCACTTAAAAATAGTTGAAATTCACATTTCTTATGAATCAAACCTTTCTGATTACTTGACTATTATCCTCTTTAAAAACTAGCAGGCTGATAAGTTAATGTAGTGGCATGAATTGGCTAGAGTTAAATATAGTGTTCTATAGTGAAAAGCTGTGATTGAAATTCAGCTGTTTGCATTTGAAGTATTCAAAGAACAATATTTGGGCATTGGATTTCCTCAAGTGATTTCCTGGAATGATGGGAGGTTCATCAAGTGTCATGACTGCTGACACAAGTCCTCTCCAGATGCTTCAAAAAGCATGTTTTTCCCCTGCCCTTGAGCTCTTTCCCTCTCTTCTCAATCTGTCATTGTCATGCTCAGGGTGAACTTCATCAATCCCTGGTGACCTTCAGCTCTGTCTCCAGAGTGTGATCTGGTCTTGGTTCAAGAGAGTGCTAATGGTAAAATGAGAGTCCTTAGTAGTTGTTATTGGGGGAGTCTGATAAACACAAATAATGATTTATACTCTATCACTAGTGCTCATATAGCCAATACCCTTTTTACAGCTTCTGTAGAATGATTGCACCAGATTTTGCCATATATTTTTTTTTACTTACCCAGGCTCATTGGGAAAACGTGCCTGTGGTGACATTTCTGCAGAATGATATTATGTTGCTTTTTGTTCGTCACACTTTCAAAGCAGAATGTCCAGTAAGTGATGCTAAAAATGCATTGAGTTGCTTTGCAAGTGCAGTGTTGTACCAGGTGAGCTACAGAGCAAGTTTACTACATCAGAAAATCCATACATACAGTGATTGTTGTATAATATGTACATCAAAATATATTAATTTTACAAATCATACCCTGTGGTAAAAGTGTTTGGAGGTCAGTAACATAGTATTGTGTAAGTATTTGCACAAAAGTCTTTATTAATCAATAATCTGAACCTGTAATCATAATTTGTCTATAAAGGAATACAAATTGCCAGTGCTTTCGCCAGTAGTGTTCATTTCAGCTGGAAACTGCAGTCATTTGTATGTATAGGTATGTATTGGGAGTTTTGCAAAAATGTAGGTAGAACATGTTGATCTTTACAGTTTGATATCTGCTTCTTTTATTTATTTCTGTTTGAATTTACTAAATATCCTTTGTATAGAAACAAGAAGAAATAACAAACTTTCCTGTGCAGATGTTGGTTTTGCCAGCACTGAGAATTTAGAGTTCAGAGCTGGTGCTTGTCATGCAGTCATGCAGAAACTGGCTCAGGTAAGAGTAAATTAATGGAGTCAATTATAAAGTTCAGAAGCATTCAAGTGTGAACGGCACACCATCATTTTCACTCCCGCTCTATTAAACTCCCCTCACTGGAGAAATAATTCTTACTGAATGTTTAAGAATGAATT
This sequence comes from Acrossocheilus fasciatus, assembly GCA_036784905.1. Classification (NCBI taxonomy): domain Eukaryota; kingdom Metazoa; phylum Chordata; class Actinopteri; order Cypriniformes; family Cyprinidae; genus Acrossocheilus; species Acrossocheilus fasciatus. Next base: position 22,212,349 of record CM071957.1, on the reverse strand, counting down.
TAATGAACATACAGTATGTTTGTTGCACTGATGGATTTGTTTTCTTAAGGTTTCTCATTCAGGTGGATCATTGACAATATGGACTTTTTTAGTATTGAGTACATTTGTTAAATGTGGTCAGTTCAGTTGAATTTATATTGTGAACTCTAAGTCTGTGTGCATTTTGAATCTTTGTGTGTGTGTGTTACGACTCTTTGATCAGGGCTGAGACCTGGGCAGGACACCAGGAAGCACAGGCTCTGTCTTTGACAAGCATTGTTATTTACAGGTCAGAGGAGAAGGCAAGCCAAGCGTAACATTTAGGCTTCACTGCCAGATTGGTGTCTCCGAGGAAGTTTGTCCCGCCTAAAATGTCACTACTGGGATGTTAACATTGTGCTACAAGAGGTTTTTGTGGGTGTGTGTGTGTGGGGGGGGGGGGGTAGTTGAATGTGCAGGTTTGTGGGTGTCCATCAGACTTGTTTATTATTGTCAAGCTTGTCCCTTAGGTTTGTGCTTCAGTGAGTACAGTATGCGTGGTTGAGTTCAAAAAGGGTATGTGTGAGCTCGCGACTCCACAAGCTTTTAGAACTGCTGTCCTCAGGTTACAGACAGTGTCAAGACGTTAATGTGAACAAGCATGAAGTCTAGGTTATTGAGTATGTGCGAGGATGAAGAAAAATAAAGTTTTCTAAGAGCAACATGAAAGAATAACACCTAAAACTCATATTTAAAGGATGGTATTTACACCGACCAAACAATAAAGCTGCATTTGCGTTACTGATGAGTGATCAATGTGAATGTCTAAACTGGACAAATTACAAGACGGTAACATCCTTTCTTCATCATTTGCTATGTTGTCTGGTAAACAAATATGTTGTTTTTGTGAACTAATATGCAACAAGCTGTCTAAATATTTCGCCCTCAGACTGTGAATGGCGACCGAGCGTGGCCCGTTTGGCTTTGTTTGTCTCAGCTGGGCTCGTCCCCTGCCGCGAGTGTTTTGACAGCCAAGGCTTGGCCTGTCACCCGCATGAGTACAGCCTGTGTTTTAAATGAGAGGGGGAGTGAGGGAAGAGTGTGAGAAGTATTGTGCACATGAGTGCACATGGTTGTATGTTCACACTGCCTGTTTACCACTTGCCCTCACTCTGTGTGTGTCTTCCATCTAGAATGAATTTGGTTAATATTTAAAGGTGATGTGAAGAATTTTTTTTTTCATTGTAAAATTTTTTGCTTTTGATCAATCTAATGTGTCCTTGCCGAAAAAAGGTATTCCTTTTTTAAATATTACTAACTCCAGACATTTGAATGTTTGTGTATCATGTTTTCCAGAAAAATATGAAGCAGAAACTGCTTATAATACCACCCGAATTCCGGAAATGTTGGGATGCTTTTTAAATTTGAATAAAATGAAAACTAAAAGACTTTCAAATCACATGAGCCAATATTTTATTCACAATAGAACATAGATAACAAATGTTTAAACTAGAGGTGACTGCGAATAGTCGACGATTCGATGCTTCGATAGGAGAAGCCTGATTCAACTCCCAATCTCACAGTCACGGGATGTAATGATCATGCCATTTTGGCTATATGGGGGTGCTCAAATGTCTGATTTCACATATAACTACCGGTTTTCTCCCAATAAGTTAATATACAGCCTATTAAGATAATGCTGTAAATAAGAATCTGAAAAGAAATAAGCTTTAGATAAATATTTATCGTGCATGAATAAATCCAACCACCCCTATAGATTTAAGTTTCACTTTCCATAATCCGTTACCAACAGAGGATCTTGGCGGCAGGGATTTAAATCTTTAACAAACCTCAAACTGACACAGGCAGAGTGAAAGACTGGATTTTTTTGATCAGGTAGGGTACAAGTGATTTCAAAACATTTCAGCCGGTTTATATATATCGTGTATTATTTATCTCGTATAAGATGCATTTGGTTGAGTTGCAGTAAAGCGCTTCATTGTAGTACATTTCGTCAGTGCGCAGCGTGAGCAGTACAAACAACAATGCAGAATATTAATAACTATGACTGGGACTGTCATATACATAACATTATAACGAGAAAACTATTATAATAAAACGCTGTGAATTTCAGTTTCAGTTCAGAGTTTAGTTGCAGTGTTTCTGGACGTTGCGTCCACAACAAGATTTTATTTAGAGCCGCGCAGACATTCATGCATTTGGGGCATTTTGTGCAGATAGCCTATAAGTCGTAATATTAACGTTATGTTGTATAAATAACGAAGCGTATTCTATATGAGATAAATAAGTTAAATCCCATTGATTAAAACCTGCTATCAAATGCTTCACTCTACTGGTCATCTTCAGCGCGCACAGCTCAAAACAGAAATCCAGAACATTAATAAATGTCATATAGATAACTTTATAATGAGAGCACTATTGTAAAAAAAAATTCTGAATTCTTAGGGTTTTGTTGACATTTAATGTTAACTATCTTTTAATCAAAACATAAAACATTATTTTTGTATCTGTGAGGCATCCGTTACACATTTTCCCTGTGTTAACGTCAGTAATTATGACTGTCCAATGTCTGACTTGACTCTTGGTAATGTATTTTACCCCCCGCCCCCAAACATATGATTCGACTATCAGTCGACTATAAAATCCTTAGTCAGGGACACCCGAAGTTTAAACCTGAGAAATTTTACAATTTTATGTACAAAATGAGCTCATTTCAAATTTGATGCCTGCTACAAGTCTCAAAAAAGTTGGCACGGGGGCAACAAAGGGCTGAAAAAGCAAGAAATTTTGAAAAGATTCAGCTGGGAGAACATCTAGCAACTAATTAAGTTAATTGACATCAGGTCTGTAACATAAAAGGGATGTCTTCGAGAGGCAGAGAAATAAGTCATTTTATATTGTAATGCTATCTCATAATATTACTGTTTTACTGCATTTTTGATCAAATAAAAGCAGCCTTGATGAGCATTTGATACTACTTTCAAAAACATTTAAAAAAAAATCTTAATTACTCCAAATATTTCACTGACTGTGCGTGTGTGTTATTTTGCAGTTTACATGTGCCTACTAGGTTTAATATTTTACTTTACATACAGTACATCAAAGTACTACATAGAAAAATAAGACACAGAGCAGTCGGTAAGTCTATACCACATGCACAGATATTCTTGTACACATGCTTGCATACACTAGGCAGATGTCATGACAATGACCAGGACCACAGTGAACAAGAAACCTTGACAGCTCAAGTCGGCATAACATAAAGTCCACTCAGCAATAACACTAAAGGTTAGAGAGAGAGAGAGAGAGAGAGAGAGAGAGAGGGAGGGAGAGGTGATATGTCCACTGGAGTCTTTGGATCATAAGTGTGAAATATTGTTTGCTGTCCCTGCAGCAGTTCTCATCTCTGCAGTACTTAGAAGTGGGTAATATCCCTGCCAGGCTTCTGTATTAACAGAATAGAAAGTCATTTCCCATTTCTTTTGAAAGGTACATTGGAGTGACCTCTACTATTTGTCAAGTATAATATATCACATCCTGTAATACACATCTTCTCTCTCTTTTTCTCTCTCTCTATATGGGTAAGGGGCAGTATAATAGGGTATGCTAACACAGTGGTTCTCTTTTGGTCACCACCTAAAAAGTTCACGTCCATTCTGATGCTAAAAGCAAATAAAATGCAACTCAACTTACTATCATGCATAGGATCACAAAATAAAAAGTGTTAACTTGTGTTCAATAAACAATTTTGTTTCTGTGTTCAGTCCCCCTTGGATGGGTCGTGGAACAAAACCAGTTGAGAAGCATTGAACTATAAGACACACATGGCTTGATGTGATTAAACAAACTTAAGTTCACCTACCTCATAGATAAATGTGTGTGTGTGTGTGTGTGTGTGTGTGTGTGTGTGTGTGTGTGTGTGTGTGTGTGTGTGTGTGTGTGTGTGTGTGTGTGTGTGTGTGTGTGTATTAGTGTGCTCAGAGGGCTAATGAAATAACAGGAGAACACAGCAAGACATGTAATTACCTTTTCCTGAAGAGTGGATATTCAGTATCCCTACAATCCTCTTCCAGTTTATCTAACAGACAGAATCAGATGCAATTATCTGGACTTAGAACAAATAAAACATGTACAACTCAAAGGACAGGCTGCTCTGCTGATGTTACATTCATGGTTACTGTCGCTCTCACTTAACCATGTAAGAATGAGGAGTGTTTGGTATTCAAGAGTTTGTTCAGTGGTGTGAACAAGCAAGTTTTTTTTATAAAATTGCATGAGACAGTCGGTGGAAGGAAATGAGGAATAAAGAGAAATGTGTATGGAGGTGTGTGCATAAGTTAAAAATATGAATTGTGACCCAAACTGTTCTGTATTGTTCCTCAGGTGAACATTTTCAGTAACGTCTCCAGGAGATTTTCCTCTCAGCCCAAATGGCACTAGCAATCTCTGTTTCGTTTATAGTACAAGTTGCAGTCAGTTTGCGGTCTGAATGAGATTAACATGGTTGTGATGATTTCTGATAAGCTTATCTGGCTGTTCTGCTGTATGTGTGTGTATTTCTGTCAGACGGGCGCTGTATCTGGGAGTGTGACAGTAAAGCCGTACTAATCCCACACCATTATTGCCTCACTACAGATGCTGGACCAATATGAAACAAGATTAGTCTTTTCCCCCTTCCGTTCTTCTCACACATATACATGCAGTGATTGATGATAGTTATAAACTGTGCTGTTTTGGAATGCCGTTTTCCTCAGCTACTATCAACACTATTATATCCCAGGGGTTGATTTATATTAAATCACATCCACCTTTCAACTTTTTGTTTTTGTTATTTCACTTATAAGTGTTAAGTAATCTTGTCTCAGACCTAGAACTCTTAGAATAGCAAAATGCATCTCAAATTTTCTTTACAATTAGTTTTTAATCAAACTGTGGTTCTATTTAAAATTCTGCAAAACTTGTCACACATACTTTTTGCTTTGCTATACAGTATATTTCTTCATGAACAACTTCAGATAAAAACGCTCCTGCGTGCCGTCAATCAGCTATTACAGTCTATTAAAATGGCTTGTCATAATATACATGACACATCATAGGCTGCCATGCATGTCTATAAGCACTTGCTGTGTCATTATTTTCAGTTGTAAGGGTAAATTTGTCAATGTCAGACAGATCTTTGTCATGGACAGGACTCCAGTCTGATTAACGAGTCCCATTAAACGGAGGAGGAGAGAGAGAGGTCTGGTGGCGTGATGGATGTGGTCAGTAAACCTTCCTTATTGCTGTGGTCAATTTCCTCCTTTAGAAGACACATCAATATGTTATCTGCTGCTTTCCAGATCCATTAGGTATGCAAAAGCTGTCAGAAAAAAATATAAGGGTTACTTATGTCTGTTAACAGTCTGCATTTATTATTATTCTTTTAGTTACAATGAATTTGACCTATTTTTTCCTGCACATTTGCCAGTAGAAACGTTCTAGAATAATAATCCGCCCTTGGAGAGTGTAACAGGATTTTAAGAGCCTTCAAAATCAATTCAGTCCTCAAAAAGGAAGTGTGGAGAGAGAATTACAAAGACAAAGACTGTCGAGCTTCAAAGAGAAATTGGGTTGAAAACAGGAGGGGCAAAGTGAGAGAAAGAGGTGGGCATTAAAAACAGAATGCATTTGAAAATGTGGTAAACACTGAGAGATCTGAACGGAAGCTATGTTGGTCTGTATGTTTGAGCATCTTTCCCATTCTGAAGTGTTATGTTCTAAATGGAATCAGGTCCTCATTAGTGCATGTCTGCTGTTTAATTATTGATCTGAACGAGAGATCCAGAGCCCTAGATTGTTCAACTGTTTCTGCTAGCTGTAACCCCATGCTGCTTCACATTAACATGCTAGCACTTAACTGACTGATCAGTGTGTCCTCTTCTCGTTGTCCCTTCATCCACACCGCAGGGGAGTGCAGACCACCTACATCTAATACTAACAATCCTCACCACACAAAAATCAAGCTAATAAGTCACTACCAATATACACTATACCTCCATATTTGTTATTAATTAATTAATTAATTTGTTTGTTTATTTAGTAAAAGAAAATATTTACAAATGCATATACACACATCAATCCTTGCTCATTTACTAATTAAATAAATTATATACAGTACTGTTCAAATGTTTGGCATCAAATTTATTTGAGAATACAGTAAAACTATTATTTTTATGTCCACATAGTGAGAAATCATTCTAATAGGCTGATTTAGTGCTCATGAAACATTTCTTATTATTGCTGTTGTTGTTGAAAACAGTTGTTCTGCTTCAGAACTTTTTTTTTTTTGGAAACATTGACATTTTTCGAGATTCTTTGATGAATAAAAAGTTCAACAGAATTCATTTTAAATGCCATGTTAGATCAAATGATGGGGGTTGGAGGTGCCATTTTACGATGGGTGTCCAAAATGTAAAATAAGTAGTTAGATACTTAATTAGATATTCACACATTCTGAAAATCAATTGGTGTGTCTCAAAAACCATTCTAGTAGGCCTCTTTATAATGCTGGTTTATTGGGTCATGTTCACCTGTACTTAGTTATATCATGGACACTTGATTTTCATGAAGTATTCAGTCTTACATCTAGCCATGTTGATTTGCTGAATGTTTTGATTGTTTAGGTTTTATTAGTTGCTGACTTGCAATCCTAACCCCTGCTTGAGGAATAAATACATTGTTTAAGCATATAACACAATACTCCCCTTTGCTTGTTCTCCAGCATCCCTCATCTGTAATACATCATCATTTGACATGAATGTGATTTTCCTGTGGAAACTGAATAAGTGCTTAGCATGCCACCTCAACAGCTCTCATCCATTTTGCATGATGTCACCAGACACAAATCACCGGAGGATTTAGAGGAATGGATGAAAATAATTAAAGAAGCCTTCAGGGAGAGAGGAGGGATAAGCAGAGCTTTTCCTCCAGTTTTTTCAATAATCTCTTTTGTTTTGAAGTGACGAGAGATTCCTCCTTCAGGCTTGGTTTCATTCCAGGAATGAACCTAATTTTAATTAACCTTTTTCTTCACTTAGTGCTTAAAGCAGTTAATATATATCATTTGCTCCTGTTAAATATGTTAATAATTGTAAAACAGAAAATTGTATTTATGTGTTTTTATTTATTTGTTCATTTACATTTATTTATTTTATTTATTTATATATATATATATATATATATATATATTGCGGCTGTGAAAATAAATCTGCATTGTTTATCCTTTTTATCTTTCCTTCAAAAAAATCACAACCTATCATTGAAGTAAAACAATTGAAAGTCTCATTGTGAAATAAATGCTTTCTCAAGTTCATGTTGGCCACAATTATTGGCACCCAATTATTGCAGCGTCCTTTTCCCAGGGTAACAGCTCTGAGTTTTCTCCTATAATGCCTGAAGAGTTTGGAGAACACCTGATAAGAGATCAGAGACCATTTTCTTCATACAGTATCTCTCCAGAACCACTCATTTTCTGTAGGGATCAGGTCAGAGGACGGGGACAGCTGTGGTAAAAGATTCATTTTGTGCTCAGCAACCCATTTTTGTGTTTATTTTGATGTTTGTTTTGGATTGTTGTCCTGGTGGAAGATCCAAACGTGGCCCATTATAAGACTTATAACAGATGCAGTCAGGTTTTGATTTTTTTACCTGTTGGTATTTTATAGAATCAATGATGCCATGCATCTGTTCAGGACCTCTGGCAGAAAACCTCTGGCAGGATGTGATTCTTGGAGAGTCTTTGGTCACTCAAACTCTCCTCCTCACTGTGCATTAGGACGATATAGACACATGTCATCTTCCAGGCAGATTTTTAACATCTTTAGTTGATTGGGACCTCTTAATTATTACCCTGATTGTTGAAATAGGGATTTTCAGTGCTTTTACTCTTTTCTTACTGCCACTCAACAATCTTGTTCTGCACATCAGAACTATATTCTTAGGTTTTACTCCTTGTGATGAATGATTAAGGGAATTTGCCCTTTGTGTTCCTCATATTTGTAATCCTGTGGAACAGGAAGTCAGGGCTGGACAATTTCATGCTCCTAGTCACCCTGGTGTGCTAAAAAATGTAAATATGAATGGGACCCGTTTACCAAGAAATTTTGGAGCACTTCATGCTTCCTTCTGCTGACCAGCTTTTTAAAGATGCTGATTTCATTTTCCAGCAGGATTTGGCACCTGCCCACACTGCCAAAAGCACCAAAAGTTGGTTAAATGACCATGGTGTTGGTGTGCTTGACTGGCCAGCAAACTCACCAGACCTGAACCCCATAGAGAATCTATGGGCTATTGTCAAGAGGAAAATAAGAAACAAGAGACCAAAAAATGCAGATGAGCTTAAAAATGCAGATCACCTCCATGCCACGCCGAATTGAGGCAGTAATTAAAGCAAAAGGAACCCCTACCAAGTATTGAGTACATGTACAGTAAATTAACATACTTTCCAGAAGGCCAACAATTAATTAATTTTTTATTTTATTTTAATTGATCTTTATTGATTTTATTGATATAGAAGTATTCTAATTTGTTGAAATAGTGAATTGGTGGGTTTTTGTTAAATGTGAGCCAACATCATCACAATTAAAAGAACCAAAGACTTAAACTACTTCAGTCTGTGTGCACTGAATTTATTTACTACACAAGTTTACAATTTGAGTTGAATTACTGAAATAAATGAACTTTTCCACGACATTCTAATTTGAGATGCACCTGCATATACAGTGCCCTCCAAAAGTATTGGAACAGTGAAGACAAAATTGTTCTGTTGGCTGTGGAGTCAAGACATTTGCAAATATGATGAAAAGATGAATATGAGACAAAACCACAGAATGTCACATTTTATTATTAGCCGTTTCAACACATGCATGTTTTACCAAATAAAAAGAACAGCACTTTTAGAATTTCATCCCCCTATCTGATTTCACCCTATCCATATAATTGTTGTAGTGCGACCTGTTTTCATTTCTCTAAAAAACGTTCACAGTTATGTGCCTTCTGTGTGCTGATACAGTGCCGTTCTATCAAACGTTACATAACTTCATCTTTACATTCTTAAATTTAATGCAGATTTTAGATTGGTTAATATTAGCTGTCAATAGGCTTGTTCGAGATGAACTACTGTATACTAGCCTACCACCGGCCGTTAGTGACACTCAAGCAGTATTTCCATACTCTATCACAGAGGAAGTTAAATAAATGCAATGTTTGTCAAATACACAAACGTTTTAGAAACGTTTTCATGAGCAACAGAAACACTTTTTTATTAACAGCGCCATCTGTTCATGAATGTTCATGGGTATATATGATTTTATCAGTGTTGTTTGATAAACGATAAAAACCAAGTCAAACCAGTGCTACCAAGTAAAAAAGTTAATTTCGAGCCCTGTATATATAAAATATATATTCAGATACCTTCAGAATTTCTCACATTATCATAGTTTGTTCACAATATAGTTTAGAAAATGGTAATAAAACATGACGAACTGTGTTGGAAGAAATCCATCTTGATAATGTCAGATAACTTTGATAGAAAGGTATGTAATGAATTAGGTTGAATAGCTGTCAGCTGTTAAATTTAAGTACACAATTAGATGATACCATTTTAGGTCAACCAATTACCAAGCAATGCTTAATTTTGTTCAGTCTGCGGTGTAAAAATGTCACATTAGCAAGTAAAGAAAAAACATGGTCCCAGATTTTTCTCAGTTTTACTGGTAGTCCACTGTATGAACAATGTTTGAGTATAATATGTCACAGTTTACTTTATTTTGCTATCCTCACTTACATACACAGCAAAAATATGTTGGGAGATTTGTCACCATGGGTGATAAAATTATCACTTTCCGGGTGAACATACAGGTCCATCTTTGCTAGTGTTAAAACAACACTGACGAAAGTGTTTATTATACAAACACTGTTAGTGTTTAATTTTAATCACTAAGGGTGTTAAGAAATTATTACTCGCAAGTATACACATTTAACACTTTATGGTGATTAATCCTACACAAATGTATTTATTTCATGTTGATTTAATGTAAATATTGTAAATGCTTATTTTAAAATGGTAATGCAGATTAAAACACATACCTACACTGCAAATTTTTGAGTGTGAATTTAACTCCCTCAACTGGTGAACACTGCACCAATGTTCAGGTAAAAATATAAAAAAAATAAACCCACAAAACAATACACTTTTACAATTATTCATTTTTAATTGAAACATTGTAAATCTTTTTCCCTGCGCCAAAATGATTTCACATTCAGTGTTTTCAGTGCATGTAAAGAACATGTTCTTACAACAATTAAAACATCATAATGTCAAAGCAAATCAGTGCAAAGGCACAAAATACATTTTTATTTGGTCCATATGTACACTTAATGTCATGAGGTTTATAATGCTTACATTTATCAGCTTAAACAACAGCATCCCATTCATTAGCATCCAGGCAGAATGCATGTTAATGCTCACTGAACAAAGTCTCTGCTAATGGTGTTTGGACCTCCTTGTAAAGAGTAGTTTTCAGCAAGACGAGATGTGTTTCTCTGCAGTTTTCAGCCAAGCAAGATACCCAACTCCCACTTGCAGCATCACAGAAGTGCTCCTGTAAAATAGGAGAAAAAACAAAAAGGATTATTTCACATCCATTTATCAGGTGAAATGTCAGGGACAAGTATCAATTACAATATAAGAATAGTTAACCCAAAACTGAAAATTCATTTATTTATACTCATGTGGTTCCACACCTGTAGGACCTTCTGTCTTCTGAGGAACACAAAAAATTGATATTTTGAATAATCAACAGAAGAAACTGTCATACATGGCATCTGTGGAAAGGCATGTGTATAGTAAACATTTACTGTTCACTTATGGTTGGACGACTCCTACCAAAATGAATGCACATAAATGGGACAGCACATATATAAATAACACTGCAAGCATACCAAAAACTTAAATTTGATGCATTTTTTAAGAAACATTTTTAGAAGGAGATCAGACTCTTTATTATTATTGTTTAATAATCCAAAAAATTAAGCATGACAATCAATAATCTTAAAATATGCAATTGTGGCTTACCCATGTCTCTGGTATGTGTAAGCTTTTCTCGTCCCACTTAATGTATTGGTGGCTTCATACTCTTCAAGCACATCATCTCCTTTCGATTGTTCTGTTAAGCCAGCATGAACCATCTGTAACAATATTAAAGGAACAGTTAACTTAAAATTGTAATTCCAAACCTATATGATTCACATTTGCTGAACACAAAACACATGTTCATGCTTTAAAAAGATAATAAAGTGTCTAAAGTAGTTTATGCGACTCGTGTGCCATATTCCAATAATTGTGAGGGCACAAAATCACTTTGAATGACAAACAATTTAACTCACTCAGTGTTTTCCTTGAGAAGACCAACTTCCCCGTCTGCTCCGCATCTCCAATGAAAGAAAATTTCTCTCTGAGAAAGGTTTAGAGCGCACAACACATAAACATCACTATTAATCAATATGTGATGTAATAAAATACAAATTGTAAATGAGGTCAAACACTTCCTACTTATGTTTCGCCTGTTAAAAGTGACTTCCGCATCAATGCATAGACATTCAAATGCATCTGAAACGTTTAGGCTCATTTAGGCGTGCACAGCATAAAAATATCATCATAAAGTAATATTATTTTATAAAATACAAAATGTAAATGAGGTTAAATGAGGTTTTCCATGATAAAACCAATTTCCCCATCTTCTCCACATCATGAGTGAAGGAAAATATCTCTCTGAGAAAAAGTTTAGGAGTGCACATCACACAAATATCACTATAAATCAATATGATGTTGTGAAATACATATAAATGAGATAAAACACTTAACTCCTCATCTGGTCCGCCTCGCAAGTGGAAGAAATGTCTTTAAAAAACGTTTAGGCGCGCACACCTCATAAATATCGCTATAAAATGATATGATATTACAAAACACATATTGTGATTAAGATTAAACACTTAATTTCACTGTTTTCCGTCCTCATATGCTCCACATCTCGAGTCTAAGAAAATGGCGTCTGTGAAAAATATTCCAGATGGGTCAAGCGCGCACACGAGCAAATGTCCCGGATGTGTCGCTGGTATAAACGTTAAAAGAACACTTTCCTGGTTTGGTGTTGATGAAGGGGTGCTTTAGCCTACTGGGCTGTGAAAGTTCATGAGGCAAAAAAAAAGAAAGAAGAAGATTTGGAAACACTGGCGTAAAATTCTTAAACCCATGGAAAACTGCTGCCAATTCCCTCATCCCAGATGCTAATTTAAGGCTATTTGTTGTTGCACAGTTAATACTCCAATGCCATCTGTTGAAGCCTCAGTAGAATTCCAATTCAACCATCATCTTAATGTGTACCACCAACAAATTACGGTGTTAATAGAGGGCACAAATTGCTTGGTATTCTACATACTAGCGATGCTGAAAATTAATTATCACAATTGGCGAAAATGCAAATGTTAAGCAGTATTAAAGAAATGAACATCAAACAAGCAGTTGGAATCTCTTCGACCTGTTGGCCATTAAATCTTTTTAGCTAACCTCTCACCAGGAAGTAATTATGAGCATGCCCAACACCACTGTCACATGAGTCTTTCTTTCTTTTGCAGAAGTAGAGTAATAATTTTAAACAGGCATCATCCTATTTCTGCAATATCAGATTTATAGGTCAGTCTCAGCGCAATATTTCTACAGGCTTTACAAGCTAATGAGACTGGGAAAAAGGGAGGGATAAAGAGTGTTGAGAGAGAGAGATTACTGAAGAAAGTAAGAAGAAAGTTGTACAGTGGCATAGCCGTGTTTTACCATAATTTGGTAATTTGGTAAGACTTTTTTCTTTCTATTAAACTTTCACTTTGATGTTGTTTTGGAATGACACCCCCTGAGAAACCAATGCAGCCTCCAATCAGTACCTTCCATCATGGAAATAATGAATATTTATCTGTGCTCATTATGTGATACTGATTATTCATTTAGGATAATTAATTATGTATGAGCGTCATAACTCTGTGTATGTTGATGCCTCTTGGGTTTGGGTTCAGCTGAGGGGAAGCTCATACGTTTTATCAGAGCTGCTGATTCAAGCTGTCTCACTCATCATTTGGTTTGGGAAAAATGAGACCAGACAATCTAATTGATGTTTATATGGGAGGCTCAGAAATTGCAATGGAGTCTCCCATGTTGCTGTATGCAATACTGGTCTCATAGAAGGAAATTAAAGCTGAATTCTCTTCTGGCAGTTTGTATTAGTGAATCACAGAACCACATGATGTCTTGTAATCGAAATTGAAACATAACGCACAATAAGCACATAATTGTTTAGCCCGAGTAGGCCTATGTCCCCAAGGTCGAAGTCTTCTGCTGAATTTCACAGCTCATTTCAACACCTCCATATACTGCAGCATGTACTAAACAAGTCTGAACTGACTGAGAAATTACTGTCAGACTGAGGAAAAAAAAGATTTTTGCCTGTTTATTTCCATTAAATAGCTTTAAATGTGTTCCTGCATTACAAACACACATGATGTTTTATTAACAAATTTCGGGAGGAGCACGCACAGATAATTAACACAGCCAGTTCATCATCAGTAATCACACCATCTATCCAATCAGCTCGAGAGAGAACCCCAATAAATAATCAAAGCAGTTTTACCTCCATCAGTTCTAGTCTTTCAGCATCCCTCCACCACCCCGGCTCCTCACCTTCAGCCCATTCCTACCCCAGCACGGGGAGGAGCACTCGATGGGCGGAGGGGTGGGGGAGTGTTGGGGTGGAACGCTCTGGGTCCGGGCTAAATGCAGAGATCAGACCCTTCTCCCCGGACCGGGGGAGTACCCTGGGTTCGGAAGTAAGTACCGAGCTCGGAGCCCTCTCCCTGGACAGCACGCCAAATACGCATAACCTTTACTCCGTTTATTATATGTAAGTGTGAACTCGTGAAGTAGAGCCATTTGAATGACTGTTTCTGTATAATATCATGAATCCAAGGATTGTTGAAAACCCATTAAGAGAGTGACATGCAGTTTTTCCATTAAATATGTATTAGCTGGGTTATGCACAGAGAATGATCCTCGGGGAGTTTCTTTCTAATTAAATGCACTTTAATGTAAAAGCATTACTGAGCGTGCTGATTTAGTCAAATATATTGTACTGGAGACAAAATAAGGTGAAAATCACTAGATTAAAATGAATTGAGCCATTTATTATTGAGCTTGGAGACTGCACATCGGAAAATATTGGCATGCTTGCTCTTTTTGTTACTGCTTTAGAATGATAAGTGATTTTGTTCTTTCTACATTTACAAACCCCTTTGTATTGAATTTGAGTCTGTTTTTCTATCCGTATCACTTTCTATCCGTTTCAACTTCTCACACGCATTTAAAAGTCAAAAAATGAAATTGTGATTAAGATGTTTACCTTTTTATTGTTACACATGATGAATTATTAATTATATCATCAATTGCAGGGCCTACATGCTTTGACTGTGTAATATAATCATGCATATTTAATGCACTATGGGAATTTGAGAGAGTACCACATTCCATCTAACAATCATACAGCACTTCAGCTTTAGAAAACGGAAAGCCATCACATCTGCAGCCTTGTCTTTGAATGGAAAATTCTGCTTTTGCTGCTGCTGCCAAGTCTGCTTGAATGGCGCTTTGTTATTAAAATTTGGGAGTGTGTGCATGTGTCTAGGTTGTGAGAAGCAGGTATGGATTCACTGCTTTTCAAAGGCATCACTTTTGTTCGGAGAGTTTGACGGCTGTAAGAAGCCCAACAGAGTTTTGCTAAGCTCTGACAGAGCACTTACTGGAACCTTCTAAAGATCAAATACAGCTCACACGTATGACATGAGACATGCTCCAGTTGAGACGTCTTTACCAGGATCTGTTTATTCTGGTACAGCAATGAAAAAGACAATAAAATGAAAATCTTAATTTAATTGTTTCCATGTTTATAAAGGATTTTATAGATGTGTTTTCATTTTATTCGTTCACATACAGTATAATTCCCTCATTAATGAATCTAGTACTTATTAGTTTGCTTGCTAGTTTGCTTGCTAGTAAGCAACCCTCTAAAACAGTGGTTCTGAACCGGCGATTGGCCAGGATTGCCACATTCTTGGAAAACCTAGATATATGAGGTACCCAGATTTTAAAAGTGTTTTTTAGACCTGGGCTGCGTTTCACTACAATTTTATACACGCACTCACGAACTTCCCTAAGCACCTCCCTTCGGGGGAATCCCTGATGCCATTTTGAAGTAAACAAGGGAAGTTTATATGGTCAGACCCTCGACCCCTCGATTTTGACCGAGGGAGCAGATCTGCTTCATGTGCCCACTTCAGGCCACTCCATAGACCACAATGCAACACGATTGTGACGTCATCGCAGATCGCATTCAATTTATCCCCACCCCAAACAACTCTAATATATAAATTAGTGCTGTCAAAATTAGTGCGTTAAAGCAGGCAAGTAATATTTTCAGTTTAACGCGTTAAAATTATTTAACGCCGTTAATGCAGGGGTGGGGCCTAGGGTTGGCCACCCCACTCATAACTGCTAATTCTGTCTCTTTTTTTCTTGACAAAAAGTGCATTTATTCAGTCACAGAACGTCGTCTTTACAAGCACATCAAACAGGAGACGTTTCAGACGCGCGCTTACACTTCACTTCAGCGTCGGCGCAAGTCAAACGAGCGTGAAAACTGTACTGTGCTCAGAGCGTGTGCTCTTCAATACACACACAAAGGTGTCGGCGCGCATAGCCTGTATCTTTTCATATCAAATCGCGAAAGAAACTACGAGCATGCAATGTCGTGATCAGTTAAGTCATGGAGTTACCGAAAAGGCAATTACAGCTGCCTTAAAACTGTGCATGCATGTAATGTTATCTATGAGATAAATTAAGAACATTCCTCTGAAATGGTTTTCAAAACTGTCCTGGAGCATCCTAGCACTGTCTCCCTCATCTAACACACTCGATTCAACTGGTCAGCTCATTAGAAGAGACTGAAATAGGTCAGAAAAGGTAGAGTTGAGAGAAAATATGATACGTGTCAGATCCACGTCACATTCAGCAGCGACATCTCTTAAAGAAATAGCAGCCAAAACAACCTAATAACCAGCTGCTGTGATGTCTGTTCATCAAGAACAAAAGAAAAAAGAGGAAATCAATAACTTTTGTAGTTTTAAGGATTCATCTGTGTTTAGTTTAGAATTTAGTGTTTGATAACTTTATTCAATTTCTGTATATTTCTGCTGAGGGGCACAGGTAGATAAATGACATTTATTATAATGGGTTTCATGTAAAGATTGTTTTAAGTTCACTTAAATTAGAGGTTATTTTTAAAGTCTAATAAATGTTAAAATTGATAGCTCTTAATTATAATGTAAAGTTGAATGGCTATAGTCGATGGCTAAATATTGGGGGAAACATTTTTATAGGGAAATTATTAATTGATATCAGTGATACTGGCCTTCAGTCATAAAAATAAAGATGCCATTAAACAAATATAAAAAAGATACTGTCTTTATGTTGTTTGTACACTAATTTGAAGATTGAATGTGAAATTATTGCAATATAAAAGTATATTTAAAAATTTTAATGTTAGGTGGGATTAATCATGATTAATTTCAGAAAAATGTGCGATTAGTTAATTTTTTTTAATCGATTGACAGCACTTATATAAATGATTTAAAAAAAATATTTATAACAGCCCAAGCATACCTACATACATATAGAATCTTGCACCAAACAAAAAAAGGCGAAACATGTAAACAATAAACCAACTCCATAGTGGATTCTAAGTGATCAAGGGCTTAGGACGTCTCAGTTCAGCCCATTGCAAGGGTTTCTCCAGTAGTTGGCACTAGGGATGTTCATTTTAACCGTTTAACCGTTAACCGACCGATAAGAATTTTGACCGATTAATACAATCAGTTAAACGGTTTAAAGTCACTTTATTTCTTTATTTTTCAGTAATTTATCAAAGTATTTTAAAAGGTTTGCTACATGGTTAAAATAAGCTACGCGTAGGCTATTTATATATATATATATATATATATATATATATATATATATATATATATATATATATATATATATATATATATATATATATATATATATATATATATATATATATATATATATATATATATATTTTTTTTTTTTTTTTTTATTTTATATATATATATATATATATATATAATAAAAATACGTTTTTTAGAGCGAGAGAGAGAGAGAGAGAGAGAGAGAGAGAGAGAAAAAAACATAAGTTTCCCTATTAGTCGCATTTTAGTATTTTATTCTACGCGAATTACAAACATTATAATAAACACTGTAAACATATAGAATATTTTAGTTCCCATCACTCCTCAACAAATCCTTTCAATTATCAGGAGGCTATTTAGAAAAGAACAAGAATTAAAAGTGTAAGAAGCTATAGGCCTAGCTATGTAAACGACAAACCAAAACTAATTCATTTAGGCTAAAACGAAACTGAAACCAATGTTGGGTCTCTCATTCAAACAAAATCAAATGTTTCCGTATTCGTGATGTATTTGAATGCCAAATATTATTTACCTTTTTATGTAGCCTAGGCCTACTTCACTCGCGTTCCAATATCCACGTAAAACAAAACGTTTTGCATAACTTCATGGCGGTACGGTGATAACGCTTAACGGCACAGATTTTACTACACATTTAAACTGAGCAGTGTGTTTGTTTGTTTTTTCTCCATATGTTTGACTGATTGTTTTTTATAATGATAATGAACAGGCTGCATTGTCAAGGTAGAATGCTTAACTGTGTGCGCGCATGCGGCGCAGGAGCGTGATGTGATGCTATGGTGACCATGTGAATCCTCACATTCTGTTGTTTGCTGCTTTTTGCGCATGTAAAATCAATCCCCGGAAAACAAATGTTAGTATTTTTAACGGGTCACAGACACTTATTCTTGCTAATTTAACTCAGTTCTAATTTAAAATAATCTTGTCGGTTAACGGTTAATAATCGGAGTGTCGGTTGTCGGTTGTCGGTTGGGAAAAATAACCGATATGAACATCCCTATTTGGCACTCATGCAATGTACATCGGAGTAAACGAGATGGAGGGAAGTTTGTGAGTGATAGGCATTAAAAAAAAGGGCTGGAGCGCAGCCCTGGAAAACTCATGTGAATTAATAAAATATATTTTATATTTTCAGATATATATTTTAAAAATTGTTAAAATATGTTAAGCATTATATATATTCAGATCATCAAACAAATTTAAATATTACACAAAAATAATGCAAGTAAATACAAAATGCAGTTTTTAAATGATGATTTTATTAAGGGAAAAAAAGCTGTCCAAACCTACCTGGCCCTACTTGAAAAATTAATTGCCCCCTCCTTTTAAATCATGAAAGAACTGTGATTAACCACATTATTTTAGAAAGCTGAGTTTCACTAGCTAAACCTGCCAAAGCCTGATTACTGCCAGACCTGTTGAATCAAGAAATCACTTAAATAGAACCTGTCTGACAAAGTAAAGCATGCTTAAAGAGCAACACATCATGCCGTGATCTAAAGAAATTCAAGAACAGATGAGAAACAAAATAGTTGATATGTATCAGTCTAATAAGGGTAATAAAGCATTTCTAAAGCTTTAGGACTCCAGCGAACTATGGTCAGAGCCATTGTCCACAAATGGAGAAAATTTGGAACAGTGGTGAACCTTCCCAGGAGTGGCCGGCCTACCAAAATTACTCCAAGAGCACAAAGACGACTCATCCAGGATGTCATAAAAGAACCCAGAACAACATCTAAAGAACTGCAGTCCTCACTTGCCTCAATTAAGGTCAGTGTTCATGATTTAACAATAAAGGCCATTGCACACGGAGTCCGTAATTTTCGCATGCGTTTTTCCGTTTTTTCGTATTCATCATCCTTTCCTTTTAAAATGCATGCTACAGATGCGAAAACGCAAAAAATCAAATCTGATCCAAATTTTTTTTATGACAGACAAAAGTTTCGGAGGCAGTGTGTAAATAACGTGAGGTCGTATTTATTTTTTAATGTGTGAAAATTTCGGACTGAAAATTCGGACTCAGTGTGCAATGGCCTTAAGAAAGAGACTGGGCAAAAACGGCATCCATGGGAGAGTTCCAAGGCAAAAGCCACTGCTGACCAAAAAGTACACACAGGCTCGTCTCACATTTACCAAAAAATATCTTGATTATCCACAAGACTTTTGGGGAAATATTCTGTGGACTGATGAGACAAAAGTTGAACTTTTTGGAAGGTGTGTGTCCCGTTACATCTGGTGTAAATCCAACAGAGCATTTCATAGAAAGAACATCATACCAACAGTCAAACATGGTGATGGTAGTGTGATGGTCTGAGGCTGCTTTTCAGCTTCTGGACCTGGATGACTTGCCATAATTGATGGAACCATGAATTCTGCACTCTATCAGAAAATCCTGAAGGAGAATGTCCAGCCATCAGTTTGTGATAAATGGCTGCCCACTGCTCTGGGTGTGTTTTCATGGTGTGTGTGTTTGGACTGCTTTTTTCTCTTAAAAAATGAAATCATTATTTCAAAACTGCATTTTGTATTTACTCGGGTTATCTTTGTGTAATATTAAAATTTGTTTGATGATCTGAATCATTCAAGTGTGACAAATATGCAAAAAAATTAATTAATTTAAAAAAAAAAAAACTTTTTCACACCACTGTGTGTGTGTGTGTGTGTGTGTGTGTGTGTGTGTGTAATATATAAAATATATATTACTGCTGTCAAACGATTAATCGCATCCAAAATAAAAGTTTTTGTTTACACAATATATGTATGTGTGCTGTGTATATTTATTATGTATATAAAATACACATACATGCATGTATATATTTCAGAAAAAAGGTTATGTTTATTTATTAAAGGGGTTATATGATGATTTTAATTTTCCTTTCTCTTTGGAGTGTTACAAGCTGTTTGTGCATAGATAAGCTCCCTGAAGTAGCAAAGACTAAAGTCTCAAAACCAAAGAGATATTCTTTATAAAATTTAAGACTCGACCACTCCCACCTAAAACGGCTCAGTGCTTGTTGTTTGTCGTTTCTCCGATCACAAATGCAGACATGGTAATGTTTACGCGGCACGATGCAACACGACACATAAAAAGACATTTAAGTCATTATAATCAGTAATTATGTCCCCACTGGATGCAACAAATGCCTCATTTATAATGGGTTTTATCATTTTTGCCCCAGGACATGGCATCACAATACGGTAAGGGCCGTGACATTTACGTCTCACGCTTGAGGTATTCGGCCAATCACAATGCACTGGATAGCTGACCAATCAGAGCACACCTCGCTTCTCAGAACGATGAGCTTTGTAAAAATATATATAATCATTAATCTATAAAAATCCTAATCATTCATCTATGTCCAGTAAACCTATTTTAATCTATGAACACTCCTAGTTTGTTCATATAATATTATAATTATATATATATATATATATATATATATATATATATATAATTAATATATATATTTATAATAATATAATATAAGTTCATATATAATATAATAATATTAAATATTGTTAATATTGCAGTGTTTCCCACAGACTTACACTCTATTTGTAGCGGCATATATGCAAATTCATTCTCTGCCAACAGGAGGTGCTTTTAGAGCGCGGAGAGATAGAGGTTTCCCCAGTAACAGCTGTACACAAAGCAGTATTTTATTATTTGTTTATTTTTTATTATTTGTTTACTGCCTTTGCTTTCGAACTGTATTCGCCAGCTGTTACATACTTCAAATATAGAAATCTTCCTTTCTATAAACCTTATCCACTGTCATTGTATGGAAAAGAACAGCTCAGACATTCCATCCAACTTCTCATTGTGGGAATAAGTAAGAGTCAACACTGTTGAATTTACACATGATAGAATTCTCTTTTGGATGAACTGTTTCTTTAATTTATGCATCCTTTCTTTCTCTGTTGTTGCCTCATGTGTCTCTCTCTTTCGTCATCCTTCTCCTGGGATTTCACCAGATTTTATTCTTATTGCAGTGATGCAGTGGAGGGTGAGAGAGGTCTCAAATTAGAATATGCATGAAGTAGCTCT
Organism: Acrossocheilus fasciatus; assembly: GCA_036784905.1. Lineage (NCBI taxonomy): Eukaryota > Metazoa > Chordata > Actinopteri > Cypriniformes > Cyprinidae > Acrossocheilus > Acrossocheilus fasciatus. The sequence goes on along the minus strand of CM071957.1, from coordinate 22,191,183 downwards.
GCGGAATTATCGTCGTGACCAATGAAGTGCACCTTGCTGTCGGAATTCTAACAAGGCTAAAACCTTGGCTTTCACCTCTTTTTCCTACTGTTGCGCTCAGCTTTATTTTGGCACCATGAGTACTGTCCAATTATGTAGCCCATCACACATCTGTATCGCTGCATTGTAAACACAACACCCACACCTCCTAAAAGACATCTGAAAATGAGCGATTACCCATGAATAAGATTCAGCTGGGTTTATTTTCAACCCTGTGATCTCCTGGGTTCAGATCTTCTCGGCACATAAAAACTGAACCCAGGCCATTTTTGAAGGTGATTGTTGATCAGTTCCTTTGAACACCTGCTGAATGAACGGCCGAGTCGATCACAATATACTGTAGGGCCGTGACTATTCTCTCGGCTGCTGGCAATATGAACCGGCCTTCACAGGCACAATAGAATCAGCACACGGAAAAATCTATTCAGAACCAAACAAAAGAGGCTTAATGGAGAATTCAGCTCATAGTCTTATTTTTACCACCTTGATTAAAAGGAGCAGAGAGGGTTGTGATTTGCTTCAGTATTTGGGTTGAGGAATAGAGGACAATGAAGGACATCTTCACGGAGAGCTTGGTGCTTTCTCACAGGGCTGCGAAGGTCTCAATAGCTTTCATATGAAAAGCCTCATTCAAGCAATAGAATAGGAGAACCCTGCCTGGTAATTCCAGTTTATCTTATGGCCTAAATCTGTTAGTCTGGTTTTTTGTATCTCATTTCTTTATTTCTTTATTCGATTTTCCTATTAATAGGATAATTCCAGCCGTTTAATGGATTGTGAATGTCAGCTACATCATTATGCATTGTAAGTGTAACCTTATAAACCCAGGAACCAGGGTTTATATGTTATTCAAGATAATGTGATTTTATATATAGGCCCTACATATATACAGGTACTGGTCATATAATTAGAATATCATCAAAAAGTTGATTTATTTCCCTAATTCCATTCAAAAAGTGAAACTTGTATGTTATATTCATTCATTACACACAGACTGATATATTTCAAATGTTTATTTCTTTTAATTTTGATGATTAGAGCTTACAGCTCATGAAAGTCAAAAATCAGTATCTCAAAATATTAGAATATTACTTAAGACCAATACAAAGAAAGGATTTTTAGAAATCTTGGCCAACTGAAAAGTATGAAAATGAAAAGTATGAGCATGTACAGCACTCAATACATAGTTGGGGCTCCTTTTGCCTGAATTACTGCAGCAATGCGGCGTGGCATGGAGTCGATCAGTCTGTGGCACTGCTCAGGTGTTATGAGAGCCCAGGTTGCACTGATAGTGGCCTTCAGCTCCTCTGCATTGTTGGGTCTGGTGTCTCTCATCTTCCTCTTGACAATACTCCATAGATTCTCTATGGGGTTCAGGTCAGGCGAGTTTGCTGGCCAATCAAGCACAGTAACACTATGGTCATTGAACCAGATTTTGGTACCTTTGGCACTGTCGGCAGGTGCCAAGTCCTGCTGGAAAATGAAATCAGCATCTCCATAAAGCTTGTCAACAGAAGGAAGCATGAAGTGCTCTAAAATTTCCTGGTAGGTGGCTGCGTTGACTGTGGACATCAGAAAACACAGTGGACCAACACCAGCAGATGACATGGCAGCCCAAATCATCACAGACTGTGGAAACTTCACACTGGACTTCAAGCAACATGGATTCTGTGCCTCTCCACTCTTCTTCCAGACTCTGGGACCTTGATTTCCAAATGAAATGTAAAATTTACTTTCATCTGAAAAGAGGACTTTGGACCACTGAGCAACAGTCCAGTTCTTTTTCTCCACATCCCAGTTAAGATGCTTCTGACGTTGTTTCTGGTTCAGAAGTGGCTTGGTTGCCCTTTTCCTGAAGACGTCTGAGCGTGGTGACTCTTGATGCACTGACACCAGCTTCAGTTCTCTCCTTGTGAAGCTCTCCCAAGTGTATGAATCGGCTTTGCTTGACTGTATTCTCAAGCTTGCGGTCATCCCTGTTGCTTGTGCACCTTTTCCTACCCAAATTCTTCCTTCCAGTCAACTTTGCATTTAATATGCTTTGATACAGCACTCTGTAAACAGCCACACCTTTCAGTAATGACCTTCTGTGACTAACCCTCTTTGTGGAGGGTGTCAATGTTCGTTTTCTGGATCATTGCCAAGTCAGCAGTCTTCCCCATTATTGTGGTTTCAAAGAACAAGAGATACCCAGAATTTATACCGTAGGGATGGTCATTTATTCAAACTCAAATGTAAATATTCTAATATTTTGAGATACTGATTTTTGACTTTCATGTGCTGTAAGCTCTAATCATCAAAATTAAAAGAAATAAACATTTGAAATATATCAGTCTGTGTGTAATGAATGAATATAATATACAAGTTTCACTTTTTGAATGGAATTAGGGAAATAAATCAACTTTTTGATGATATTCTAATTATATGACCAGCACTTGTATGTATGTATATATGTATATATATATGTATATATGTATATATATATGTATATATATATATATATATATATATATATATATATATATATAAAATCTGTGTGTGTGTGTGTGTGTGTGTGTGTTTATACAGGTGCATCTCAAAAAATTTGAATATCATGAAAGGTTTTTTTTTGTAACATATTTCAAAAAGTGAAACTGTCATATATTCTATATTCATTACATGTAAAGTAAAACATTTAAAAAGTTTTTTTTTTTGTTTTAATTTTGATGATTAGAGCTTACAGCTCTTGAAAGTCAAAAATTCAGTATCTCAAAATATTCGACCATGGCGAGGCCTGTTCTGAGTGGAACCTGTCCTGTTAAACCGCTGTATGGTCTTGGCCACTGTGCTGCAGCTCAGTTTCAGGGTCTTGGCAATCTTCTTATAGCCTACGCCATCTTTATATAGAGCATCAATTCTTTTTTTCAGATCCTAAGAGAGTTCTTTGCCATGAGGTGCCATGTTGAACTTCCAGTGACCAGTATGAGAGAGTGAGAGCGATAACACCAAATTTAACACACCTGCTCCCCATTCACACTTGAGACCTTGTAACACTAACGAGTCACATGACACCAGGGAGAGAAAATGGCTAATTGGACCCAATTTAAACATTTTCACTTAGGGGTGTACTCACTTTTGTGGCCAGCAGTTTAGACATTAATGGCTGTGTGTTGAGTTATTTTGAGGGGACAGCAAATTTACACTGTTATACAAGCTGTACACTCACTACTTCACATTTTAGCAAAGTATCATTTCTTCAGTGTTGTCACATGAAAAGACATAATAAAATATTAACAAAAATGTGAGGGGTGTACTCACTTAATATACTGAATATATATGTGTGTGTGTATCTGTGTGTGTGTGTATATGTGTGTGTGTATGTATATATATATATATATATATATATATATATATATATATATATATATATATATATATATATATATATATATATATATATATATAAAATACAAGAAATTAAATATATTTTTCTTTTGTTCCAAAAAAAAATATGCTTCAAACACTAGGGGGCAGATTTAAAAACAAAATCTACAGTAACATGCATGTTAGAGATTTTTGTAAATATTTTTGAAAGAAAGATTTTTGCCTGCTTGCATCCCCACAAACCTCCACAGCTTTCAATCTGTCAACTTAATGACTTGCAAAGGTACATATGTGTTTGTGTGTTTTCACTACAGCTCTGTGACATTTCTTTTGTTGCTGTGTGCTGGTTTTCAGCAGCCTTTGTTCCAAATGTATTGATCCTTCAAAAGGCCAATGAAGGGTTCAACTGTGAGATGAATACAGATGATACAATAGGAACATGAACATGTGAACAGATCAAGGAGTGCCACACTAATATTTTTGTATACCAGTAGTTTTAATTCAAAGTCGATATTTAAGTCTCAAAATTACAAGCAGTTTTGATGTCTTCGAAAGTTTCATCACTTGTTGCTAAGCTTATGCTGGGTTCCTAAAAATGCTTGAAATTGTGTCTTATTAATGAAGAATCTATATGCTATAGGTTTACGAACAATACATTGTATGTTATGATGGCTAACAATTCAGGAGCGAGCTGTGTTGTTCTGTATCCAGGCATCAGTAGTTCCATCTAAACTGAATATATGTGGATTTATGAATATAAATGTGATTGTTATTATAGACTCTGCTTATTAATTTCTGTCAGCTGGTAGATGAAGAGCTCCTACTGTTTTGGGTCAAGTGCCCTTTTGGGCTATTCTGTTCTGCTGTTGTTCGTCAAAATAATCTAGGATGTGGCTTTCGTATAATTTTATATAAACCTCTTGAAGATGAATGTGTCATTCGGGTCATATTACTCGGTGAAAGCCGTAGTGTAGATCTCAATGATCTCTTCTGGCTTAAACTATTTCAAACATCACACAAGATTTAGAAGTCTGCATCTGCATTTTTTCTCTTCAATTCATTAATTAAATATGGGTGTGCATTGTTGCTTTGTGTTTATGTTTATCCTTGTTACAGTTCTAATGGTTATATCAATACTCTTTTTTTACATTTTAATGTATTGATTACAATTTTCTCTTTTCTTCTCTTCTTAGGTAAGTTTGAAGCTTACATCCTTCCTGTTTACCTTTACCTGTTTGGTGAGTAGGTTATGTATAACTATGCACTTGGCTAAGTTTGGTTACGACGACAAGAGTTTGTGTTCCACATTTTTTCCCTACATGGTTTTCTGGTCTCGAATATTTTAGTTGATGTCAATCAGATGTGTACAATACACATTTTTTTTTTATTTTTTAATAAATTTTTTGTATCAACAGTGTTACTGCTATTAGGGATACACATTATGTTGGTTCTGTGTCAATTATTTATTGTTATTAGAGTCCTCTTTTTTTGTATCTGTTGATATTGCATATTTGTTTATTTCCAAATTTATACTTAAAAATACTAACAATTTAATAATGTTGTTTTAGGTAATCTTCAGAAAATGTCAAAATTAATATATATTTTTCATACTGTACGTTATAATGTTGTGATGCCAAATTTTACTTGTAGCATTTAAAACAATTGATTTTACCTGTTATTTTTAATTTACTAAGACAAATTTAAATATCTGCTTTTTAGCGGTTATCCGCCATAATATTAAATTAATTATCAGGCAATTTTAAAATCTGCACATCCCTAACTGTTGTTTTCTTAGGCATGACACAAAGTGGATCAGTCGTTCTCTAATAGCAACATTTTGGTTTAATTCACATAATTAATAAAACTGCCCTTCGTCAAATCAGCCCTTGCCATACAGTGTGATTCAGTGCAAAATTTTCCACTGGTTATGAGGCTTTGGCCTCTGCAGCCTGTGATTATCTGATCTGTGGTCAGTTCTTGGTCTGGGGAGCAGCCACTTTCAGACGGCCAACGGCAAGTATCACTCTAACTTCGGTTAACCGGTTACTAAACCCGCGACCTTGTCAAGATGCACTCGTTTGCCTTAGAACAGTGCGATAGACGTCAGTGCTGAAGTGGAATTTAAACCATGCGCAGACCACATACAGACACTGGTTGGTAAATTTAGGGGAGGATAAATTGCAAATTACAGGTTTGCTTTTTTCCTGCCTCAAATTCATATGTTGAGATTTTCTTTGACTTGTTTCTTGGTTGCTGCCTTTCTCTGAAATACCAGGCATCTCATAGCCAGTTGGCAGCAGAGGGATGTTCTAGAAGGGCTGTACATGGACTTTTTGAAACCACTTCCCCTGCCTTCAAAAAAACTAATATCTGTGCATCCATTACATATCCTGTTCACAATATCTAAGTGAAATCTTTCCTTAGTTCATCTTTGTGACATTTATAATTTTAGTATTTGTATAATTTTCTGTCATTTCACAGTTATGTTTATGAATATATAGCTAGCTGCCATGGAATTACATAATATAAGATTTTATAGAAAGAGTTTATAGATATTATAGGAAATTTAATGTTTAAAAAATAAATAAATGAATGAATGAATAAATAAAATGAAATATGCTCAAATCCATCCTCAAAGCTGTGCAATAATGACAACTGTACTGTGCCTTTTATTATGTATGTTTTGTGATTTTCAACCTCACGATTCCTGTATCCTTCTGAGATTCTCACAGCTGTTACTCCTAATGGCTAAAGGCACTTCATGCTGGACATATGTTGTTGTGAATGATATTTACAGCTTAGACTCAATTATAAAATCAGGTAAAATCTTGTGGTAGTTTTGTAAGGCGTATATGTTATTGCTGAAGAGACATGATCACACCTTAAGCAGCTAATAGAATTGAATGAATGATCTGCCCACATCATTATTAGGCGTTTTATCTACTTAATGTTGCTCCAAGATCAGGATTGTGTAGACTATAGAAATAATGTGGCAATTACTGCATTTATCCTATGACAGCTCCTGGGGTTTAATTGCTCTAATTGTTTGATTTAAGATAGGGGCTTCTTGACATTTTGGTAATGAGCAAATTTTCTATTGTTCATTTTTGATTGTTAATGTCTAATGACTAAATTGCATGTTTATATCAAATAAGGAGGGGTTACTTCAGTGCAAGTGAGCATGCCTATCAAGGATGATGAATAGAAGATCATTTTTATAACTCTATAATTTTGTCAGTCATTTAGAGCTGTTTTCCTAAAAAACAAATGTACAGCTAAACGTTTATGCAATGTTTGTGGACAGGAAATGTTCTGGCCGGAGGACCTGCATCTGTATTCCTCATCTTTACACATGCAATAAAAAATGGAGCTCTTTCCAAGTAGCAAAAGTAAAACATTCAATCTGTGGAAGATGGTGATTCGCAGCTGAAGACTGACTGGGCCCCTTATTTCCGATTCTGTTTGATTAACCATTCTGTTTGGGCTTGTTTGTGTGTTGCACACTGCTTATTTCTGGGCTTGCTTGTCATGTGGCATTTTAGTAAGCACTGTGTCATTCCTTCAGCGTCAGGCTTTCAGCATAGGTCCGCACCAGTAGTGTAGCCGGATCAAAGATATGCCTCAGTGTGCTGAAAATTAACATTTCAGAGGAAGTAGAAAACCACTCTGGTCTGGTTTGGTGATTTTGGGTAGCAATGAAATATTGATTAAAATTCAGCTGTTTTCATTCCGCATTCTTCACATCTCCTATACTGTGGTTATATATATATATATATATATATATATATATATATATATATATATATATATATATATATATATATATATATATATATATATATATATATATATATATATATATATATATATATATATATATATATATATATATATATATATATATATATATAAGGGCATGTGTCATAAAATAGCTTATTTGAAAATTGTGCTTTTTTTATTTATTTATTTTTTACAAAAAGCAAAGCAAAAAAGTTCACATACAAAAAAATATGCAGATGTATCAAGGAGAAAATCAGAAATCAAAGTACCTTCACTCATACTCTTCTGTTCTCCTTTTAGACAGGTGTGTGTGTGTGTGAGTGTGTGTGTGTGTGTGTGTGTGTGTGTGTGTGTGTGTGTGTGTGTGTGTGTAACTGTCTGTCTTTTTGATGTAGAGAGATACCCTAAGGCCCCTTTCATCTCCTGTCCGAGATAAACTCCGAGAAATTTCCCCAGCAAGCAATTTTTGCTTTGTGTCAACTCAGAAAAAAACAGACAGTCTTGTAGAAAGGTCTGTTACTTTTTTTAGGCAAAGTATTATGTTCACTGAACACAGAAAATAGGCTTTTATTAAGATTTTAAAATAGGGATTTAAAAAAATAAAAAATTATCATTACAGGGTGTGTACACACACTTCCAACACACATTTATGTTCAAACAACTTGTAAAGTGAATTTTGCATCCGATGACCCCTTTAAACTTTAGAATTCACCTTTACAGTTGGAAAATGAAAATTACTAAATGTAAATTGAAAAAAGGTTTATATGTGAAGAGACTGACACTCCAATCTTCATATGCACATATCATAGCAGTATCACCTGCTGTAACATTCATTTCTATGGTAATGATAAATCTACACACAGCAGGTGTGTGTGTGTGTGTGCGAGAGCGAGAGAGAGAGAGAAACTCTGGCATCTGTGTTGTGATATATTGATGTAAATCATAAATTCTCAAAAAATGTAAATGACAGGATTGTATTAAGCGGCATATCTATGCATGTGTGTATCTGGTTACTTCAGCATGTTTGTTATCTTTAGGATTCTTTAATGAATAGATAACTGCATTTATTGTAAACAGAAATCTTTTTTAAATATATGTCTTTATTCTAATTATGAAGGCATGGTATAGCTTCTCTGCAGTTTATGGACCCCAAGTGTCTAATTTGCAAGTCATGGTACATTTCATGGGAGCTTGAGCAACGTCCCCTGATTTAATATGAGATGGAGTCAGCTCTGATGTCTCGATGTAAGCTCAGTCGTGCATGTTCTAATGAATGTGTAAAGCTTTGACAGAATCAGAAACAGACATCGTGAGATGACAGTGATATTTCAGATTGACCTTTTCATGTCATCCTACACATCAGGCTGTCTATATATGAGTTTCATATGTCAGCAGCACTACACAAATCTTCTGTGACTAGTCTGTCATAAGGCAGCGGGATTCGAGAAAACATACTCTTTAGAAGACACTTCACAGGGGTCAGGATCATACATTTGTCCAAATATCACCTTGGGGGGACTGAATGAGACATAAATGTCAGAGAAGGTGTGTGATGTCTGTGTGTGTCACTTTAAAGCATAAAGGACAAACATGTCATGATTAAAAGAATAGTTCACCCTAAAATTAATATTTGCTGAAAATGTACTCACCCTCAGGCCATTCAAGATGTAGATGAGTGTGTTTCTTCATCGGGAACAGATGAGAAGAAATTTACATTACATCAGTTGCTCAGCAATGGATCCTGAATAGAATCCACTGGTGAGCAAGTGAATGCTCCAGTCCATTAATTAAAGTCTTGTGAAGTGAAAAGCTGTTTGTGAAAAGAAAAAATCCTTTTTTAGTAATTCTCTAAAATAATTTTTTTTTGGAATAATGGACTATATTTTGGCCAGAATCTAAAGTTAAACTCCTTAATGGGAGTTGTTTCTTACAAACTTAGCTTATCACTTTTCAAGATGTTAACTGATGGACTAAAATTGATTGCTTGTGGATTATCATGATGTTTTTATCAGCTGTTTGAACTCTCTTTCCGACGGCACCCATTCACTACATATGATCCATTGGTGAGCAAGTGATGTAATGTTAAATTTCTCCAAATCTGTTTCCGATGAAGAAACAAACTCATCTACATTTTGGATGTAGATTTGGAGTAAATTGAGTAAATTTTCAGTTTGGGCTAAACTATTCATTTCAAGGAGTGATAAATATGCAACTCAAAATTTACTAACTCTAACTCCACAAGTTTGCATAAAACCTTATTATTATGTTTTCCAGCATGATTTAAGAATGATCCAAAGAGCCTCTTAAGCTTCAATGGAAGCAAAAACATCTGACCGTCTGTACAAGTAGTCACATGATCAGTATTATGAATCTGATATCTCTGAAATCCAAGTGAAATATTTCCACAGATTTTTAATATAGCATCAGACTTTTGGTATAGTACAAGCAAATAGTGTTTATAAAACCCATTTTGAGATACATTTGTGATTTTTACCATGCAGACTTTCATGATCATCTTATGCCCTACTTGAGACAGTGTGTCAGAGCTCAAGCTGTGGGTCACACTGACCTTGGATGTCTTTCTTTGCTGGGAAACAATTAAACACACACACACACACACACACACACACAGCCAGCCCGATTCTTCACTCCACAGGTATCAACACTTCTCACATACAGACACACACTGCTGCTTTCTTCTTGAGAGGCCATATGCTTGATTTGACAGGTACACTTGAGGTTAAAGGTGAAGCGATGCACCATATGTGTGTGTCACGTCTCTAACATACATCTACTATCTGAACATGTGCTCACATACCAGTGTGTGTGAAGAAGCATACATTTAACTTGTATTCAGTATATCTTTTAATTATTTATATCGAATAGAACATCTCGTGTCAGGTTTGTAGGTTAACAAAATTTTTCATTTTCTACGTTAATAGTTTGCATTCTGCATCATTATGCATCGTTTTTGCAGTTATGTGTGCATTGTCAACTTTCAAGGTTGCATGTAGGAAACCACACAGAGATGTACACTGTGCAGAAATGATGCAGGGTGAGTGGTTTAGTATGCTACACACACACACACACACACACACACACACACACACACACACACACACACACACACACACACACACACACACACACACACACACACACACACACACACACACACACACACACACACACACAATTTTTGTTTGGCAGTGTAGTTTTGCAAGCTTCACAGACTGTGGAAGTCTAAGCTATAGGACAAGCCAAGTGTGAGCTATAGGACCACGACTTTATCCAGCCTGACTGAAAAATGAATGAATAATGCATGTGTGTCCAGTAGAGCAAAACCATCTTTTTCTCTCGCTCTCTCTCTTTCTTTGAGATTTTTTTATTTTTTGCTAATCTACCTCGTTTTCTTTGGTATGTATAAGGATAATTTTATATTGTATTATTATAGTATATACATTATGTATAGTGTATATGAAGTGATGTTTTCTTGTTTTCTCAAATTTGAAGCTTTGTTCTTTCTTCTCTTGTTCTTGAGAGCATTTCCTCTTTCTGTAAGCTTCCAGCTGCAGAACCCATCCATTTAATCCTGTTAGATAGACCGGGCTTAAAGCTGAGGATGTCTTGAGCATCTTGTGCTGGAAGGCATTTTTTCACAACTGGAAAGGGACCAGTAGCTGTTTGTCATCCAGAGCAGCAGTACTGAGAGAAAAAAGAAAAAAGATACTCACAGAGGTGAGACAGTAAGAAATTGTTATTCTATAACATTTCCCAACACTTTCGAGGAAATTGCCAAAAGAGACAGAGCCTTGGGCAAAACACTGGTCAGAGTGTGTATTTGATTTTTACATTTCCCAGGTTAAAACAAAAGGAACTCCATTTACTTTGCACTTTATCACAAGCAACCATTATTATATATTATATGTTCATAATATTAAATATATATATAAATATATATGTTTATATTTACACTTATATAAACATAGTTTTAAAACCAATATCACATAAGTATAATTTATTTTATTTTAGTATGAATGTGTGTTAGAGAGAGAGTGAAAGAGACAGCTAGGGAAATATATACAGTATAGAGATGGAGAGACTGCATTGACCTGCCTGAAGTTAAGTATTGTTCATGCATTTAAATAGGAATATTATTAAAATGGCGGATGTGCAGTGTATGTTTCATTCTGAGCAGCAAGTGAATCTGATAAGAAAGCATTAAAGGTGGCAGACCAGTTCAGGTGAAACTTATCTGCCAAAACCTGAAGAATCCACCACGCTGCTTGCTTAAGAACGGTCATTTATTATGAATCAAGTTAAATGACAGCTCATATGATTGTTTCAGGTCCAGAGAGGTAATCACACCCTTCTCAGATGATGAATACATCAATAAGAACTGTACAGTGCTAAATATAAGTCCACATCTAGCCACCAGCGGATGCTGAAAAACAAAAGTGCGCTCTGGAAAATGACACCATCTGGAGCAATAACAAGAAATCTTATTGAAAACAGCACAAAATGACCTTTTCAGGATCATAAAACAACATAAATGAAATTTTAAGATGCCCAAGAGCAATATCTGGGAGTGTCTGTCTGTAATATAACAAGAATAGCAATATCTATGTCCCCTTGGTAGCATATGCATGCACTGAAAGTTACTGAAAGAAATATTAGAAGTGGTCAGTGATTCAACACCATTGTTTTGTAAGGATGATTCACTGTATCCATGCTCTTTATCAGTTTTATCTCTTTATTGGCTGATAAAACCAAACACAGGCCCTATAGCCTGGCTGATATTTTGTTATAATGAACTCTCTCTCTCTCTCACACACAAACACAAGTTGAGGTAACTTCTGTATTTTGTCCTTGGGGTTCTGAAATGAGCATGTCTTTTAGAGATCAATAATAAAGCTCATGCTAATTATTTAACAACAGTTTTGTTGTTGTTGTTCTATCCAGAAAGACTACAGATTACAGATAGATTGGCGTGTGAACAATGCAAATAAAAATGTTATATTCTTGTTTTTCTTAAAAATATCTCTTAAAAATATTTTATTCAATTTATTATGCATGTTAATGTAATATAATTAACATTTTTATGCATATTAATATACATTATGAATACAATATGTCATTCAGTTTGTTTCAAGTACATTTTCTCTAATTTGAATGTTGTAAATGTGATTTTCTACTGGAAACCAGACAAAATGCTGATTAGGTACAGGTAAATCACAGTCAGTGTACTTTTAACATACATTGAGATGATTCAGTCATTGATTTTGTGCTTTGAAGGCCTGAAGGCCAGACATCTATAAGAACTGACGTGTGCTAGCCCTAGCTAATTACTTAAATGAACCGAAATCTATAAGCACTTTCAAATGCCATTAGCTTGAGATACGGTATAATAAACATAGATGATTAGATGCGCCACAGGGTAAATAACACAATGAAAGTGTTCCATAGCAAACAACCATTTGCATTTATTCAGAGAAGACTCACTCATTTAAAGGTGTACTCATTGCATTTGAAGTATAATATACATTTACAAATCTAAAATGTGACTGATATGGAGTGCTTGTTGAAGTATGCTGTATAAATAAGCATGTTGCTTAAATTGAAGGATCGAAGAGGTTCTGTTTGGCAAGAGAGAGGTCAGAAATAAAGTATGTGTGTTTATGATAACAGGAGTTGTGAGAAAAGCATTGTGGGTAATTTAAATATCAGTCAGTGCCTCAGTGCTGGTCATGTTGAATGGACACACACACACCCATCAACACTATAATTGGAGCCGCAACAAAAGACTATTGTTGCTGCAAATTGTGTGTTTGCTATTTGTGATGTTTAATGTGATATTTCACCCTGAATTCCATAATGCTACTGCAACGAATAATGCCTACCAATTATTTGATGACAGTGATTTGCTACCCTTTAAGTTGTTTTTTTCATGATTTTGCAAGGTGGTCACATTGTATTGTACAGATGCATCAAATGTGTTTGTTTCATGCTTCATTTCACATATTTCACCATTTTATTATCCTTTATACAGAATTCTGGTGATTGTATTTGAGCCCAAAATTAGACCATTAAAGCAGTTTAGGTATGCCTTGTGTGAATGTGTGTGTGTGTGTGTGTGTGTGTGTGTGTGTGTGTGTGTGTGTGTGTGCCTGTTTTTCTATTCAGGTGGGGACTTAAACATGAATACACACAGACTCATGGGGACTCATGTCACGGGTAAACAAGTTTTTTGAAAATCTAAAAATGCAGAAAGTTTCCTGTAAGGGGTAGGTTTAGGTGTAGGGTTGGTGTAGGGCAATAGAATATACGGTCTGTACAGTAGAAAAAGCATTACGCCTATGGAGAGTCCCCACAAGGATAGCAAACCAGATATGAGAGAGAGAGAGAGAGAGAGAGAGAGAGAGAGAGAGAGAGAGAGAGTGTGTGTGTGTGTGTGTGTGTGTGTGTGTGTGTGTGTGTGTGTGTGTGTGTGCACAAGTCTGGAAACCATAAAGGAAGCAGGCAGAAAAATGTTAGCTGATTTGTTCAAGTGGTACATTTCGTGCAGAGCCTTGACCTTCAGCTGAAACTCTCAGCATTGTGACAGTGTCCACATTACGATGTGCTTCCCTACAGTCACGTTATTACAGGGTGCAGTGTTTAAAATAATCACTCAGGCAGACATGAAACAAACATAATGTAGTCAGCGGGGAGCCAGTGACTTCTGTCTGCCTCTCTAAATCAAGATTAATGGGCTTGTGAATGCTACATTAATAGGCTGTCACTTGAGGATAAATTTACAAGAGCATGATGATTATCCCGGTTTTACTGAATTTCCTCATTACAGGTGTTTGTGTTGTGCTGAAAATGGGTTAGAGCAGGGTACAGTTTGAAAAAGCCAGATCCAGAACCTCCTGCACACTGTAAAAAATGGAACAGGCTATTTACTTAAAAAAATTATGGTAGCAATATTACACTTAATATTTTTGAGTAGTTTTTAAGGTTTGTTTTTTAATGGAATCTACCTGAATAAATCATGTAAAATCTCCTAAATTAATTAATTTATGACACAACGAATTGAATATAACTTATGAAATGTGCTCATTTATTTTAAGTTGATTCTCAAAAGTCTGTGATTTTGAGTGAGGCCTGTTTGTATTTGACTTTGATATTTTGTACATTTAAAAGACTGTATACAGCCAAACAAATACTGGAAAGTACTGAGCTAGCTCTAGCAAAACTACTGCTCATTGAACAAGGCTTGTAGGAGTAGTATCCAGTAGTAACCATAAGCTCTACTCTTCTGCACAATGGAAACTTCAATGTAACAGAAACTCTTTCAAATGTCAAACATAACTGAACATTAAACATTATTGTTCAAGTTTCACAAGTTTCCCTTCACTCAAAAACACATTAAATGGCATTTAATTTCATTTAATTTACTCTCCATATCCAGCCATATGCAAAGTATGCTGGGAACTAACAATCATCTCTAAAATAAAACTGCAAAATTGATCTAATTCCCTTAAAATAAATGTAGCCTTTTTTTTTTTAGTTTAATCAGTTCCTCAATTCAAGCCTCAAAACTGCTTAAGTTTCCTTTAAAAAATGAAGAAAACACATCTCTTGGTTTTATTAGTAAAAAGTCCTCAATATTTTCTATAAAGCACTGAATCACAATTTCTTTAATGAAATATACTCACTATTTGAGTATATAACCTTATTTTTAAATTACAATTACATTAAAATTACAAGACCCATGATTCATTTTTTACAGTGCACATACAATACCATTCAGAAGTTTAAGGTCAAAAAATGTTTTTATGTTTTTAAAAGAAGTCTCCTATGGGCACCAAGGATGCACTTATTTGATCTAAAATACAGTAAAACTAAATGAATACATGAATACATTTTATTACAGTTTAAAATAACTTTTCTTTTTTTAATATATTTCTGCTGTGAATATTTCTCCTGTGATGGTAAAGCTGAATTTTCATTCCAGTCTTCATTGTCACATGATCCTTCAGAAATTATTCCAGTATACTGATTTGGTGCTCAAATGTTAAGGAATGATCAGAGCATGAGACGTTTGGATCCATCTGCAGGCTTTTATTAGACAGAGACGTGGTCATAACAGGTATGGTTCAAACAATGGCAAACAGGTATATTGAGGGCAAGGTAAGAGAATAATCCAAAACGGGCATGGTCAGTCGACGGCTAACGATATCCAGAGGGCTTGACAAAAGGGGTAATCCGTAAATACGAGCAATAGTCCGGGCACATCCAATCCAAGATACACAGGCTAGAATCAAAAACATGGGAAAAACAGGCAAGACTGTGACTGTGACTGTGACTGTGACTGTGACTGTGACTGTGACTGTGACTAAGAAAACCAAGACAGGCTCCGTAAAGTAGTTATCACAGTGATAAAGGCTGAACAATACTCTGCGACTTGAGCAGGATCTGAGTGGGTGTTATATAGTGGGTGTGATTGGTTTCAGGTGAGCATGTGATTAGTGAAATGGTTGCTGGGAAATGTAGTCCAGGGTAACGTGTGAGAGTCTGTGTAGTGAGAGAGTCATTATAATGGAAGAGCGACCTCTGGTGGCAATTGGACGGAAGTCCATGAACCGGATTCGTGACATCAAGAAACATGTCTTATTATTATCAATGCTGCTTTTTGTAGAAACTGTGACTTTTTTCCCTGAATTTTTT
Organism: Acrossocheilus fasciatus; assembly: GCA_036784905.1. Lineage (NCBI taxonomy): Eukaryota > Metazoa > Chordata > Actinopteri > Cypriniformes > Cyprinidae > Acrossocheilus > Acrossocheilus fasciatus. The sequence continues at coordinate 22,175,289 of CM071957.1, read as the reverse complement.
TGATGAATAGAAAAAAAAACTGCATTTATTTATTTAATAGATTTTGTTAACATTATAAATGTGTCTTTACTGACACGTTTGATTAATTAAATGCTTCCTTGCTGAATAATAGTATTCATTTAAATAATTAAAAATTTAAATAAATAAAAATCTTGCTGAATAAATAAATAAAACCCAAAATTTTGAAAGGTAGTGTAGGGTGCAACGGGGGGCTAAAGGCGCCCCAGGGTAAAAGGCGCCTTGGATATTATTTTCATCTAAACCACTAGATGGCACAAAAACACGGCTTAGCACTTTCCAAAACATTCGCTTTTCAAGATGCATGTGTATATTTATCTGATCTTTAACGCGATGGCACAGCAGCGCAACGTTGATTCTGTGCTTACTTGATCTAATATTTTGTTTTTTAAAATGTTGTAGATTTAAGTAGCAAATGAGAATCACTAAAATTAATGCATATATTTTGAGACTGTCACGAATCTGGTCTGCACTCCCGTTCATTCACCACTAGAGGTCACCCGCTCACCACATGGACTTTTACACCACACATCACATGGACTGCATTTCCTATCAGCCATCTCACCAATCACACGCACACAGCTGTCACCAATCTCTCATTGCACCAATCACACGCACACCTGATCACACAGCATCACTAATCACACACACTATTTCAACCCTGGACATTCTCTCCCTCGTTGCCGAGTATTGTACGCATTATTGCTGCCCTACAGAGCCCTATTAGTTTTCCTTGCCTTGCCTTGCCTTGCCTTGCCTTGCCTTGCCTTGCCTTGCCTTTGTCGGATTGTGTTTTCCCCTGCCTGGACTATCGGTCACGTTTTGGATACCCTCTCTTGTCTAGCCCTCTTGATACTGTTCGCTGTTGCCTGACCCACGCCTGTTTCAGATACTCTTTGCATTGCCTTTATATACCTGTCTGCCATTGTTTGACCCTGCCTGTTTGACCACGTCTCTGTTGCCAATCTCGTCAGCCGTGTTACAGAGACAAAGGTCTTTTATGATTTTTAGATAATTAAAGCAACAGTTTTTAAATAACGACAGAATATGTAAAAGTATGGTATTTGGGGTAAAAAACACCCCTTCTGTTGGGGCTAAAGGCACACAGTAATTAACATGATAATTAATAGATCGCTGACTTTTCCATTTGTTGACATGATTCGATTCAGATGGTAAATCATATATTATGTTGGGTGTCCATATTAGAGATAATCACCAAGTTTAGAATGAAACCATCATATTTAAAAACATGATATTAATCATATCATATAATAAAAAAATCATTTGTTGTTACTACTGTAAATATATATTCAATTATTATTGGATCTCCTTCAATACTTTCAGAATCTTTACTCATTAAAATGATTTTATTTCTGTATTTTCAAATATACGTATTTTAATGACAGTATATTTATTGAACAAAAATTAAGTATTTTATTTTTCAAAACAAGCAGAAAATAGTACAAACTTTGCTAAAGTGATTGTTTTGAACAAGTACGAACAAGTAATATAGCTGAAGTATTTGTATCAATACCGTGTGCCTTTTCACCCCATGCTGGTGGGCCTTTTACCCCATGTGTATACATCAATACAGCATATATATTTTTTCTGCAATTATACATTTTAGGCGTAGTGAATAGCACTTATTTTCTTAAAGGGGCCTTTAGCCCTGTTGTGCTAGATTTGTGTGATTTCTATTATACTCTGTACCTCTTTTGAAGACACATTCATACTTTGCCTTGGATTATACATTTGTAATGCATCATTGTGTTCTGAAATGCATTTGACCTTTGTAAGTTGCAATGATCACTGGAAGATAGCGGTTCACTGAATTTCATTATGGCCAAAAAACAAGTTTGTGTGTGTGTGTGTGCGCGCGCGTGTGTCCGTGCGTGCGTGCGTGTTTGTTTGTTTGTTTGTCCACAGGGTCTTATTAAGTGAGAAAAACAGAAGCTCAGACAGACACAGAAATTATAGACTGTTTCTACAATTATAGAAATGTTTTTGTTTGTGCCTGTTTATGAAGAGTAATAGATAAACACTCATGTAAGTTGTATTTTTTATATGCAGCATATAGTCACTTATACTGTCACTCATGCACAACATAAAACCATAATTTGTCAGGAAAACTGAAGAAAACACATTCTTTTTGCATTTCTGAATCCACTGCTTTCCTTGGAATACTATAATAAGGCCACAGCTATGATGGGTAATATCCGTGTACATTAGGAATTGCTGACACAAAGCATTGTGGGAGCCGTAGGCCATAGACTACACTTGATTTAAATGAAGTGCTTCTGAAATATAGTCTCATTTCGCTGTCAATCAGCCTAATGGTTTTACCACTGACAGGGCTGTCATGCTCAGCTCCAGTGTCACACATCTAATAAAGGCCCGGCTTTCATATCTGGAGCTGAGTTTGGTTCCTGATGGGAGCCAACAAAAAGATTGAACCTCATTGGGGTGTTGCATTTATTTAACATCATGCCTATAGGTCTAAATCAATGAAGATTTGGCTGTGTGTTTGTTTATGGTATAATGGTAAGATGAATATATAGACCTATACATGAATTATACATCTGTTTTCATTTCATATTAGTTGTTGTTTTCATTGCTCATTGAATGAAATACAGCAGGTCTGTTAATGAAGGGAAAATAGGACTCTTATTAATTGGAATTTCTGGGCCACTGAGTTGCTTGAGGCTTTATTATAAAACATTTTCAAAACGAACAAGAGTTTCATTAATTAGGAGAGAAACCCAACATACGCACACACACCCTCATGCCTTTATATGGTGAGGGGAATATAATAATTCTATATTATTGTTTTCTTTATTTTCTTAACCTAAGGCTTACCTTTCCATTCATTTTTTTTCACCCTGAAAGAGGCTTTAGCCCTGTCTCGTTTTTATGTCATGTCATCCATCATCACGCTGGCTAGCTGTGTGTGTGTGTGTGTGTGTGTGTGTCCAGAGTCCAGTCTTTCAGGCCAGTTTATCCCTCCATCTGTAATTAAAATCACTCATGGAGAACACCACCATCGCTGAACAATGGCATCCATATTTTATTACACGCGCACACACAACACCTACAATTACATGCTGAGCCGCACTTCACACACACTTACACACACACTCCCACACTCATTTGATGGAATTTATTTTTATCATCCAACTCGAAATTGGGTTTTGACAAAACTGTCACTTTCAAGGACCTAGATAAGATTGACGAGTGTGTGTGTGTGTGTGTGTGTTTGCTCATACTGTAGCTCTTGATTTCTTTGAGGTGGAGTCATAAAATCTGGAATCACTTTTCATTCTCTCTCCCTTTCTTTCCGTCTTTCTAAGATTTCGGACCTTTTACTTTCTTTCTTTTAAATTATAAGGTCACTGAGTTTATAGTAAGAAAGTGATACGGGTTAGAAACCGGGTTCCCAGGCAACCCCCCCCCCCACACACACCTCTTATAAGTTGGCAAAACAGATAGCCCTGCCCCCAAACCAGCACAACATTGGTTAAGCCATTATTGCTGTATTGGTTTGGTGGTGTTGCTAAAACACATGATTTGATACAAGCCTATAAATGGTTTATTTATGGTTGTCTCTGTATATTAAGCTGGTAAAAAATACACTACTGTTCAAAGGGTTGAAAGATGTTATGCTGACCAAGGCTGCATTTATTTAGTTTTTAGGATTAAAAATATCTGCTTTCTATTTGAATATATTTTAAAATGTAGTTAATTCATGTGATGGCAAAGCTGAATTTTCAGCAGCTATCACTCCAGTCTTCAATATCACATGATCCTTCAGAAATCATAGTATGTTGATTTGGTTGATCTGACTTTTTTTTTTTTTTTTTTTAATCACTGTTGAATAAAAAGTTAATAAGAAAAGTATTTATTTGAAATAGAAATCTTTAGTAACAATACAAAAGTTTTTTTTCTTTATAAAAAAACTTTGTGACTCCAAAATTTAAAACAGACTGTACTAGTATATTTTAACATAAAATATTGCACACTTCAGCTTCAAAATGAGAGGCTTCAGTCTAATATTCATTCTTTCTACAACTGACAGATTCAAAGCATAACTGTCACAAACTACTGCTTATAGAGTATGTCATCTGGACATCTTTGGCATACTGTTTTGATTGTACTATGGTTTATAGCGATCTTATTCTTGCATACTACAGTACACTGGCCAGTTAATACACTTGGGTTCAGCCAGACACGTTAAGTTTAAGTTTAACTGATATCTTCTCTCTTACGCTCCATCCTTCTCTCTCTTCCTCCGGCTGCCTCCAGTCTGACTGATAGACCATTCACACTCATCCTCAAGAGAGTCTCTCTCTCTCACGCCTCTCTAAATCATCCCTCACTTCATTCCAGTCCTTTATTCTTCCCCTGACTCTCACCCTTTACCTCCCAATTCTTCCTCTATCCATCGTCTCATCCCTCTAGAGATCTCTCCTGTCGGCCTGCTTCTGGTAATCACAGACAGGGTAGAGACAGATGGCAATACTTCTTCGCCAGTCTCTCTCACTTTATCTCACTTTATCTTGCTCTGTCTCTCTAATTCTGCCTGAGATCAGAGAGTCTGAAGCGTTCAGTTCAACCACACAGAAGTTCATCACACGGGGAGCTGACACAGTACATGGTCATTTAACATTTATATTTCATGTACTAAGGCTTTTTAAAATTTATTTAAAAAAAATTTAAAAACCTTTTTGGTGTGGTATTTAGTTTTGAAAGTACCATGTATCCTATTCTTTGCTTTTTCCAATTAAAAGTATTGTTCGCTCAAAAATTAAAATTCTGTCGTCATTTACACAGCCTCGTGTTGTTACAAACCTGTATATATATATTTTTTATATATTTTTTTTTTTTTTCTTTTGAAGATATTTTGAGAAACTTGTCAGTGTCCTTTTTTTTATTTATGCAATTAAAGTCAGAGGTAACTAAAACTGTTTGGTTACCAGCATTCTTCAAAAAAAAAATTTGCACGTCTGTTTTTGGGTGAACTGTCTCTTTAAAAAATGTATGCCTAATAATTACAAAAGACATTGCAAAACATTGCACCGAAAAAATTGCATGCTTTGTTAGTCCAATAACCTATTCCTTAGAACCGTACATTTCACATCAAACTGATCTTCTGATTGTCTGTGACTGTCTCTTTCACACAGCAACTTTATGTGAACAAACAAATTGCTCTTTGCTGGATGCTTGTCACGTCATTTCTTGAAAGGTTACATTGCAAGGATGACCAAAATGTCAGCAGTAGAAAATTGATTGGTAGTGGCGTATGTGTTCAGTTTTTTTTTTCATTCCATTTGTCAATTTTTACATGTATTTTTTACACTAATGATCCATAAACTCTGTTCTTTTAAAGTTCAGCATGCTTATGTTTATGTAATGCATTCACTTTATAATATATATGACAGTGCAGTAAGAAGCAGCACTGGTTTGATGTCATGATCAGAGTGATATTAGAATATGTGTGTTGAGTTATAATTTTCATAATACTCTGCTGCCACCTAGTGCTACATCTCTCTCTCTCTTTCTCGCTCTCTCTTTCCATATTTCAGTCATCTGCACCACTCCTGCTGTCAGACACAAAAGCCAATCAGTGCTTGTCGTTTAAGAGAGACAGTACAAGTGGAGAGGAGTGTGTTGGTTCAGTCAGGGAACTCACACACGCATACATTAACATCAGTGTTTACATATCACTCACACAGAGGTACACACTGGAGAATGAACACAATTACCACACACACAGTTTGTCAGACCTAACCTAGTCACAGTCTTCCGATCAAACACACACTCATTTACATATAAATTGCAGTAAGTAGGACAGAAGCTGGTTTAAATTTGATGAGCGCTTTTGTTCAAATGAGGACCGAAAGCACAGGGGTATCGAATGAGTACACTTTGAGCTTCAATGTGTACATGTGTGAAACCTTAGCAATAGTTTGAGGACAGACTTATGTCATTTTTATATATAATAAAAAGGGTTAAACAATAGAATCAATATATAGAACAATAAAACAATAGAATGATTTGGTGTTTGCATGTGTGTTAGAATATCCACCACTTTCAATGGTCATATATTGCATGCTATTGTATCTGATCGATGCTATTTAGCACCATTCCCATGACATTTACTTTGCATTGATTTGATTGGACTAGTTTATTGTGAACACTTTTAACTGTACATCGTCCAAATGATAGTTCAACAGCACTCAGTGAAATCAGGATGGATGCTGATGTCAGTATTGTTCCATGCTGTTTTTGTTGGAGATAGTTGGATCTGTAGACACAGAGGAGCCAGGATTGACTGGAGAGCATCTTAATACCAGACTGGAACAGAGGTTTAAATCTAAACTAGAGCACAGAAATGCTATTATTACCCATAATTCATGGGATGACTCTCCGCATTCCTTGAAAGAGCAAGCTTTTCTCTTGGCTCGATTACTCAAAACCGCTGTTCTCTTTCCCTGCAATTACACAAAACGTTTACGTTTTTTCTTGCTGTTTTACTGGAGCTTCTTCAAATCATCCAGGAGAAGCAAATGTGCTTCAGTAAAAAACAGATGAGATGTGATTGAAGTACTTTTACAGATTCACTCATTCTGTCATTTGGGTCATTATTGGATCATTTCACCTCACTTTATACATTTTATGTTGTTTCCTGAATGGCTTCACTCACGGCAAGACCAAAATTGTATGATAGACATAGTTATTCTCTCATATTATCTGAAATGTTTGAAATACCCACCAATCAGCTTATCTCTTTGACCCTCAACATGACATATTGTTGGTATTGGTCTCTTGGCAGATCATAGTGGGTGGCCAGAGCGAGGGGAAAATAAACAAAATGCAGTAAAAGAGATTTATATATATATATATATATAGACACACACATGTAGTATATAGTTAACTACATGATTAGTCGAATAGTAACACTTAGAGGTTTTGAAAAATCCCCATTCTTACATACAGTACGAGCAATAGTAATAGTTATGCTTGCCTTACTGCTAATTATAGGGAGTGAAATAGCTTGCTTTCCCCTTGTTTAATGTTTCATTTATTTATTTATTTCACTTATTGAATAAACTGTACTCTGACTCACTCCAGCAACTGCTGGTTTTCCTGCATGAAATATCATACTTTCCTTCACTCTTCCCCTTCTCTGTATGTGGGTCATGTATACATGAGAGTTCTTCAGTGAAAAAGAAAAAGAAAGATGTGTGTGTGTGTGTGTGTGTGTGTGTGTGTTTGCCTTTGGGCTGTGTTCTAAAGTTTGAGGGAGGATGCTGGCAGTGGTTAACAGTAACAGGAAACGCCAGTCATCCCACTGGAGCCAATCAGCACAGAGCCCAACTGAACCCAGTTACTCTCCACTTCAGCAAGAGATGTAAACTGCTGCACTCTCTCCATTGGGACCACAGCTGTGGTCTGTATGGATGGATATGTGTGTGTGTGTGTGTGTGTGTGTGTGTGTGTGTGTGTGTGTGTGTGTGTGTGTGTGTGTGTGTGTGTGTGATATTTATTGTCACTTTAAGACGCATTGCGGCTGAGAACTGTGTTGTGTGTAACATGTTGGTGCTTCTAACCTGAGAAGATGATTCTGTGGGGGTTTATGTATGGTTACCCTGATTCCAGCTCTCCTCTGCTGCTATGCATTGTTCTAATTCCCCACCGTCCTGAGAGAGTGAGAGAGCAGGCGTGGAGGAAGCTGTACTGAGGGAGGAGGGAACTTGGAAAAGAGGAGGGAGGTTTAGAGAGCAATAGAACAGAAAAAGAAATAAAGAAAGACAAAGAAAGAAGGAGGGAGACCTGTCTATTCTGAGTGACATTACAGCACCGATCTCTAATATAGCGGTGAGTCCTTCTTAAACTCCGGTGGAAACTTTAACAGCCTGTAATTGTGTTGAATATTAATATTTGAATAATCTCAAGAGTTTCACTTCAAGTAGAGTTGTAGCACTCTGGCAAATATAATAATAGGCTGCTAACATTCATAGTTTGGGAAATGACAGAGCGTCATAGAAAGTTTGAGAGTTTTGCACTCGCGTGTCATACAATGTATTTCAGTGTGTTAGCATTTTGTCTAAGTGGATGTTGTATTGAGTGCAGCAAAATGATGTGGTTTAGTGATGTAGTGATCTCTCTCTGTCATTAGCCAGTGGCTGCTCTTAAAAGAATATACAAGTTAAATACAAATTGAGCTCTTTAAACAATATCTGTGGCATATTGTCAATTACCACAAATTTTAATTTCTGTTCTCATTCTTCAGTTAAAAAACTAAAAATAAATAACAAAATAAAATAAAAAGTAATGCGGTCAGTTACATGCTTAAAGTGGAAGTCTATGGGCCAAATGTACAACAACTATCCCCATGGACTTCCAGTGAATTGTCAATCTGTTCCTTTGTTTTTAGAAAGGGAGGAAAAAGTCCAAATATTTTAATGTGATAGTTGTATTTAAGCAGGATCGTTATTTTAACCATTCCAAAATGTTCAATATTTATGGTATTTAACACCTCTGCAAACATTTTATTTTAGACAGCTGTGTGAATTTCAAGTTTATGTTTTATTATTTTTCTTCATTTGCTTTAAATTGATCTATATAATAAATCTTATATAGATCTAACATGGACTCCAATGTTAAACAAAAATGTAAAGCAGCACAGCTGCTTTCAATATTGATAATACAATGTTTCTTGAGCACCAAATCAGCATATTAAATTGATTCCTGGAGGATCATGTGACTGGAGTAATGGCTGCTGAAAATTTAGCTTTACCATATATTAAAATAACAGTTATTTTAAATTGCAATAATATTTCCCGATGTCACAATTTTTACTGTATTTTTGATCAAATAAATGCAGCGTTGGTCAGCATATACTGTAAGAGACTTTTTTCAAAACCATAAAAAAAAATCATACCAACCCCAAACTTATGAACCACAGTGACAGAAAGAGACATGGATGTTTGTTAGACAGTCTTATTTGATATATTGATCTAATTTCATTAAAAGCAACAAAATCCATTCAAACAGATCTCCAACTGGGACCAAAATGATACACAGTTTTGCTGACTACACAAGCAAGCACCTTTACAAATATGAATTTGATTTGCACTGTTGCAAGAACAAGAATGGACACAATGAAATTGTGAGACACACACTCATGTATAGCCACACATGATAACCCAGCAGTTTGGATTCAAACAGGAAAGGAAGTTAGACAATGAGTTATGTTTGTGCTGTGACGACAGCTCTTGCACTGACAATGAAATTTCACTAACAAGCATTCAGACAAACACACATACACATATATAAAGCCCCTTGTGTTTGACTTCCTGTCTGGAAGACGTCCAACAGCATCTGGATCAATTCAGTTTGAAAATAGAAAGGAGGGACTTAGGGAGTGAGAGAGGAATCAAATAGTTTACAGAAGTGAGATACACTCCACAAACTACAAGAAGTTAGAAAAAGAGAATGACAGTGATTTTCCTCAACCGCTGATAGTTTCATCAGTGAAATCACCATAACTGGCATCCCATCCTGATCAGAGCTGTGTTGCCATGACAATTGTAGCCGGTACCTGCTCGCCGGCTGTTTCCTGCTATGGTCCATTGTGAAGTCTCCTCTTTTGAGTATGTTGGGATTTATTGTGCACATGGCCTGAGGGAGAAGCGCATCTGTGTTTGCGTTACTGATTACCTGTATCTGTGTCTTCAAATCTGTCATAATGTACACAGACAGCCTGTCCTCTGCCAGAGTCATGTGCATGAATGTTTATTAGTGGGCTTTGCTAAAGCAAGCATCACTATGATTATGGTTAGGGATTTGAACAAACCTCTAATCCCAAGTATTGCAATTCGGTGCATAACTCATCCCACAATGTTTCTGACATAAAGGATACCTCAAATCTTGTGGCTTGTTGAGGAGAGGTGTGCTATTACTTTTGTAAATAATTTGACTTGCAAACTTCTCCACAACAGCTCCACCAAAAATCTTTGAAGTAGGTTCCTGAACCTTCTTTATAGGCCCAAAAATATTTTGGGGCAGCACTCTGCACTCTTCTTGGGCAAGAAACCACATAGCAACTGCCCAGAACACCCTAGCAACCGCATAGCAACCTGCTAACAGCCACTCTTGGTGACTCTTGCATGGGCACCCCGGCCCGTGTGATTTTCCGACATTACTGTAGTTATTTTCATATCTTTAGTTGGAAATTATACATTGTAGATATTGTGTTTTAACCCAAACATCAGCCTGATGATGTCATTTCCAATAATACAGGAGTGTGTCGCGGACAGCATATAATCAAGCCTCCGATCCTCCTCTGCTGTAGACATGACACACACCACAGTATGACACACACACACACACACACACACACACACACACACACACACACACACACACACACACACACACACACACACACACACACACACACACACACACACACACACACACACACACACACACACACACACACACACACACACACACACACAGACAGACAGAGAGACAGAGCGGACCATGATTATTTTAGGGATGCTATTTTTGAGAAGTGTGTGTGTGTGTGTGTGTGTGTTTGTGTACCTACTTAAGGTTGTGCATCCTCAAAACCTCCTTTTGAGGATGTCTTCATTTGTGAAGAATTTTTTTTAAATTATACAAATGCAGAAAGTTTTATTTTAGGGTGTGTGTATGTATACAGAGCTGGGTAGATTACTTACAAATTTTAGTCTGTTTCTGATTCCAAATTACATGACAAAAAATGTAGTTAGTAATGTAATCATTACATACACATTTTAGGTAATATAATCAGACTACTTTTTGATTACTTTTAGATTACTTTTGACCTAACTCGTTTATCTCATTGATTTAAAAAGGATAATATTGCACAATATTAATATAAAAATACAAAGAGAAAAAAAAAATTCCATTCATTTTAATTAACAAAATTAAGTGCATTAAAGTGCACATTACAGTACATCAAGGTTTCCCAAACGTGGGTTTGTGAGTTTATCTGTATGTCATGTAACCATTAATCAACATTAGAGAAGCATAAACATGCAAATTCAATACTTAATTGATAAAATTGATCAAAAAATGGCAGTAAAGACATTTATGATCTTAAAAATGGTTTTTTTTTCCTGGGAAAAAAATGGTTTTCACAAAAATATTAAGCAGCACAACTGTTTTCAACATTGATAGTAAGAAATTTCTTTCAGCATATTAAAATGATTTCTGAAGGATGATGTGACACTTTCACTTTTCACTTTCTTTTTTTTTTTTTTATGAAGCCATGGTGAACATAAACAACTTTTCAAAAACAAACAAAAAAAAAACATCCCGATTCCAAACTCATTTCTTCTTCCTGAAAATGTTATGTAAGGGTTAAGTTTTAAGGGCTAATTATAGACTATATAGACTAGACTATGTGCTTAATTTCACATGAAGACATTATGATATGTCCCCATTTAAATATCTTAGTAAAAGCGTGTGGAGAGAGAAAGAGTTTGAGTTTCTTGAGTGTTCAGTGGGAGAGAGATGATTTAGTTCGCTGAATGGGGTTTCAAAACTGTGTCATACTCCAGATGTGTGGTGACCTCATCCAAACTCAAGCTTTACAGAAACTGAAACGGCAGTGAACCACACTAGCTTATAAATGTCATAGTGTGTGTCTGAATTGCTGGGACTCTTCGGTGGCATATTAGTGACTTTGTTATCTGCACTATATTTCAGTGGAAGTATCTTCTGGAGTGTGTCATTGGACTGTAAGCCAATCATTTCACCTCATTCCACATCAGTGATGTACATGGGTGTTTCTGTTCTGTAGCAGTGGCACACCACAGAGCCATGAAATTGTGCATGTAAGGGTGTGTATGTGTGACTTCATGCAAATGTGCGTACATAAAATATCTGTGTGTTGTTTTTACCTAATGGTGTGAAAGTGGTGTATCAATATTCATGAGCTCATACAATCCCATCACAAACTGGTTGCATGAGATCTGTATAGGCACGTCTTTTGTACGTGCGCATGAAGACAATGAAGTGTGACGCTCCCATTCTCCTGCTGTCCACCCTTTTACACACTGACTGCATTCACCACACACACACACACACACACACAAATGCTCTGATGCTGCCCATATGAGTGAGCATGTGTGTAGAATGAGAGACAGGACTGGCTTTTGTTTTGTTCACTGACAGAAATGTTGTTCAGTAATGAGCTCATGCCACAGCAGTGTCATGTAGTGGCAGTCAAGCACACAGGCCTGTACCAGTACCTCAACACACACACACACACACACACACACACACACACACACACACACACACGTGCGCGCTTCCCGTCATCATGCACAAACCATGGGGTGGACAGAATGTTGTGTCAGGTTATCACGCATAATTTCAACAGATTTTGTGATAAAAGTACAATGGAGGACACAGCATGCTGTGTCCGTTCAACAGTTGCAATTTAATGAGTGCTTTTTTTTATAACATTGCTGGTGCTCCAAGATATAGAAAGACATCAGAATAGGCTTTTTGTATATGTTTGTTTGTATATATGTTTGATACTGTATATTATTTAAGAGTGTACAAGGATAAAGAGAGTGATGTCTGGTGCATATTGTTAGCAGATGTATTATTCTTCAGTTTTGATTTTGGACTCATTTAATTCTTTTCCACACTCTGTGTTTGCATATGTGTTTGTGAGTATGTGCACATCACAGGTGTGTCTGGTTTGGTCTGGTCTGGTCTGGTTTGCTTTCTAAATGGTCCATGCTGAATCTCAGTGATGCCAACAGAGACCACCCTGCCTGCCTGCCACATTTTCTGACTGTCTTGCCATCTATCTGTCTGTCTAACTGTCCGTCTGTAATGTTTAATATACTATATTTATTACAGGAAATAGACAAACATAGACAGATAGTTAGACAGACAGATGCATTTATTACAAAAAAGGTTGCAGGTGTTTATCTATATGTTGTCACAAATAATTGGTCTGTAATTATACTGATTTAAGTTTTGTAAATCTTAAGTACACAAAATGTAATTTTCAAGATGGTCATCACTTCAAATAATGATAAATTGTAGTTATGATAACTTGCAGTTAGACATGTGAGTCAGATAATTGCTCTGACGCATTCAGTGAGTTCATTCAGAAAAGGATTCATCATACTGATTCAAACTGATACCTGGTCATAAGTATCATTTGTAGTGTTGTCAAAAGTACCAACTTCGGTACCAGTCGATACTGAAACTTTAAAAACGTCCATTTTCCACTAAGATTTAAGCACTGTTGAGTCGATTCTTAAACACTGTGCATGAACACATTGGCCAATCAGCATTGTTTAAGAATCGGCTCAACAGTGCTCAAATCTTAGCGGGAAATGGACGTTTTTAAAATTTCAGTACGGACTGGTACCAAAGTCGATACTTTTGACGCTAGTCATTTGCTTGTGAATCAGACTACATCGGATGGACTTGCTGCCGTTCAAAATAAGCAATACAGGAAACACTGCAACAAATTAAATAAGGACAGCGACAATACTATGAGCTCACGCAGTTCTCTTTAGCTATGCCAGAGAGACTCAAAATAAAAGTAATGTTGAAAGATGCTCTTTCTGCTAAGACCTTGAAGACATAACAACCAGTGTTCGTTTATTTGAAGGGATTTAGACTTTGTGTAATCTGGCAAAGCAGTGTTTTGAATGGTACATGGGTTTTTCCAGTAAAAACAGAGATACTTTGCTTTGCTTCGCCATATATATATATATATATATATATATATATATATATATATATATATATATATATATACACACACACACACACACACACACACACACACACACACACACACACACACACACACACACACACACATACAAAAAACATTCTTAGATGGACCCGCATGTCGCTGTAGAGATGTTGACACAGCATCTACATCCCTGTGGACTAATGATTGTTATTTTGCCGCCTGCTGTAACAGCCTGGTCTAATTGTGTGTCTGAAAGCTCCCGCTGAGTTTGATGTGTTTATGAGTATCAGTCCCACATTAAATACCTGGATAATGGGACTCATAAAGTCAAGCCCATCCTGATCAGTGCCAGCAGACCTGTACCTAGATACTCTTTTTCCCTTTCATCCTCCACCCCCAGCGGCGAGTTAAGTGGGTTGCAGTGTGTGAGTGTGTTTGTTGGCGTCTGGCCGCAGTAGTATATTAATAGAGGAAGACTACCTGAGGGGGAATAGGTGTTTTGGGAGCGGAGATTGAAAGAGCCCATTAAAAGAGTTGTTTTCGTTTTCCTGTTTTCTTGCCCACAGCAGCAGGAGTCCAAACACACACACACCGTTCACTTTCACCACCCAGCTACTGTTCACTTTACACGTCATGAAATCCAGTTCAACTTGTACCTTTTTGAAATGATAACTTTATAGATATGCATCTGTCTATTCATCATTCTGTCTCTTATAGGAAATCAACCAACAAATGGCTTTCTCGATTTGTCTCAGCATATTAAGCTGGGATATGAGAAAGTATTTATTATAGAAAAAATATATACTTCACCTTTAACATAACTGATCCATAGTTGACATCAGTATTGGCAGTGAGTTAATAAGGAAGGTCTTGAGTTGATGTTGGCTGGCGCGCTGTTCAGATGATTTATTGTGGAATAGATTGTGATCTCTTGAACTGCCCTGCACTGCACTCTTTCAAAGGCAGCCAGAAGCAATCAAAGCCCAGCCCATCTCTGTCTCTCCCCCAGGCATTATCAAACGCTTAGAGGATGTCTGCCTGAGTAAATAGAGCAGGAGCTTTCTATGATGCCAACTAGCACACAAGCAGGAAAAGTGCATTGGCGAAGAAGGATATTTGGATTTTGTATTGGCAACTTTTTGCACCTGCACTAATGTTCAAGCGTTGGAGTTAGAGTTAGCATATTAGAATGATTTCTGACGGATCATGTGAAGCTGAGTAATTTTAAAAATATTAAAATAGAAAATTATTTAAAATTGTAATGATATTTCACAATATCACTTTTTATTGTATTTTTGATCAAATAAATGCAGCCTTGGGGAGAATAAAGAGACTTTCAAAAACATTAAAAATCTTACCAAGCCCAAACTATACATGATAGCTGAGCACATGAATCTAAAACTCAAATGATATAATTTCGTTTAACTCTTATGATCATTCATTTAATCCTTTTATTTCAGTTTTTTAGGCTTTTCATTGAGGAAAATGCCAGAGATAAAAGTAATAAGATATGAGAGGCTGTGTGTCACCACAAGTAAGCAAAATACTGCAAAGCATCAATTTAATATAATGAAAGCTACAGCCATTTGATTAAAGGCATCATTGTTAAATAAATAGTTTCATATTCAGTAACAGTAACTTGTTCCTGCTCAAGTAGAATGTGTGGTCAGAGATGCTTGTTTATCTGCATTGTACAGTGCCTCATACAATCAGATATTAAATTCAAAACTATGTTTTGTAAAAGATTCATCCCTTCTTGCTTCAGGGCAATGAGTTTGACAAATGCAAATATGTGTGTGAGAGATTGAGTTCTGAGTGTCTGACCTCAAATACTTCATTGCAGCAGCCCATATTTGAGCGTTCATGTTCCCTAACCACAAACCTAAGGACCCCTGTTTAATCTGTCTGTGAGGTTATTAGAAATAACAACTATGACTTGTTTTATGTGAGTGGTGTCTGTTTTATTTCATTTTAATAAATAATGGTTGTAAGCAGTAAAACTTGTGTTCTGTAAACTCATAAGAGATTTTATTGTAAGCCTGGTAAAGACATTTGTGTGTTTAGAGCTGTTGATTTTGTTGGTGAAAAATGGAAAAAACGACACTATACCACATTCTCAACACTCTCTCATGTGTGTGCGTTTTCTCTCTCTCAGTGTTTGCATTCATGACCCCAGGGGGAGCTGTTTCCTTACAAGTGCAAACTGCTCTTGTGAACTTGAATGAATTAATCATTCCAGTGAAGTGAAAAAAATAGAGGAGAAAATAGCAGAAAGCAATATGTTTAAAAGAAAAAAACCAAAACTGGGATTGAATCAGAATTAAATCTATCATCGTTCTATCATTTTATGTGTGTGTATACCACGCACACAAATATACATACACACACACTTCATTTTTTTAAAATAATAATTTACATAAAAAAAGACTTAAAGAGTCTTATATGTAATTTAGGTTAAAGAGCACATCCCAGTGAGTCTTTGTCAGTGAGTAATCAACCTCACAGTGGAACTCAATGTGCAAAAACCATGGCTGAAATATTATTTCTGTTTCCATAGAAATCAGATGTGGTCTGTCCCTTGTGGTTGAGGCCGAGAGCAGATCTGTCCAACCCACACTCAAACACACAGGTACCCGTGGCATAGAGTGTTTATATCCCCGGCATCACCGCTGACGGCAGCAGGCATGTTTTTATGACAGTCAATGGCCAGTGGCCACAGCGAGCTCTCATCACTCCCCCACTCTACTGTAGACACGTTAACAAACCTGAGCCAAGCGCCTCAGGCCAGCGGTCTCCTGCTCTCCACCCCTCCTGTGTCCTCCTCCCCTCTGCTTGCGTTTGGCAGGTAGTCAACTCAATTTCTCGCCTGCTGATTCTGTGTCTCCCCACCTAGCCGCCTCCTTTTCCTCTTCCTCTCTTCATTTTCTCTGTAGAAAAGGAGGATTAAGAGATGACGGTCAAATGCGTAGTTGCCGTAAGTGGTTGCTTGTGGTTCTTAGGAGATTGCTAAGGCCTAAAATGTACTCCTATTGTCTACTTTCTGCCTTCAAATTCTACTAAAATCCACCCATAGAAAACAAAAACATACCTACATTACCAACATAATTATCCACCCATTATTGTGTTTGTTTTTGTGTTTTCTTATCCTTATCTTTCCATCATTCTATTGTGTGCAGAAAGTCAACTGAGCTCCACTGAAACTGTGTTTGTATGTTGTGCAGAAGTGTGTTTATGAATATTAATAAGCCTGTCGGTGTGACAGATTGGCTGTGTGTAAAGCTCCAAATCAGTACAGCATTTTTCTTGAATGTAACTTCACTCTCCAGTGAATTGGTTGCTGTGGCAACAGGCCTGTTTGTTGTGGGTGGGAAGCAGAGACAGACAAACACCAGCATCTGGTGGACTGGCCTCTCTTCCAGGATGGTGTGGCGCAACCCCGCATTGCATGCTCTGGACAGGCATTCATACTTATTGTGCATTTGACCCTTTTTTATGATTTCAAGTAATAATCTGTGTTCAATTTGAGTTAAACTCAGTCGACAGCATTTGTGGCATAATGGTGATTACCACAAAACAATTCAGACTTGTCCCTTATAAGTGAATGATTCACACAATATCATTCATCTGTGCTGTTATTGTTATAGTTGTTGTCTGGACTTGTTAAATTTATTGTGTTTGGTGTGAACAGGCCTTTATTCTACAAGTGCTGTCACTCGCTTGTACCAAAACCAGAGTATTCCTTTAACCGTTCAGTGGGGGGAAATAGCCGCTGAAACATTGTAAAATGATGTTTGTGCTATGTGCTATGTGCTGCTAAGTCCTATGTGTGGAGAACAGCTGTTTGTTCTCATGATGATTACACACATCTGGGTCTTTCATGAGGATGTGAAAGATTCTGTCAGGCTTTTATTAATTGCTATGAGTCTGTGCAGTTCTCATAGTGACTAGCTGTGGGAAACCCTCTGGAAAAAAATCACTATTGAAGTCAGTGGAAAACCAACCTCAAACATGATTCTTATCTCCTTCTTACTGACATAGTTGACATGTGCAGCATTACCAGTATTGCTGTAGGTTTAACTGGATGCAAAATCCTTTTTTTTTAATCAAGGATGCATTAAATTGATTAAAAGTGACAGCGAAGGGTTTTACTTTGTCAATTTTCATTTTTTCTTAATGCTGTGAATGTACCATGGTTTCCATAAAAAATATTAAGCAGCACAACTGTTATGTCTTAATAACATAGATATAATAATTTTATCTTCATTCTGGACTAATCTAAGTACTCTGTCTATAGTTCCTGCTGATTTTCCAAATGGGTACATTTAGCCTGCAGTTGTGTTGTCAACCAGCAGAGGGCTCTGTGTGGAAATGAATAACTCGCACTGTGATTACATTGGGCTCACTGGTGGCTGTGCACATTGTTGAGTGAGAGATTTGTCCTAGACTAAGTTTCCTTAGGGAGAAATGAATCCCAAGATGACAGATTTAGCAGATAAATAGCAGTGCTATAGTGTCATCGTGGACAGCCTGCGACTGCTCTTTAGAAAGATCGGAAACTGTTGATTTATGGTTTATTCCATCAAAAGTTAAATGTATGTCAATTTGATGAATTGAATTAAAGCCAGTCTGTTATAAAATATCTTTGCAGATGTTCACAGAATGTTCACAAAACACACATTGTTTTTTGTCAATATAATGAGCATGTGGATTCACGTCTCATTGTGTGTTTCTTCACACCATACCGATTAGCGACTGTACCATGATTAAAGCAGCAAATCTCCAGATGAATGTGATTGCACATGGATGGCTCAAATGCTGAGTTCCAGTGTGCCAGACTAATGCAACTGAAATAAACACTCCAGCTAATAGCTATTTGCTCAGTCATGAGCAAAACAGCCAAACAGGGATAAATGATCCCGGCATTTCGGTACCCTCCAGTGCCTGGAACACTGAAAGAGTTTAGAGATGTAATGACAAAACCAAGTGTTTTAGGAAAATAATTCTCTGAAACACTTTGAGTGACTTTAGGGGACGTACCAAATTGAAGCAAAGTAGTTTATGAACAATTACAGTGGTCATTTATGAGTGTGTGTGTTTGTGTGTGTGTGTGTGTGTGTGTGTGTGTGTGTGTGTGTGTGTGTGTGTGTGTGTGTGTGTGATATTATAAGGGTTTCCTCTTTTAACTTTCTTTACATTTATCCCTCATGTCTGGGGAGGAAGTGCAGTTCTGATTACTGTGATTACTTTTGTCTTTTTGCCACATCAGCGTGAAGACGTGATCAGGATAAACATCCGTAGACAGCAGAATGCTCATCTTGCCTTGAGATCTGAAGCAAACATGCATCTCTCACAAGGAGCATAGCACATTTGTTTTCTGAAGCTGTATGTTGTTCAGAGCAACTGGAGTGAAGCCTTCCTACTACCAGCATGAACCAGAAAACACACAAACACACTTCTGAGAGTATTCTGTTTGAAGTTAGTACTGGCTGTTGTTGAAAGGTCACCCATATTATGACTGATCCTGAGGTAACATGACACTTTCCTGATCTCTGACAGTGCTGCGTGTCATTGGGTTAATTCCACAGGATGAAACACTTTACATGATTTCTGGAATCTATGAATATGCTTATTGCTTCATAATGATTTAAACAGAATGCCTAATAATTGTTTACACCATTTTCAGTAAAGATTGTATACAAACATCTTTTAAAGTGTTTATTTTGTATAGATTAAATCTTATGAATACACACCCATAAGTCTCAGTTTAATTAAAGTGACGACTCATAACCTGTTGCAGAAAGTCATTAAATGCGTGTGGTCAGTGTCTCTGTTTATTGCTTTAAATCACGTCTGCAAGTGTTTTTATCATCCAAATACCTCTCATAAAAAAGACCTGATTAGATTACATTATGATAAGGTAACCCACTTTTTCATCCCATATTTGTTTTCTTCTCTTTTGTTCAGAAGTGAATTTTTTAATGGACATTCATATGCGCACCAAGGCTGTGTTTATTTGATCAAAAATACAGCCACAACAGTAATATTGTTAAATATTATTGTAATTTAAAATAATAGTTTTTATTATATTTTAAAATGTCATTTGTTGCTAGCGAAGCTGACCTTTAGTAGCCATTACTACACTCTTCAGTGTCGGATGGTCCTTCAGAAATTCTCTTTTGTAAAATTAAAAATGCTTTTACTGCCATTTTTGATAAATGTAATGCATCCATTCTGAATAAAAATATTAATTACTTAAATTAATTCCTTGTTGTATTATCATTATTATTATTATTATTATCATCTTTATTTTAGATTATTTTGAAGAATATGTTTCTTTCATCCTTAGCTTCAGCAGATCCAAACATCCAGCATCACCATGGACTTTATGCTCAAGCACAAATCCATACTTTTCATCATTTTAGTTGACTTATCATAAAAGAAAAGTGAATGTTTTGCTGTCTACAGAACCGCAGGCTGCAGGTGGCCATCGTTTTGGCACTTTCCATATAAACAGATCCAGTGAGCCGGGCCAAACTGGCCCCAGTAGTTCCGCCACCAAGCGTGTGGATCACTGGAATACCAATCACAGCGCTGCAAGAGAGCCACTGTGTGTGTCTTACACAACAACAACACCATCCGCACCACAGGTGCAGAGAGAGAGATGAGCAGAAAAGAATCCCAAATATCTGTGCAGAAAACTTTTGAATGTTGATGGTGTTAGAACACATAATTATTTATTTGTGCAGCATACAATAATTGTTTGGTAAAAAAAAAAATTGCGTGCTTTGCATGAATAATCCCTGTTTTACAGGTCAGTGCTGTTCAGGCTCAATACGTCTGGAACCGTTTGTTATGATCTCATTGAGAGACTCACGTGTTTTTAGCCTATAGAGCCACTTTCCCATATTTGATGTTGGTTATATTTATAGGTGGTGTGAATCGGGTGCAGCTGTGTTGACTTTCTCTTCTTAAGATCTATATGCTTTACTGGCCCCCTGCAGTCTGGCATTGAGTTAAGCGTTTCTTGAAGTATTGTGTGGAAGTGTTTTGCAATCCCTATAGGTTACAGGCCTTTATTTTAACAACACACTTTGGTTTGAATCCGGAAGGCATCTCAACAATAGAGCATTACCTTTGCTCTGCCTTTCAGTGCTGTTAGAAACTCTGTTTACTCAGCAGGGAACTCCCTTACAAACACACGGTGACCTGATGCTTTGACCTCTTCCTGGTCCTCTCTGATCCAAATTGATTGACAGCCCCTTTTTAAGCAAACGTTATGCTAATCACACATATAGTAGCAGACATCAGGTAAAGCACTTCCAGAATATCGGATCAAACCTCGTTCCTTAGAGGAATTTTAAAAAATGAATGCACCTGTGTGCGAGTATATGAGCATTAAAGTTCATGTAAACGCGTGTTGGTTGAAAGAGTTGGGCATGTGTTTTAAATGTTTAGGCTATAAACACCAAGCATGTTTAGCATCTGTTTTAGAGTCCCTGTCTGGAAAAGTCATTCCGTCTTAATACCTCTACCTACAATATGTATGAATTTCATTGAGTGTGCATATGTAGCCTACGTATGATATGAATTTAATAGAGTATATGTGTATTTGTCTTTAGGTGACTTTAAGTATAGTGTAGATGGTGCTTACAAAAACTGTGTAAACCACTAAAAGTTAAGTAAGTTTTTTATTGAGAATTAAACATACTCAGTACTACTCCGATGTTTATGTGTGATCTGCACATATGGATGGTTTCTCTCTGCCCCTGTATGACTAATGGAGGAATTCTCACATAGAACAAGAGGGACTCGCTCTCACTTTCCCTCTATCTCTCTTTCAGGCTGTTCTGGCATCTGTCACGAGACTAGACAGCTGTTGCTGTTTCAAAGAATGTGTCTCTGGGAAGCAAAGGAGAAAGAGGAGAGAATAACAGACATGTTTAGCCACTTTTTTTGCAATAGACAAGCGTGACAGGAGGAGAAATATCCAAGGCATCCACAGCTTTGAACGTGCACATTTATTCAATTCTGTCCTGTCGTCTGGCTTACTGCAGCTCAAATTACACAAGGGCTCAGAGGTTAGTTAGATTAGTGAAACCACTGTGCCTTTAAATCTTCCCTGTAGGACATCTAGAATGGTCAGATGCCACATTACAAGATCTTCTTGAAAGATTATGATGTCACAGATTGTTACATGAGGATAAAATTACTTGTTCTTTAAAATTATTATTCTCTATTTACTTAGTCTTGTTTTACCTACGAAATTAACTTTGACTGAATATATAATATATATATATATATAATATATATATATATTTTTTTTTTGTAGTATTTAGTTTGAGCTAACAAAGACAAAAACGCAAAATGTTTCAACTTTAAAAGTTTTTTGTTGTTGCAATAACAGCAATTTAACTTATCTGAAAGACTGCTTTCAAAACTTAGTTTAAAATATTTCATCCCATTTTTTCAATGACTAATAATGCTAAACGATATCCAGTATGAGTTGAGGAAAACATGTTTTTGTGTCAGTGAATGGGTGCACTTGGGTTTGTGGGGGTTTAAGTCAAAAAGGTTGAGTACACTGCTGTGTGTAAAACTTTCAGGCGCGCTTTGAAGTGTTATGAATAGAGAATGGATAACGTCATGCTTCTGAAATAATTTTCGCATTGCCTTTTGTTTTCGAATGCATTGTGAGCAAAATGTCGCTTTGTTCCTTTGTGTCTGTTTATAGCGGGGAAAGTATAGCTGGAAAAGCGAAAGGAGAGATATGTACCCTTTTCCAAAGGTCTCTGCGTGTGTCGTCATCGCTTGGTGAAGTTAGTGAGGATCAGTTTGTCCCGTTTGTGGCAGTGAAGCGCGAGAGCTGTGTGTTGTTTGGGCGGAGTAAACCATTGCGCTGTAGAGGGGGGAGGCTGGAGAACTCAAGCGCAAAATTCCGCTCCGGGCGTTTTCGGCAGTGTTGTTGCTGAATGGTGCTGTCGTGGGTACTTCGGAACGTTGTTTGTCTTGCAGGGATTGGCTTTGATGTTATTTACGTATTGTAATGATTAAATCGTTTTATCTCGCACACTAAAGAGAACTCCCTAAAGTTTGGGTTGGTTCGCACCGACGAAGTGCCAAGTGAATCGCTGAAATCTGTCCGGCTATACTTGAGTTGAAGTTTCACTGTACGGTTTGCGCTCAGCTGGATTCAAATGGAAAACAAATCAGCGAACTTAATGAATATGTATTTCTGTACTTTAACGGAATACTTTGCATCGACTTTTGAACACGCACCACGGAATAGCGAAATACAAACACAGATTTAAAAGACTTCTGGACGTATTTTATGGTTTGGGGATTAACATTCATCAACTTGAAATTTGAGGCTGTAAATCCATCAGTGTTTGACAATGGAGGAGGATCAAGTGTCTTCTCCCGAGGAGCCGCAGGCGGTCAGCGGCGCATCATCGGACAGTTTCTCCCGGCTCTGGTCGGACGTGATGGGGATGCTGGTAAGTTCGGAGTTGGGGGAGGGGTGTCACAGGAAGGCAACTTGAGAAAAGTCCTTCAACCCAAGGGGCTTAATTTATTGGAGCTCATTGTGTGTGTAGTGGTTGTGCTTTGATGGCAAGCGCATGTTAAAGCAGCCCGCAGGAGCGTCAGGACAACCTCGGCTAACTTACTGCTCGCTGTGAACAGGAGTCTTAACGCTGTATGGTTGGATCTGTTGAGAGGCATTGAGAAGTTTAGAAATCTCCAGGGAATCGTATCACATGGTATGTAACTGAAGTGTTTATTATAACCCGGCGCACGTGCGGCGTCCGATACGCAGCGTAACTCAAACACGACACAGAACTTTAAATGTGTTTTCCTTGTCGTTTCAATTTAAGTCTAATGACCAGCTGGATGTACACTATCCCGCATATTACACAGCTGTTTTTATATAAGTAACTATTTAGCCACGAAATTAGTGGTTCTGGTTACTTGTACGTTGATTTAAATCGTTCTCAAAGTAGTCTTGCATGGCAACATGAAAACTATCAGGCTACGAAACGAGCATTGCAACAGTATTACAATGTTAGTGTGTATATCATTAAACAAATCACGTGTTTTCTTTGTATTGGTTAGCTAAGAGATTTAACTGTAACAACTGTAACATTTCGAGGACTTTTACATTTTGAAGATTTTGTTTCTCTCTGATGCATTTTAGCGTTTATTTTTTTGGGTAAAATCATTTTTTGGCCACCATGGCTTTTAGTTGGGAAAATTAGCTTGTTTTCTCCCAAGGCTGTCTCTGTTGTCTGTTATTTGCATATTTCACTGGTCTTATTAGTTACAATTTATTAATCATTTCAGAATGTTCATGTTTCCATTGAGACCAGTTTATAGTGATGGCCACATTGTAATGCCCTCAAGGCCTAGTCATGGGGTCTCTGTCCTTTTTGGTTTTAATTGGACCTTTAATTGCAACTGTTGTGTAGGAAATTGGTTAAAGTGGATATTTACATACAGTTAATCCCTGAGACTTTGTCAGAACCTTAAAATGCCTGTTGTTAAGCACCCAGATGAAAGAGATAAAGGTGTGACACCCATTTCCAGTGAAAATAGCTTTGCCTCTTGACGGCTGCAGTGTTAATTAATCATCTGAAAAGTATGTGTGTTGTTTTTTATGTCCAGGAAAGTGAGATTATTTTATGAGAAATAGTTGTTTCTATTAAAACTGATGACATAGATTGTAACACTGGCACACATTAATGATTAACGTCTTTTAAGTTGCACGCCTTTTTTCCTCCCTCAGGCGTATATTATCCTGTGATGTTACTGTAAGATAATGAATCTTTTTTTTTCTTTCCATAGAATGTCTCATGTATACTCCTCTTCTTTCAAATAGCCCTGCAGTGCTCTCTCCTCTTCTGACTTGAACGCTCACATGATAATACTAAAACTAACTGCCTAATAATATTACTAACAAACCACACTGCCTAAGCAGCAGGTTGAGACTACATCTGTGAAGCAGATATGCGGGAAAAGTTGCAGAAGTAGCACCTAAAGGTGTTCTCAACTTGGCTTTACCCAACCCCCAACAAACTGCAGCTATTGTTTGATCTTTGCAGCTTTAATCTAATCTTAAATCTTTTGGCTTTAAAAGGCTCTTTTTAGTAGCCTTCATCTATAGTGGTAGTTTGGAGAATTTAAATGGTCTTTGCTTCAGTTGTTTTGATTGTTTGCAAAAGGAGATCTGTGCATTTGCATTGCAGTGTCTCTCTTAGTTTATACTTCATAGCAAACACAAGTGAATGCCTGACTGTATACAAACAAATTTTTGTTAATGGCATTTTCATAACCATGTATAGGAATCATATACAGTCATCTGGTCATTATTGTATCGTTTAAGGGTTTTATTTCGCAACGACAACTAGATGATGGTATCTTTCATTACAAGGCAACTTAATAAATAAATTAGTTTGAAATATTGATATAAATTTAAATTGAAGAAACAGACTTCTCTGCCAAGCCAGAGATGAAACTAGCAAGGCTGCGTTGGAAATTGGTTCCCAGGGAAAAAGTTCAAATATACAGTTTACATATACCACGATTGACCAATCAGAAGTAAGTATTCTAGAGCGCCTTGAAATAAATATAAGAAATGTCTTGATTGCATAAAAAAAATGTTTAGACGTGGTCTCAGTTAAGCTGACCATTAGACAGTCTGGGTCGTTTTTCTTTCAACTTTTACAAGCCTTTTAGATGTGCCTTGCTAGTGAATGAAATGTTGTTTTGTGGGCGCTCTGTCTATAAAAGTAAGGTTTTGTTATGGCATTAACTAGATTTTTGAAGTTGCAAGATCATTTTTGCTTTCTTAAGTGCATATATTGCTACATTTGAGGTAGTGTTTAAGATTTACTATCTTATGCTAATGTTGATAAACAGCATTTGTAGAACTGGGGCCTGTACCATGAAGCCGGTTTAGCTGGCTAACCAGGTGAGGTTCAGTTTAGTTTGCGCCAACTCCCGGTTTTAGGTACCATGAAAGTGGTTTGGATTTTAGCAGTGTTTATCGCCAGTAACTTACGCTCCACAGCTAACCTGCTCCGGGGCAAGATATGTTCTGGTTTAGAGATCTCAAACCAAAATTTGTCCAATCAGCTTCAAGCAAAGCGACACAATAAAGCCACTCCTCCAGTTTCTCTTACTCCAAATGAAAGGACGCTACATAGTAAAACATTTTTAAATATAAAATCATCTGATTTTTAGAGATTATTTTTTAGAATTATTTTATATTATTTATATAATTATTATTCCTTTTAATCCACTACACAAACCAGCTTAGTTTAACAGTAATTTTATTTAAATAAAAGTAGCTTTTATTTAAAATCATGTAAATATATAGATAATGTGCAATATAAATAAGTTTTAGAATCAATAGATTTAAACATGACTACATGAGCTTAGATTTTTAATTAAAATTAAATTTTTATACCTATAAATATTATCAACTGTATAAACTAACTTTGCAATTTTTACTTGCACTTATATGGTAAGATGTCATCTTAAAGTTTTCCTCTTTCATGGATAGATCGTTTCATGACCGTGCTGTGTAAATGTGTTTAAATTCTTCATATTGTTCAATCTTTTAATCTTCGCACTGACTCTCTCACAAGAAGTGAATCATAGTTTTAAGGCATGTGATTGGCTACTCATTACTGATGTCACACTTTCATGTGCACGCGCTCCATTAACTCAGGATCAAGCCTGAGTTGACAGAGAAAGTTGATGATCAGATTCATGGTACCAACAAAGCCGGATTGGACTGGTTTGGTTTTGTCAACTCAAAACTAATCCTGAAACCCTGAGTTTGTTCAGCCACCATCATGGTACAGGCCCCTGGTGGCTACTGAGTTGCGAATTAAAGGTCTGAACTACATTCTGAGGTTAACCATTGTGCATGCCAAGCTCATAGATCTCTCTTAATGAGAATACCTCTGTCTGCCTGTCATTGAAGTGCGGTCTGTGTGAGCAAACCCCATTTATATGTGGTTCCACTCATCTAAATTAATTTCAAAGTCAATGAACAGCCCGTCACCCTCATTGCAGTTGTCTTTTGGATTTGTGTTATGTTGTGGCTGTGAAGGTTTTAAGGAGAAAATGATCTGTGAAATACAGTTTTGACATCTTAATTGTTTACCTTTATGAAATATTTCTTAAATAGGAGCAGCTTTGTTGAAGCTTGAGCTACAGTATTTGCATGTAACATGCAGTAGCACACTAACTACTAACTGTAAAGAAAGCCTGATAGACACTATGCATTAGGCAGTAATGAAATGTTTGCTTCACCATTGGACATTAGACATTGTGTGGGAGAGTGGCCATATCCGCAGTACTTAAGCACCTTGACAGTAACTGATCGTGATTTTTGGATGAGCCATTGCTCCCCGCCTCTGATTCCAGTTAATTTAACACATTCTCCACCCAGCACGCCACAGGCATTTCTCTCTCTTTTCACCTCCCGTCCTTCCCTTCCTCCTTCCTTATGCTTCCATCAGCCCTCTGTGGATATCCTGAGGAAGCCACCCTAATGAGGGTGTGTCAGGACCCCCTGACCAACTTCTGTCTCACATCCTCTCTAACTCAAATACAGCTCATGTCCACTTCTCCCCTCCAGGGCGGCACCACACATCTCACAACACCTACGTCAAGCGACTTCCCCATCTCCACGTTACTTTGAAGAGTGTGAATCATTTCCCTTCGTTTGGTCTCCTTTAGTCTTTAGTACAAGGCCATTAACACATTGTGATCTTTTTGATACAGACAGACCTCATGCTTTGAGTGTGTACGTTTTGTTCTGTGCTTAATAGTGTCAGGACACGTTTAGGCACTGTGGGCATTAGAATTTATGATGAGAAGTGCGTAGGGAAAAAAAGCAGACTTGTGATGTTCTCTGTTTCTGAAGGAGGACACATTAAACTTGTTTTGTGGTTTGCTGTGTTAGTCATTATTCCAGGATCAGCAACTATAAAGGCATATTATGCAATCTTCATTTACACAGAATAACAACAGAACAACCCAAAAATGAAAGAAAAATGCTGTTCAGCCTTAAAGGGGTGATGTGATGTGATTTCAAGTTTTCCTTTCTCTTTGGATTGTTACAAGCTGTTTGTCCATAGATAAGATCCCTGAAGTTGCAAAGACTACAGTTGCAAAGACTAAAGTCCAAAGAGATATTCTTTATGAAAGTTAAGACTCGACCACGCCCCCCTAAAACGGCTCATTTAAACACGCCCCACATGTCTACATCACAGTGTGGGAAAATTTGCAGAACAGTTCAACCCAAATATTAGAGTGTGTGCAGCGCATTTTACGAAGGACTATTTCCTGAACCTGGGAGTAGCCTGCCAGCTATGCACAAAGGATGTTTCTATAAAGTGGGGCAATTCCAACTTTGCCAAGACAGTCTGGCGCTTCTGACTCACAGCCTGTAAGTATGTTTTCTTATTTAAAGAATTTGCCATTGACTATTCAAATGCGAGTTTTGAGCAGTGTAGAGTAGCGCTTGTTGTTTGTCGTTTCTCCGATCACAAATGCAGATATGGTAATTAGGGTTGTGCCGATAGACGATTGTATCGTGTATCGACGATAGTCATAGATATCGCCTGTGGATGATGCCTTTGACGATAGCAAGACTATTATTATTATTTATTATTATTATTATGAGGCTAGTAATACTATCTAATTAATATTAGGGCTTATTTGTTGCATTATTTTTACTGTGGTGTGCATTATTATAACCAATCACATGATTATGCTGAGTTTATGAATGCAATGGCCAATCGGAGGCGTTTAGATGAGTCATCGCTGGAACAGCGGAGTTCTGTTGTTCAGCACGTGCTGACTGAATTCGCGAGTTCTCTCATCATAAACAACAAAGTGCAGATGTATGTGCGATGTAAGTATAAGAGACTTATTCATCATACAGTAGTTTCACTGATTATAACGGGAGAGTTTTTAAAGTGCATAAACTCGCGCTAGGCCGAGCTTGTGATGATGTTCTTTGGTAATGTAATATTCTTTGCTTGTTTTCTGTAGCTGCTTTTTGAATAACTGAGGTGTAAGCATTATAATTAGTAACTTACGATGTTTCTATTAATTTATCATGTTAAATACAAATTCAGTCATATTAAAAACATTAGGCTGCTTTTAGCCTTACGCTGGAGTTGGTTCACTTTCCGGCATTGAAACTAAGTAAATAATTTAGCACGATAATATCGTGTATCGCCGACTTGACAGGCTGACGATAGGACGATATGAAAATGAACACTAACACCAACACTAATGGTAATGTTTATGTGGCGCGACGCATAAAAAGACAGTACGTATAAGTCATTATAATCAGTAATTATGTCCTCACTGGATGCAACAAATGCCTCGTTTATTATGGCTTTTATTGTTTTTGTGTTGTTGCACCGGGACACGGCATCACAATATGTTAAGGGGCGTAACATTTCAGCCAATAACAACACACTGGATAGCTGGCCAATCAGAGCACACCTCACTTCTCAGAAAGATGAGCTTTGTAAAAATCATTTAGATTTAGATTAGTAATTGAATAATTAAAAATAAATTAAATCTATGGTAAAAATAGATGAATAAATCATAGATTATATCACTTTTTTGTGGCGACATTGGAAGCCCTATCTTGCCCAATGTTTGTGAGTACACTAAATGGTTTGACTGACACACAAGCTTATGAATCCCTACCCTATGTATAGCTATATTTTACTAAAACTCCAACTACTGTTTGTATATATTTTTTTAATCCTCAGTTTAGCATGCTCTCAAGTCTCAGCACCATGTGAAGTGCATGCTTCTCTTGAATTCCTGGAATTAGTCAACACATTTGTCACAGTGCAGAAGCATTGGATTCAGGACTGTCCAAAACTCTAATGGCTCTGTAGTCTTCACGCTGCATTCAGAATGAAATGTGTTTCCTTTGATTTGAGTGTTGTGAAAAGAACAGCTCTTATCAGATCTCACTCATTTCACAATGGATTCGCTGTATGAATGCGTTTGTTTTGTTTTAGGCCATTGAAGAATGAAAGGTTTTGCCTAAAAAAAAAGTTTCCTCTCTCAGTAAAAGAGCCAGCAGGGGAAATATCCTAATCTTGCATTGACTTACGGCTGAGCTTTGCAAAAACAAAGGAAGAATCTACAAATGGCTTGAAGTCAGTTAATGTTTTCTTTCTGAGTTGTATAGAAGCGTAATCAAATACGCTTTTAACCTCTAAGGACTTGCTGTTTTGGAGCAGGTGGGCTGAGCAACTGAAAGGAATGTAGATAATCAATTAGCTTGAGTTCGAGGGAAATGCATCATCTCACCCTTAGATTTTCTTTCTCTACCTCATACCAAGCGTAACATTTTATTTGTTACGATTGCCACATCAAAGATTTGTGGCTTTACTGAATGGCAGTTTCATCTGAGGGAAGTGTGAATTTGTGGTTGGCCTCTGTGAACAGACAGCTTCTCATATTTAGTGCATTTTATTGTAAAAAGCTGATGTTCGATTGCATAATGTGGAATCTGTCTCTCTTCCAGTCATTGTGACCCTTTCCTCTCTTTTCTGTCCCTGTCCTGGAAACAGACGTTCTCGACAAAGAATGTTGTTGCATGTCATTACACAACATGTTGTGGGTGGCTCAGGACCTCGAGTAGTGTTGAAGTTAGCAGATTCCGGAGAACTGATCTGTAATTAGGTGTTGTATACTTTTGAGGAGTCAACAGTGAGTGAAAAAGACTGAGGAGCTACAGAACTTAAGTGTAGTCTCCTGTTTTGTGCTACAGTGACTGATATATCTCACTTCCTTTTATCAACCAGGGTCAACCCAAAAGAGCAAACAATTTAGGAATTATTGGTAATAATATCAGTCTATGAATGTTGTTCCAGCTGGAAATTATAAACACGAGCTGGCTGACTACACCTGCTGAGAGCTTTAGTCTATACTGATGTAGCTTCTTTATTTCTTTCTTTCTTTCTTTCTTTCTTTCTTTCTTTCTTTCTTTCTTT
This sequence comes from Acrossocheilus fasciatus, assembly GCA_036784905.1. Classification (NCBI taxonomy): domain Eukaryota; kingdom Metazoa; phylum Chordata; class Actinopteri; order Cypriniformes; family Cyprinidae; genus Acrossocheilus; species Acrossocheilus fasciatus. Next base: position 22,144,446 of record CM071957.1, on the reverse strand, counting down.
CTTTCTTTCTTTCTTTCTTTCTTTCCTCCCAAAAAAAAAAAAAAAACGTAGTTGACTTCCTCTTTGTTGCAGCTTTCAAATCTCATTTGTTTTTGCATATACTCACTTTATTTTTGGGTGAACTATGCCTTTTTCTTTTTCCCATCAAGCGGATAAATGTCATGTTCCTCTTGTCTAACAAGTACCAGTCCCAAAATGTGGTTTTGTGGCTAACCAACTTTAAAAGAGGTAGTCCAGATAGATCAACATTGCTGGTTGAGGTAGGATAGTGAAACAGCAACAGTCTGAGTTGGTTTAAGGTTAGTATTTACTGATGGTATGAAGAGGTCTGCATTAATTTGTGTTTGGAAATGGTTTACTCTGGAGCTCTAGTTACAGACAGAGATATAGCTTTGGGAGTTTTAAATGTTTGGCTTTTTGGGCTGGACTGCAGAGTTTGGGTGGTGCTGTTTGTGTGCTCAAACAGTGATTCATGTCGCGAAACAAGACGCATAAGAACTCTCAGCTCATGTGTAGCTACATTCAGGTAAGAGGCAAACATCTTCTGTCCTCTACATCCTCTTACAGATGCAGACAGATGAGGCATGAGCTTTGAATTAGTCCATCAGTTAAATGCCCAGCTGGAAGCAGCAGACCCACACTCAGTCACTTTTAAAGTAGAGGATTGCAGCATTACCTCACCGGAGGCCAGGAATGTGTGGAATGATAATAAGAATATGGGAGGCATGTGCTATACAGATGGAGCTGAACTAATTCAGATCAAAGGTCACTGCTGCTCAGTTTAAGCCTGAAGATAGACGATAGATTGATGACCAGTTCCTCATGTATATTATATATTATATATATCTTCAACCCTGCTCCTGGGGACCCGCTCTCCAGCAGAGTCTAGCAACAACCCTAATCAAACACATCTGAACCAATTAATCAAGGTCTTCAGGATGGCTTGAAAAATTACCTGAAGTAGGTTGGAAATTAACTTTGTCAGTGGGTCCCCTGGAGCAAGGTTGAAGATATTAAATGTATGCATTGAAATATGCTTGTTATGTATCAATATATATTTTAAGCTATGTATTTTTTTTCTTTACTTAGTTGCTGTTACTAAATTGCAGGTTTGAGTAAGTTAAAATGTATCTTTATATTCCTATAAATAAAAAGTGGTTTCCTCCATGCATTCTCTTTTTTCTTGATTTCTTTTTCTTGAGCTTTTGCTTTCTATATAATAAAATTATCTAAAGTTATGAGACCAATTTAAGACGGGAATAAGTTCTTGGATGAAGGTTTTGGCCCTTCCACCCATCACTCAGAGCTAAGCACAGCCTCTGGCCTGTCATTACCATCCCAACCAATACTATGTACTTGAAAAAGCATGGCTAATGGCAAAAGAAAAAAGCCTGTGGCCTAGCTGCTGTTGTAAAGTTTTTATTTAGTCTTAGTTCAGCTGTTCTATCTCTCTTTATCAAGTATCCTAAAGGAAGGAGGATGTGACTCTGTTTTTTTTTATTACACATCTAACAACAAATCTCACATATTCACATCATGTTTTGTCTAAAAGCTGGAGGTGCTCTGCAGGCCAGCAGATTGGAATGCAAAAGCTGGAATTTCTCACAGAGAGTAGCGTTCCATTGGGAGTCTCAGTATTCTGAGGTCATCTGTTTGGAGTTTTGTTGGAACGGATTGGTTAAGAGGCATTTTGTGGAGAACGAGAAAACCTTTTACATTTAACCCTGTGAATATTATTTATAAGACATTGTTTATTTACAACATTATCATGAGTTGTTTGTCCATAGCCTGAAGTGATTTTTTTATTGTCGTTTACAAGTGAAGCCTATGTCTGTAATACGCACCAGTTTTACCAGTGGGTGTGTTTGAGGCCCTGGTCTTCCTACCTCTGGCCCATACACACAATGACAGGATATATGTGTTTGTCAGCATGGTCCTGAGCAGGAAGAAGGCCTTTGTGTTTGACTTTTCATTCAACAGGACTTTAAAGGGCATCTAGTACAGCAGTAGGAGAGAACCAGCCTAGCCTAGAACTTAGATACAACAAACATACCCTTAAATATAACAAACTCTTCCATTTAGGAAAAGAAACTATGCCACCTGCAGCTGGGGTATTAATAGTTTTCTAAAGAAGTTGAAAGAAGCTAATCTCGAGTTTTGAGTAAAGGGCCTTCTTATTGTATGTGCTTTTTTGTAGCAGTCTGAGGTCATCTGCTGTACGTGTATGTCACGAGCTTGTAGAAAAATAGGATACACCCACACTCACTCACGCTGAAGTCAGAGCCAGGCAGCACCACAGTTGAATATGTACACTCACAACAAGACAGCTGCAAAGGTCAGAGAGAGTCGTAAGGGCTGGGCAGTAAGAGAGGCCTTCTGCGCTTGTGTGTGTTGAGTTTATACAGTCATGGCCAAAAATATCGGCACCCTTGGTAAATATGATCAAATAAGGCTGTGAAAATTAATCTGCATTGTTAATCTTTTATTTAAAAAATTCACAAAAATTTAACCTTTCATTAGATAATGGCACAATTAATGGCACCCTTTTATTCAGTACTTTTTGAAACCTCCATTTGCCAGTTTAACAGCTCTAAATTTTCTCCTATAATGCCTGATGATGTTAGAGAACACCTGACAAGAGATCAGAGACCATTCCTTCATCCAAAATCACTCCAGACCCTTTATTGCGCTTTTCCACTGTGTGGTACGATTCAGCTCAGCACGGCTCAGTTAGGATCGGTTCGCGTTTCCACTGCAGTTTAGTACCACTTTAGAGTGGGCGGGATTATTCACGTGTCATTATAGTCGCGCCGCCTCTACTGCTGTGACTCCTGAAAAACTTTTTAATTCCGTGTCGTTCCATCACGCTCTCGGATCCGCTCCTGGGATGTCAATGAGAGGACAGTCTGTACTTCCTCAGTGCTCATTCAAAACGGTTGCATTCGATACCTCGCTGGCTGTGCTGATTTAAATCTAGTGGGTCTGTTGTGTCTCGTGCCGCAAGTTCAATGACGCAGGCAGTGACGATTTTCTCCGGCCAATCAGTGATCAGCAGAGTTTACACGTCACGTTTTGGTAACGGTACAGTTCGCTTGGAACCTCGGCCGAGGTGGTACTAAAAAAAGTACCAGGTACTGTACCCAGTGGAAAACCCCCCAAAAGTGAGCCGTACTGAACCGTACCGTGCCGTACCATGCCGTACCATGCAGTGGAAAAGCGCCATTAGATTCTCAGCTCCATGTTGGTGCTGCTTCTCTTCAGTTCACCCCACTCATTTTATATAGGGTTCAGATCAGAGGACTGGAATGGCCAGCAGAAGCTTGGTTTTGTGCTCAGTGACCCATTTTTGTGTTGTTTTTGAGGTTTGTGTTTGGATTATTGTACGGTTGGAAGATCCAAACATGGTCCATTATAAGATTTCTAACAGAGTCAGCCACTTATTGATTTTTTTTTTTTATCTGTTGGTATTTAATAGAATCCATGATGCCATGTGTCTAAACAAGATGTCCAGGACCTCCAGCAGAAATATAGGCCCACAGCATCAGAAATACAGCAGTATATTTCATTGTAAACATGGGGTACTTTTTATCCCTGTGTTCACCAAACCCATCTTGAGTGTTTGAAATTTTGAAATCAACTTTATACTTTATTAAATTAAACTTCTATTTTAATGAATTATATGCCGTAATAAACATGTAAACTAGAGCTGCACGATTCTGGATAAATTGAGAATCACAATTTTTTTATAATAAATTGGAGATCACGATTCTCTCACAAAATAACGTAATTTACTAGTTGTTCTGACAAAATGTTCATTGCTTAAGTCTTTAAAAAAAAAAAAAAAAAAAAAAAAAATATATATATATATATATATATATATATATAGGTGCTGTCAATCGATTAAAAAATTTAATCACAAATTTAAAATACTAGGATTTCCCTGTAAATGTGTTGAAATAAAGAAATGCATGACAAACTAGTTTAAGGAAACAGAACCTTTCACACTTCCTCCAGGTATGAGACATTATCATTTTTGTTTTGTTTTTATTCAGCCTTTATACTGGCAACAAAACGTTGTTGAGGGCCTCAAGCCACATCGCTTCAATCCCAGTATACATTTACCCAACTGTTATCAAAAGTATTTTTAAATAAATACAAAAAAACATTTTCTTGTGACCTTACATGAAGTATTATGACAAAATGCATTATGAAGAAGAATTGGACCTGTTCTGCAGGTGCATTAGAGCTGACATTAGCATCATGCTTCATAAGACTAAGATTAATAGTACACTTTTACTCAGAACTCATTTCAAGCCACCATCGAGTGTTTGTAATAACTTCCTTTTACGATCACATGTGGAATTTGGTCCTTTACTGTTGTTAAAATATGCTATTTATTGCCTTTTATATCGCTGCACAAATTAGCATTTCAGATGTACACACTAACTCAAGAAAATCAAATATCCTATCGTAATCATGTGTTTATTATCTTATATAATCTATTGGCTGTTGTCATGTTTATTTCTGCTGTGTAAAAGCCTTAACATGTATCCTCTGGCTGAAACTCACGTTGTTTGTGATGTTACAACCGCCTATCCATTCTTAAGTTGCCAGGTATACATTCCAAGTAGTACATTAGTAAAAGGATCTATTTTAATTTTTACTTGTCTATATACACCTTGGACGGCCGTGGTACATTATAAAAGTAGCCCAAAAAACCACAACCCACGGCGCTGTAACTTTTGCCGCGACTGTATTTTCAAAATAGCCCACTTGTGCCACTGGTTCGCTGTACCCTCATCACACAATGATAGATAACCTTCCGCACTGCGATGACGGCAAGAAGTTGGGGTCAAACTTTATCAAACGATTAATTTGCGTTAAAAAAAATGAACGCATTCATTTTTTGATTAATCGCATGTTAACGTTGACACTCCTTATATATATATATATATATATATATATATATATATATATATATATATATATATATATATAAAATATAAGGGGTGTCAACGTTAGCGCATATATATATATATATATATATATATATATATATATATATATATATATATATATATATATATATATATATATATATATATATATATATATATATATATATATATATATATATTATTCGTTTGAACAAAATTTAAAAAAAACAAAATCAATGAAGGAATCAGTGTCTCACTTATAAAGACTTGTTTAACTTATTGGAATCTCCTGAATGAATGATTCAATGTCAAATACATTTTTTAAACGAGTTGTCACCACCTCCTGGCGGAAGATAAGCATTACAAGTGTTAAGATACTTTCGTTTTGATCGTTACTGTAGACAATAAGTGTTTATACCCGAACTATAAACTTTTATCCCAGTACTTCTGTTATTTAAATGTCTGTAACAGAAATAATGATGTGTGGTTGAAAAGACTGTTTGTGCTGCTCTCTCTGGATCAGCAGCAGCATGAATGCAGATTTGAACGTCTTTAACACCTGTTTCACATCGTCAGTGGAGCTTGAGCAGCGCATGTTTAGTCTGACAGCGTTCACATCGGAAGCGTGATGATGGTCGACACTCTGATTCACCCTCGTGAGGTGAAACAGTCTTAATAGACATAGCTGAATTGTTGTCATTCAGGAATAAGACGCGTGGGTGTTTGAATCAAGATCACAAGCGCAATTTTTAACGATTAATGGTGCAGCTCAAAATATTTTGCGAGGATATCGTCACGTTCTTTCGTAACCAGTCGGATCTCGTGAGATCTCGTACCATAAGATCTCGTCACATCCCTAATAGACACACGTCCTCTTCCAGGCAGTTTCGTAACATTTTATGTTGATTTGGAAATTCTTAATTATTGCCCTGATGGTGGGAATTTTCACTGCTCTAGCTCTTTCCTTAATGCCACTTCACTAATTTGTGAAGCTCAATTATCTTTTGCTGCACATCAGAAATATATTCTTTGGTTTTTCTCATTGTGAAGGGAATTTGGACTTTGTTTTCCCTCCTATTTATATTTCTGTGAAACAGAAAGCCACAGCTGGATAATTTCATGTTCATAATCACCCTGGAATGCTCAAAATTGTGAATATGAATGGGAATATACTTCAGAGATATTTTACTCATAAGAATTTCTAGGGGTGCCAATAATTGTGTCCAACGTGTATTTGAGAAAAACATGTATTTCATAATGATATTTGCCCCCATTTTAAATTCTTATCCAATGAAATGTCAGATTTTTGTGAATTTTTTAAATAAAAGATCAAAAGGATTAAGAATGCAGATTAATTTTCACAGCCGCCTTTGATCATATTTACCAAGGGTGCCGATATTCTTGGCCATGACTGTAAGTGTTGCACAGAAAATGCCCACTCAGACGTAAAAACTTATACATACTTGCCTTGTAAAAATATTCTCTTGCCCCACCACAAAAATCTTGGTTGTAAAAATATTTTATTTAATTTTATATGAATTGATTATAAATTTAAAACTTTTTTCTGGAAAATCATGCCACTCAATGGTCCATCCTTGGCCCATATACGTGGCACAAGAAACCCATCTCGACAAACTGACAACTTCTCTGTAAACCAGTAGCATGGAAATTATAACCCCACAAATTCACAAAAGCCCAGCAAAAATCCTGTGGTCTCAGCCCAGAGTATCGTGTAGAGTGAAAATAATGGAATGTGAGGGTTAGATGTTTAGTTCAGCTTGTGTGTGACTGTTTGCTTCTTCGCAGCAGATGTGTGCAATGTGTTCTGAGTGTGTTAAGTCCTTTTTTGGCTGGCGCTGTTCTTGCGATCCTAATTAAAATCGTGTGCCAGTGACAAGTTCTTAATGAAGCTCTCCTACAGCTCCGCTCGTGTTTGTTTGTGTTTCTGAGACTGTGAGGGGAGGAAGGCTTATTTATGAGAGATGGAGTTTAATTTAAAATTCTCTGTGTTTTTAAATGAAAATCCATCAAAGCTTTTCTCATTTATATCTCTGTTTGTGCAGGATGGCTCTCTGGGTAATATAGATGACCTGGCACAAGAGTACTCGGAGTACTACAACACATACTTCAGCGACGTCAGCGATCGGATGGAGGAACTACGTAAGCGGCAAGTGTCTCAAGAGCTAGACATGGTAAGTTCAGCCTCAAACGTTTATAGCACATACAGCCTGAATTGTACACCTGTGGATGTTTTTCTTCTAGAATGACCAGCAATTTCATTAAATCGCCTTGTCACCAGATAATTCTTAAGAATTGTTTATACATACTTTCACCATGGATTTAATTCATCTTGGCATGTTTACTGCCTTGGCATTTAAACCAGATGAGTTAATCTGGCAGTCATTAGCACTGTGAAACACGTTTTTGGGTCAGGTGGAATTTGCCAATTTTTTTCTTATTTAAAAAGTTTTAGCCCTTTAGTCACATGGTCAGCTATCATATCAGCTGCTGCAACATAAACAAAAACAAAAAAATTCTGAGTATGTCTTTAACCTGAAAGCGTTTTCTGCAGAAGTTCTGTTTTAATTCTAGATGATCTCGTTTTTTTTATTGTGGAGTAAAACAAACTTCACTCTCTGACCTACATACTGTTTTATACATTTGAGTTTGGCCTTAATAAATAAGGAAATTGAATGCTAAAGCTATTAACACTGTAAGGCCTACTTGTTATTGCAGTAACAGTTGTTTTAGTCATAAACCAGCGCAATAGTTTCCTTTCCATCTGTGTTCCAGGGACAATGAACCACAAGCACAGCTAATCACAAAATTCACTTATTTCTTTCATCACTTGGTGCTACAGAATGGCCATTGTAAACCTATGAGCTAATAGAAGGAAACGCTTGTCTTAAACCATTACAAAATGAAGACAAATGCGTTCACCCCCTGCCCTCTCTCCATACGTGTTTGGATTGTCTGCGGTTCTGTCAGTGCTCTGTGTTTCTCGTCTGCGTCTCAAAGCGTCTATGTTCTTAGGGATGTAGGGTAGTGGGCCACCCAGGGTTGCTAAGAAACCGCCGGACTCATTATAACATGCAGCTGGGGCTGGCATGGTCAAGTGAGGGGATTTTGAGAGAAAGAAAGAAAACATTCTGAAAGTCATGCTCAGCTGTGCTGCTGGCCTCAGACAGGAAGCAGTCATTCTCAAGGTTTAGAGAACATTAGGTACGCTATTGTGTTGAATTTTTTCAATGGATTTTCTCTCGGAATTCTGGAATGATTCCACTGTGCATCACTGTCTAGAATCACTACACCATATCACTGCTACTGCAAAGAACTAGCATTGCCTCTACTGAAAAACATCACAAAATAGATTTATATCTACTCAGTCTCATGTCATTCCAAGCCTATAATGAAACGTTTGTTTTTTTTAAACAAAAGATGACCAATGACAGAATTGTCGTCTTAGGTGAACTGTTGCTTTTATATGTTCTTTTCTCTGTTTTATCCATCTCATCAAATCCAGTATCCGACTCCACACCCTGCTCCGTGTAAACCGTACTAAAGCTAAAGCCGGTTAATACAGGGCTGAGCACAGCACAAAACCTGGCTGTACCGTCCCGCCTAAATCAGCACTGTGACTCAGCTGTGTTTGTTTAGTAATCCGGATTCATGCCTCTTCAATGCTAGGGTTCTTTCAGAGTGCGCTTTATGAACTTTGAGCGCTTTTTAAGTTTATCTTTACTTTAATACCATATCTCTGCCCCTTTAATTAACACAAATTTAAGATGGCCACCAACAAAGGCAAGATAAAGCCCATGCAGTGGGAGTCAGATCTCAAGTGCAAAAATAGGTCTCCCTTTTTGAAATATGTTAGTGTGATGCATCAAAGGACTTTGAGATAAATCCTGAGCAGAGGGTGATGACTGTCAAAGGAGGGTTTGGTCTGAGGCTAATGGGGCAGGAGGAAGTGTCAAGTGGGCCAAGTAGGTCATCTCTTTATGTATTTAGTGTTGCTGGTCTTGTGCCATTCTCTGGAGTATCGTGGAAAGGAAATGGGGACATTGGAGTAACTGCTGGCTGGGGGGAGGTTCGGTTAACGGGAAGAGGAATGGATAACTGTGGGAATTTTCTAGGAGGTGTTTTGTAGGGGTGGGAATCGCAGGGTACCTCACGATACGATATAATCACGATACATGGCTCACTATAACGATAATATCACGATACAGCGATTCTGCGATAATCGATTGTAGTGATATCAAATGTCAGATAGCCTAACACGGGGCACCACTGAATGCAGTGATTTTTAGATTTAAGTAGCACCACCAGTGTAATGGCTTTGGATTTAAATATTAATATTAATATTAAGTCTTGGTCACACTATTTTTATGGGGGACCAGTCAAGGAATTGCACCTTGACAATAAAGAATAATCTTGGAAGACTGTTGAAATAAATAAGAATTACGATTAAATTATAGGAAGTTGTAGTCTGACCAATCTGAAGGATTTGTGAGAGATCATTAACTTGTAGAGCCTTTTTACTGTATTTATCAACACAAGGAAGACATAAGTGTAATAAAAAAGGGGTTTTATTAACAAAGGGATAGACGAGTAACTAACTACTAAGTGGATACATTGAATGGATAAAGTGCAAAGATTGATAAAAGGAAGTGACTGAGTTGGAGGTCACTATGGACGTTATCTTATGGAAAGATAAAAGGAAGTTTCCTGGAAGTAATAAGGTATTCTAGGTTCATCTTATTCTAGGTTCAATAAATAAATTGAGGAATTATTTTTAGGCATGGGCTGGTATGATAACCTTTGATAAAAATATCACGGTTTCACGGTATTGCATTATTACAGCTCTAAAATGTTCTTTTTAAACGTTTAAAACAACGTTTTTTTCCACTGAACACAATATATTTTATTTTTAAGAAACATATAGAACATTTTGGAACAGTAAACATGTAAGGCTAAATAATTAAAATAAATAATTGAATTCTTGTTAATTAAATTAAGTGCAGTCACTTAAGTGAGCCTAAACCCCGCAGCTCAACAATAATCAGAACATAAATAATTTTCTGTAAAAAAAAAAAAAAAAAAATCCTTCTAAATGGGGGGAAAAAATGCAGTCACTTAAACTAAACCTACAGCTCAATGCAGTCATTAAACCTGCAGCTCAAGAAGGTTTTTGGAGATGTGCTCACTTTCTACACATTCATCTTTCAGTCCAAGTTATGAGCGGTGAGGTACAAAGATGTGTGCACATTCACATAAGGAGAGAGCGCGAGTGTGTCACTCACACGGTCTCTCTCCAAACAGTGGCAAAGACACCTGAGAGCCAGCAGTTTGTTTGTTTTTTAAATGACGTGATTTTGAACGGATGTAAACAATGTCAGGAGGCTTAAAATTATAGACGTGACACCAGCTAAATTTAATTAGTGTACTAAATCGCAGAAACGTAGTACTTTAGTCTGCTATTCCCCGCTCTGTGAAGTAACATGAGGGGGAAACTAGTTGACGTTAGCTAGCTAATTAGCCATGTTATCTGCCTCGGTAGCAAGCCAAATAGTATTTATTTCAACACGGAAACAACCGGCGAATGGGTCTCTGTCTTGATCGAGGGTGAAAGAGGGAGAAATGAAGACGACACGGATATATTGTTTGTGTACGACCTGGAAGTATTTATTTAGCTATCGGTGCCAAAGCGTCATCTGTACGGAACATCGTTGTGATCTAGGTTACGTTATGTTTTTTGACGGGGGAAAAAGTTCCAGGGATTCAGCTTCTTCAGCCATACACACAGGTGACTCTCACTGACCGCTCGCACCAACCGGAGGGGGAGGGGTCGTGTGACTCCTTACACTCTTCACTGCTCACAACTGAGGGAGTCCTGCACTTTCCGTCTTTGACGACATGTAAAAAACTGCGCATACCGCAGGAACGGTATAACGGAAAATTTTAGTGGTTTTGAAAATTTTCCAAACTGCGGTATACCTTGAAACCGGTTATCATCTCATGCCTAATTATGTTATTAACTGACATCACTTATATAGAATCTAATTCAAATTGGGTAATCAACCTGACAATACACTAATGCCAATGGTCTCTGGATAGAGGTTTGGAAAGAGTGATATTTACACTCCGTCTTCCACTTGTTGACCTGGGCCACGTTGCTGTGGGAAGAGAGGAGTTGGATCCATTTCACAGTCTTGAACACGAAGCACAGGTGAATGATGAACTCCTGAGCACCAAGAAGATCCTTTGGTCTGGAACACGCAAACCTTGAAGGGGAAGGTTCTGAAGTCTGTAAGATCTGGACTACCTGGAACACGCAGGAGGGAGGATCACTGACGTTGACGTTCTGAAGTTGTTGGAGACGATCCTGACAGTTTGGAACTCGCAAACGGAGGATTGCTGAAGAGACGATTCTGTGGTCGTTGGAGAGTATCTTGGCAGCTTGGAACTCTCAAGCAGAGGATCGCTGAAGAGAAGATTCTGAAGTTGTTGCAGAAGATGGGGGCACTAAGCTTGTGTTCGTTGTTGCTGTGGCAGTTTCCGAACTCCCCAAACTCACTTCTTGCAGAACTTCCTTGTTTCACCTTGGAACTAAGCATAACTTAGCACATGGTTGACCACACCACTAGTAGTCTAACTTAGCAACAGCATTGTAGCACAACAGCATAACTTAGCGCACGGTTGACCACACCACTTCTTTGTCTTGGAGAGAACCTTTTATTCCTTCCCTGAAAAGGCGGGATTTGCAAGTTGGCACCTTTCAGATCCAACATCCTGATTGGCTCATGCTGTCAGAGGTGGCCATGGTATGGCTTCTCTCTCGGACATGAGATCTATTTGCATAGCTTAAATTCCACATTTGAAACAATGTCTTTAAAGTGTTTCCTATGCATAATTCACTTTCCAAACCAATTCCAGATTAACCTACACATTGTGCTGAAAATATGAAGCCCAAACACCAATGGGTAATGCTGAGCATTGACCCCTGCATTCATATATACAGTATATACATTAATAGCTAATGTTGCATACCTGGTTGTATCACACACAGCACTCATTAAGTATATAAACTTCTGTAAACTTATATGAGGAAGGTTTATTCAAGTTTGTGTCCCTTTTGTGTGAATGCCTGTGAAGTTGTGTTTTCCATTGTGGCTTTGGCCACATGAAAAACTGTGAGGGGAATTTGTGATCATTCACACTTTGCTAAGAGTAAGGGAGAACAAAGCAGTTCCTGGGTGGGGGTTACAGTATGATAATGTTAACCCCCCTTTCCGCAAGGTAAAACCGGTTTGGTCAGTCTGAAGTAGCGAGTGATTTTTCACACTTAGGTCTCAAGAAGGAAGAACTGCAATCAATGAAAGACCACATGGTGATCGGATCAGTCTTTGATCCATGAAATGCTGACTTCCTAATCCTTAAAACAAAAGGCATCCTTTGTTTTCCACGGAGCCTGATAACATAAGAATATAACTTGCCATCTTGACCGTTGTTCACTACACGATATATATTTCCAGAAAATCCTATAATGATACATCACGATATCTGTCTAAACAAAATGCCTGTGAAAAGGTTAAGTGCACTGTAAAAAGTGATAAGTTGACTTAAAAAACTTAAAAAAATTGAGGAAACCCATTGCCTTAAAATTAAGTAAATAATAATTAAAAAAAAAAAAAAGTTAAGTGAACTTGACAATTCACTATTTTTTTTAATCATTTACTTAATAATTTTAAGGCAACGGGTTACCTCAATTTTTTTTTTTAAGTTAAGTCAACATCACTTTTTACAGTGTGCAAGTTTTCTTTCTTTATTCAAGTCCAAACTGTTAGAAAACAGCAAAAAAAAGTTCTGTAAATCAATTTTAACGTTGAGTAGGCTAAATTAATCATTTTATTCTTGGACTTATTAAAAGCTTACACTTTTTTCTTTTTCTCTGTGTGTAAACAAACACTTTTAACTGCTTATCAAACAGAAAAAAAAAAAAAATAGATAAATTGATATAATATAAATCTGGTACATTTCAAAATTTACCTGGAGTGCTTTCTCAACCTTTCTACTCCTCTTATCATAAAAACGGAGCCCCACACGAAGAAATAGCCGTTCACGTCATGTCTTTTGCACGTTCAGGATCGTTATTTCAAATGTTGATGCACGGAAAGCGCACACACTGCACACTTCTGCGCCGCATTACGTCTCTGACAAGGTTTTGTTTCGTCCTCCATGCCACAGGTGCAGATTTATGTTTCTGCCGGTCGGTGCCCACTGTTCACACTGCATAACGCGCACTTGTAATATCTGAGAGAGAGGGAGAGCATCCAGTTTTGTTCACACAAAACTGGACGCACCGGCGGCGTTCTCTCTCACTGATATAGTGAGGGAAATCCACCTGCGATCCGAGCAGAGAGGTTAGGCTACTCATGAACTGAATATGCGCTCTGCAATAATAACGTGACCGGTGCCTATGGTCCACACTGATAGCTGTTATGAGGCAGTTTTTTAGTTTTCATCTCCATATATATATTCATTCTTCGGTTCCTCGTGCTTCCCCATCTTCATAGAGAATGTGGTTCATGGAACTTGCTCAGAGTCAGAGCGCTTTTAGAAAGCTGGAAATGGCGCAACCACGATTTCCACACATTTTTAGACGCTGTGAACAGGGAAATCTATTTAGAGCACCTTATTGTATTAATTAAAATATCGATATTTGGCACCATATATCGATTCTCGTATCGCATGGAGAAGGATCGCGATATATCGCTATATTGATTTATTGTCCCACCCCTAGTGTTTTGCAATCCATGTGTAAGTGAGGGAAAAACATGCTTGTTTTGGGGCTCTGCAGGTCTACACAAGTTGAACTGGTTCGTTCAGTTAAGCGGATGGTTTTAAAAACTTGTCATTCTTCTGCCACATCTATATGCTGCTTTTATTTTATTTTTTATTTTCATAATACAAGTTTTTTTAATATTTACACAGCCCTTTCTAGACACTGTCTGGGTTAAATCCATTCTGAAAGAATCAAAATTGTGAAACAGAAATGGGATAATGAGATACTCGTTGTCCAAGCTGAGTGGCTTCTGTCCAGTCTGAGGGGAGTAACAGGTGATTATCCTCTTCCGAATTGGTGGTTTAAAGGCCATGTTAATGGCTTGATATTTCAGCTTTCCCTTGAGAGACATGACGTTTGCGTGACCTTTTAATTTTTTGGCGCTTGGAAAAGTCAAAATGCTAGTACTGCCTATCGTTGTCTTTCAGTCTTCTCTCTATTCTTTCTGATCCTTTTCTTCCTCCTCATATCCTCTCACTAATTTCCATAAACACTGTCACCCAGCTAACCTCTCTTCCAAAGGCACGTAACCCTGTTTTAGAGGCCAAGCTGGCAATGGGCCCTTGGCTTTCTCCCCTCGACCCAAAAGAGGGGAAAGGTCACCGGTTTAACCAGAGGCAACACTGAAGGCTATTGTGAGTGAGGCACGAATGTTGTGGTCTATTCATACTTGGACAGAATGAATCTCTGAGCACATGCAGGAATCCACAGTGAAGGACTTGTATCCTGAACAGCATCAAATGAGGCCCATGGTTTCCCCTTCACTGCCAGCCGACCTCTTCCTTTCTGACAGAGGTGAAGTCCATGTGCTATTTGAAGCTGTCTGTTACTTTCTCTTCTCTATTTCTATTCTCTGGTTTAGTCTGAGGCACTCTCAAATGCCCTAGACATTCCCGAGTCCGATTTGAGGTTTGATTTGTTTCATTTCCTCAGATATCTCCACAGAGAGCTGACAGAGCTGGTTCAGGCTTCCACATTTGCTCAGCACTCTTCCTCTCTATCTCACTGTGCTTTTTTAAGAGCTACCCTGATGACAAAGAGTTAAGAAAACATCCTCTACTCAGTGTGTTGAATAGATAAACCCCCCCATTTTACATAGAACAAGCTAGCCATGTTGCTATTTTGTCATTTGTCTTCGTAGCTGTTCATACAGAGACACTCTCCTTTATTGCCTATCCAGACAGAGAGTCTCTATCAGCCACACAATGCGGCTGTGGAAAGCTGTTTGTGTTATTGGGTTTTAGCTTGAGTATCCATTTTGAAGGCAGAATAATAACAGAAAACATCAGGCTGAATAGCTTCTCTTCATTTCATTAATTTATATATGAATGTATTGCATATTTACTAACAAACTGTTTACATAATTACAATTTCTAAAACCAAAATGCATGTGGCTGAGCTATTGTCACACTACTATAACTAGGCTACTTAGCAGTGGGAGTTACTCCACAACACTCTACTTTAACATGTTAATTCTGTAATTGCTCTTAAGAGTCATTTTAGTCAAGACTCTGGCACACCCTTTGCTTTAATGATTTTTAGTTTTTCTTTCCCTCTCTTTCTCAGGCTTAGGCTTGTTGTCGTGGTTTACTCAAAGGCATGTTGTGGTATTTTGATTTAATTCCCGTTGTTGTGAAAGTAGGTTATGTTATGGAAGTGAACCTTTGTTTGAGGGGGAACCCACATACACGCACACCAATTGGCTGGTGACACACAAAGATAAGTTCAGTGTTGCCCTGGTCTGTCACGACACTGACATATAATACTTACCTGTTTTAAAAGTGTTTACTCCAGCATGAGAAACAATGTTTTCCCCTCCCTCTGACTGGTATTTCCAGGTAGAAACCACGCAGCTGGAATACTGGAATAGTGTACCCACAAAGCGTCACACACTGCGAGTGTGTGTGTGTGTGTGTGTGTATATATGTATGTTTTTTTGTGTGTGTGTGTTAGAGCAGTAGGAATGGTTAGTCTGGTTCTACAAGGACAATTTCTCTAGCTGTTACTCAACCAAACATCTCTCCTGATTGGGTAGCAGGAGCCAAGACTCTCCCCATGAGCCGACCGCATCCACCCATGCAGGCGTTTTTGCTGCCAGCCAGACTGTGTGTGTCCTGCCCTGCACACTGGGACTCTGTATGAATTTGTGTAAAACACCTCATTAGCCTCCTTCAGTTTGTTTATTCTCCCAACGCTGTTGTGCCAGCCATCCCACCACATCTCTGTCCGTCTCTATATCTCTTTTTCTGACACAATTTTTTCAAAACTTTGCAATGATCTATCTGCCTGCATAGGTGAGCTACCTTTTCAGGCTGCATGCTAACCGTTGGTGGAAGAGACTGATTTGAAAGGCTCTACTGTGGTAGCTGCTTTATTTTGCTGTTAGATGCTTCGTTGTTTCCAGTAGACTTTGATATTAACATGGTGCTAAGCTAAATAACCATACTCCAAGCACAAAAAGTGGAGCATGCAAGATTTTGGAACAAAGCTAATGACATTTCCATGAGACATTGAAGCATTTTGCCTCATTTTACTTGTCAAGCACATAAGTTCTAACAGCTGCACGATTAATCAAAATAATTTTTAAATAACGATTTCGCTCATTGTGATTTTTGCAAAGGCTGTCATTTCAAAAAAATATTGACACTGCATCTTTGAGTATGTAGACACTGTTCTTGATTTTGTGTTTTCAGTGGTGTCACAGTAAAAGATGTTCCACATGATCCCAAAATAAACAACAAAATGAAAGCTTGATTGTTATTGTTAAATACATTTTTTTTTTACAGTGAAATATTACAGTAATAATAGATTGTATTATTTTTATTTAATAGTAGTAATAATAATACAATGCAATAATGAAAAAAATATTTTAGAAATATAAATAACTTTATTTAGATTAATTATAATTTATTTTATTTATTATAATTATAGTAGTAATATTTTATTTTTCATTTTATAGTTATATTGGCAAATGGCAAATATAATGGCATATTGTGCAGTCCTACAAACAACCATACAATTTTTGTTCTCATCAAAATAAGAAAAAAGTTGTATTAGAAAAATCTTTATTAAATGTTTCCCAAAAATGTGCAGCCTAATGTTCATATTGAAGGAGAAGTTGGTCTTGGACTGGTGGTATTGTTTTAAAGTCTTTTTTCAATAGGAATCACTCGGTCTCTCTTCTAAATCACTCCATTGTTGTGTAATGTCTGTAAAGGGCTTGAATATGTTGTCAAATTCATTTTTTAGTTCAGGGAGTGGCTGCATTATCATGCGTCAACATCTCGTAACGGAGTTTTTTTTTTTTTTTTTTTTTTTTTTTGATGAGTGTGCACTCGGTTGATCTGTATATATGGGTGTAGGTGTATACAGTAGTGGCAGTGTGCTGCCTATTAAGCCAAATACATCTTCAGCGTGCATATGGCCAAATCCAGTCATGCACATACAATCACAGACACACAGTCGCTCATCAACCACAAGCTGCTGGACCTCACAATGAACTTTATATAGCCAGTCATTAAGTTGGTTGTCTTTTAGCTCTACACTTAAACATGTCCCATATAGTGGTATAAATATTGACTCATATTGAACTAAACTATGTCAAGAGGTGCAGTGTCTGCCTAGTGTAAATCTGTACTATTGCGCGGGTTGTTGTGAAGGCTGTGAGTGTGGGTCTGTGGGTCTGTGTGAGTGAGTGCACACAGACACAGAGCATCTCTTTGTGTGGATATGTGTTTTGGATGACACGGCCAACAGCAGTGTGTACAGATGATTCAATGTGTGCCAATGGGAGCATGTGCCCAGTGGGTATGGGGCAGTTGATGCCCTGCTGCTGCTGATACAGAACACAGACCCGTGTATGTGTGTTTACTTTGGCCAGTGTGTGTTCATATGGGAATAACTTCAACTGTGGGCACACTGTGTGTGTGTGTGTGTGTGTGTGAGAGAGGGAGAGAGAGAATGAATTCTTCTTTCTGTCCTGGATGGCTCCACTTTTACAGCACAACGTCTGATTTACTACTTAGAAGCTTCCGGACTTTACCAACACAGCACTGAGCGCTAAAGCAGACGGATGGAGTGGCATAGAGACAAAACACACACAAACAGCCATCCTGGCCTAAAAACAGTACTTCTCTCTGATGAAATTGCTTTGCTTCGCAGGAAAAGAGGCTTGAAGATTACTACTGTGATAACTGAGGGTCTGGACACAAATTTTCCACTGTGCTGTCCACCACTTGTGTTAGAGGGCCTTTTTCATCCAAACATAGTATATGTCTATCAACATTCTGTCATAATGATATTTAATAACTATATTCAGCAGCCTTTGCCGATTCTCCTCTTAAACTACATTTATCAATTTTTTTTTTAACGTATTTAATTTATTTTAGTTTAAGGCAAGAAAGGTTTTTACAAAACAAAGAATCTCCAAATTGCACAACAAAATGCATTTTACAGAAGCCCTGGAACTATTCGTTTTTATGTTGTTGTTTTTTAAACTGCTGATGCTCACTTTCACACAAACACAGATTGTGTGGAGGTCATTGCGCGAGCAGAAGTCTTGGTTTTGAGAAGTGAGAATGATCAAGCAGTGATACGGAGTGTGTACTGGGAACAAAATAGATGTTCCCATCAGCCTCCGCTGAGGGTTTCAGAGTGGCTGATAAGACATGCAATTCTACGGGGTTGCTAAAAAAGAAAATAAAAGAACCAGCTCAACCTCTGCTCGACTAGACCATTCTGCCCGGACACCTACCAGACCTGTCGCTTCAACACCATGGCCAGTTAAAAAGTAAACAAACAGCTTGGGGAGGCAAGATTCCTACACAATGAGGTTACTTGTGAAGTGCAAGTTCTTCTTGATTTACTTGTTACCCCTCTAAAAATATTTGAATTTGAACTTAAGACGGCTGACAACATTTCTTTCCATCCAAGATGCAATGTATGTCTGATTACATATAAGAATTATTTAAATTGTTTTTTTAATAGTATTTTTGTTTTAGCTTATTTTGGCATGTGTAACTGAGAAATAAATAAATCAGAATTTCAGGTTAAATTTAAAGAAAAAAGTCCCCCCCCAAAAAAAAACTTTTTCGAATGTATAATACATTTAAATACATGTCACACAGTTTTGCCTTTTTTATTCTAGGCAAAATGTATTAAATGTTTAATTCATTTTGGCATATATAAAGGAGAAAAATCTACACTTAAACTTAGACCAAAAGTAATTGTGACCAAAATATATCTCAATAGATTTCAGTGAACCTGACCAAGATGCATAACAATGCTTTCCAGGCCTGAGATTATTTTGGTGTTATATTTTGACTATGTTGCATGGCAAGGTGCTGATTGACAGAGTTGGCTTGTTGGTTTGTACCAGGGTTCATGTGTGCTGTATTTCCAGTAGGTTTAGCTCATTCCACATGTTAATGTTTTGTTACTCTCTTATGCAGCTGCACAGGACCAGCGGGTTCAGTGCGCCTCAGGTGATTTGTGCATAGGGGTCAGAGGGTGTGGCTTTCTTAATCACAAAACAAGCTCTTGGCATATGAGTGTGGCCCTATATTAGCGGCAGTGTGTGTTTGTGTGTCCTTGTTCTTAACCCTCCTTTTTGTGTGTTTTTCAGGAAAAAGCAGACACCAGCTTCAACTCTTCACAGCTACGCTCAGACATCCAGGTCAGTCGACCCACAATGCTGTGCATATCTGTTTTCAGACATTTGCACACCTGCAGTCATCACCATAACTCACTGTTACAACACACTTTCTTGCACAATGCCTTAGTGATAAATCAGCAGACTGCATGCTCGGATTACACCGGATTTGTGTGTCATCAGTGATTTAAAATCAGTGTGTGTGCGCGCGTTTTTGTGACAAATGAGGACATAAATTTGTGTAATGACATGGGTATGACAAAGGTATTACAAGGAGAAGGTGACTTTTCAGTATATTGAAAATCTGAAATAGCACAAAGTTTACTGTAAGGGCTAGGTTTAGGTGTAGGGTTGGTGTAGGACAATAGCACATACAGTTTGTACAGTATAAAAACCATTACGTTATGCCCCCACTTTTCACAAAAACAAACGGTGTGTGTGTGTGTGTGTGTGTGTGCACTTGTACAGCTACCTTTGTGAGGGCCGGTTTAAGTTTTAGACCACGGAGTGAGGACAATCTTGTAAAGTGAGGACATTTTGGCCAGTCCTCACTTTCTGGGACCCCTTTAAAGGCCTGTTTGAGGATCAAGACTTGATTTTAGGGGTCAGGTTATAATTTAGCAAAGGGTAGGTTTAGGGTAAGGGTTTGGGTGAGGCACTTAGTTTTGAGGGTTAGGGTAAGGAGCTAGAGATTGCATCAATTGCTAGAGATTGCTAGATGTGTCAATGTATGTCCTCACAAAGATAGCTATACAAAGTTGTGTGTGTGTGTGTGTGTGTGTAATTGCAATAATTAACCGCAGTGTTTTCTGTGACCACAGGAATCGTTTGGCATCAGCAGTGAGGTGTCCACTCCAGAGACTGAGAGAAAGTAAGAAAATCTCAATGCACTCACTAATGTTTAGTAGCTGGTTGTGCCTCACTTTTACAAAGTTAAACAAAACTAATGAACCAGATCTAGAATAGTTTTTAAAGGGGTCATATGATGCGATTTCATGTTTTCCTTTGTCTTTGGAGTGTTACAAACTGTTTGTGCATATATAAGATCTGTAAAGTTGCAAAGATTCAAGTCTCAAACCCAAAGAGATATTCTTTATAAAAGTTAAGACACTGCCACACCTTCCTAAAATGGCTCATTCAAACACACCCCCACATGTCTATGTCACAGTGTGGGAAGAATTGCATAACACCGCCCAAACATATACATACAGTGAAAGAAGGCGTCTCTTTTGTTCTCGCTGTAGTATTGTTGTTGCTGCCACCATGTCGTGGAGACGCTGTGCGTTTCATTGTGAAAGCGAAAGTACTTCGTTTGGCCTTCCAAATGAGTACTCAACTAGAAATCAGTGGTTAAGTTACATTTACAACACTGTTCCAGAACAGTACAATGCAAATATTCGAGTGTGTGCAGCGCACTTTACGGAGTACAGTTTTCTGAACCTGGGAGAGAGTAGCCTACAATGTGAACATTATGAATGGCTGTGAACACTATAAAGTGGGGCAGTTCCAAATTTGCAAGGACAGTCTGGTGCTTCTGACTCTCAGCCTGTAAGTACGTTTTGATATTTAAAGAATTTGCTACTGACTATTCAAACGCGAGTTTTGAGCAGTGTAGAGTAGTGCTTGTTTGATGTTTTTACGATCACAAATGCAGACATGGTGTTATGTTTACGCGGCACAACGCGTAAAAAGACCGTATGAGTCATTATAATCAGTAATTATGTACTCACTGAATGCAACAAATGCCTCGTTTATAGGGGGTTTTATTGTTTTAGTCTCATCGCATCAGGACACGGCATCACACACAACAAGGTAAGGGGCGTAACATTTTCGTCACGTGCTTGAGGTATTCAGCCAATCACAACGCACTGGATAGCTGGCCAATCAGGGCACACCTCGCTTCTCAGAACGATGAGCTTTGTAAAAATCGGTGCGTTTCAGAAAGGCATAGAGGAGCAACAATAATGTACTGTATGTTTTTTGAACCTCGAACACATTGCATTACACCAATTAATGTTTAGTTTTTTTTAGCAACATCATATGACCCCTTTAATATCTAAACCGTCAGCTTAATGGTTTACCCAAACCTAAAGGACAGTTTGTAGGCTGTCTGACTTGAATGCGACTTCTGACCTCTCAGATATATGATCTCACGCATCAGATCTGCTCTCCATCCCCCATCTACCCCTGAGTGTAAGTGTGTGTGTATGAATGGGTGTGAATTCCTCCATTTTACTTCTTCACATCTTGGTGCTTCCAGGCTTCCTTCCTTCCTTCCATTGTTCTTGGATGTTTAAGATGAAACTCTGTGATTAGAGAGAGGAAGAAAGAAATTCAGACCTAAGTGAGACTCAGTGACTTTGTAGTACACAAGGGTGTTAGTCAAGCTGACTAAATGAACTTTATTTAGCATTATTGCTTAAATAAATCTAACACAATGACATAATCTCTGCCCACACAATTGTGTAATTGTCAGAGGTCAGTTTGCTTAATTTAAAATGTATTAGTCATGTCGTGAATTTCAGAATACTAGAGTTTTTGTCAAGATGAGAATTTTAAATGAATGATGTCAGTGTACAAACAGCGCTGTGTCTCCATGCATCTTGTCCGTGTTGATGTTTTTTTCCTGTGGGGATGAACAGTCCACGTGCCATGGGAAAGATTAAATTCTTCCGCTGTCATCCACACTCTCTGGAGAGTAGTAGTATGCTTGGATAAATGTAAAACATATGGAGCTGACACATCTTTCATCATTTATATGTCTCTGCGGTCCTGTGCACATGTGGCTGGGTTTGACTGGTACTCTGCTTTGTGATGCCTGTGAAACTAGCTTTGATTGACAAAAGCTTGCTTCAATTTTTCACTCAATATTTATATTTAAAGACATTAGTTGATTTAACTCTTTAACCTGTTTTGTTTGTTTGTTTGTTTGAATAGATTGATATAACAAAGTTATTTGAAAAAAAAAAAAAATTTAATTTTCGCACCCCTATATTGTTCCAAAACTTTATTTTAATGGAACACAAAAAAAAAAAAATATATATATATATATATATATATATATATATTGAAGAACATTGGAAACCAAATAACATTTTAGCCCATTGACGTTTTCAAAAACTCAATTTTTCAAAATAATTTTATTTAGTCTGGCTAAATCTACTCTTGCAAGCTCATGTTCACCTGCCTTCACTTTTGAGTGCAATGGCCACATCTCAATATACAACCAACAACTGATATATAAAATCAAGATCTGTCAATACTTCAGTTTCATTGTGACTTAAGTATTATGTGAGAGCAGCTTTTATCCTTTCCGCCTTGATATCTAAGCAGAAGCAAGATGTGTGCCATATCACAGTTCAAATCGTAATCATAATATTTGTCATAATCGCAATATGTTTTTATGCAGCCCTATTTCATATCCTATTCTTTAAAACTGTCTGTGACATTATCAGCACAGTGCCATACCGGACAAAACAATCTTTGCCAGACTACCCGGACTTCCTGTCTATATGATTAGAAGATGCCTTGGCCTCCAGAAAGGCTGTTCACGTCGAACAGCAAAGAACCCGATGACAGAGATGTGTTTCTGTGTGATTGTGTGTGTTTAGAAGCCCCTTAATTCTTATGTTGGCAGAGACTTCCTACAAATACATGCTACTAGGTTTCTATGTCAAATGAATTGTTCTTTTGAACTTTCTATTAATCAAAGAATATAAAGAATAGGTCATTTGTTCCACCTAAAAATTTTAAGCTATGGTATAATAACACTGTTATATAAAAGTGTTCTACATTTAATAAGAAATACCAAATCAGCTTTAAGTAGCTTTAACCTGCCTTTTTCTGAATTATATTCTTTCCTCATTATTGTAAGGTGGTATAAATGTAACAGGGTACAGAGAAAATGTACGTATTTTGAGTGTGTGGCTTTAAGGAAATCCCTCATGCTCCATTTACCATGACCTCTAGTGAAGGTCATTTCCTGGACGCTTCCTTTGCAATCTTTGCATATGTGTTTTTGTGCTCAATCATATATGTGTTCTGAACTCCAAAGCCAGGTGTAAGGAAGCAAACCAACCAATCGCAGGACACCAGGTGCACCCTGGGATTGCAGTGTTCCTCTTCATCAGCAGTTTGACTAGAGGAAAAAGGAAGTCAGACCACTCCCAGCTCTAAAAGAACAGTGAAAATACATCACTGTAGTGATGCATCACTGATGAGAGCTACATGATGTTCCTCTTAATTCAATAGTGAAAACATGTTGGCATAGTAATATGACTGATCTCGCACTTTGGAAGGCCAGTTCTGATAATTCGGATAACAATCATGCAAAGTCTGATTTTTAAAAAAAAGCTATATATGGTTTTGTTCATACCATTTTGTTCAGGTTGTAAAGGAAATTGACAACCATATTCCATAAACAAAGTGACTCCTTTAAATAATCAAGATTCACAACTGAATTTTGGGGGAAAATGATCTAAACAAATACACTTTAAAGTATATTCTTTCCTAGGGCTGCACAAATTAGGAAGAAAAAGCTAACTCTGAAACATGCAGCACATACTGCACATTTATGCAGCTATATTCCTGGCAGTCCATTATGAATATTAGGGCTATTCTCTCTCAGTTAATCAAACAGAGGTTTATGTAGTCGGAGAGGAAGTCAAAACGCTAAAGTAGGTTGAATCAGACATTTTAATTGCATGTCTGAGTGGTTGAAAAGAATTGTTTCAAATTGGCAAAAAACTACAAATTAAATCTTCATAGATGTAGTTACTGTCTGTTACTATGGTTACAAGACATTATTCAACCCAAACAACTTCTGTTGAGTCTTTCAGTAAATGCAGTTGTCCATCCCGAACATGCCTCATATTAAATTGAAGAACACAGTTGAATCGTGTGGAGAAAGTAAATATTTCAGAGTGTTCTTCCATCACATTCTCTGAATAACAATCTCAGCAAGCCAAGGATTCCTCTGTTAGGAGATGGTGGACATGACAGTTACTCGCAGTGAAGGAATGCAGCCAGCAGGGCTTATATTCTGCTAGACACACACCAGTAAAGACACAAGACACCCTGCGAAATAAAAGAAAGAAACTGACGGACTGTAACACGCTTGTATTGTGTGCTGGTCACACTGTGCTCACACACATACAGCTCTGTCAATAGCAGAAATCCTGAATGGAGCCTAATTTACTGAGCTGCTATTCAATAGGGCCTTTTTAGCATGAGATGCAGTTAGCATACAAGCAGGAGACTCCCTTTGGATTCTGTGTGGGGTGAACGAGAGGTTAAACAGAGAAAGTTTGTGTTGCCATGGTAGCATAATGATATGATAATTCAGTGAGGCCTCCGTCATGCCTTGTGTCTCAAACACACATTTGGGTAAAAGAGCAGCGTTGACGTCTTTATTTGGTCAGAGTGCAGTGGACGTCCTGAAATATGCAAGAATCTGTGTTTTAACACAAGCCCATTTTCACAGTCCTTGTAATGACATGTAACATCTGACCTGACACTAAGCGCGCACACACACACACTGTCCTCTTGAGTGTGTGTAGATACTGATAGCTTTAGCAGTGAGAATGTCATAGATGTATTTGGGACACATGGACAGCAGATGAAAAGCATGCATGCAACCGTAATGATTTAAGCACAAGTGAATGGTAAAAACACTGTCTTCCTGTGGAGAAAACCAGACTGGAGTACATAGGTGCACGCAAGTGTGTGTTAGTGTATGCTTACATGCCGGTGTCAGTGTTTACTTTAGTGCAGACTAGATTGAGATTGTTTTCTTAACCAAAGGATGAGTGAGAATCCACCACCTAAATAAGAAAACCACAACACATACACTTGCATACTTGCGTTCATGTCCTCATCTGCAGAACAAACACTCGTTTGAGGCAGAATGTTTTCTTCTCCCTCTGTGTTTTGGGTTTTGTTGACAGTCGGCTCAGTTCAGATGTTTCCTCTCACTGGCAGTTAACACATGGCCCAGTTTCATAGAACGTTTTACAACCGACTGTATGACAAAGTCAACATGATCTGTCACATGACCAATGGGAATATAAACACTGGATATTTTCCTAAATCAGGATGGCATATCCAGTTGTTCTGTATGAAAAAAAAAAATAATGGTTTTATTTTAATGTTAGGCTGTTTATATACATACACACTACTGTTAAAATGTTTTGGGTCAGTAAACAAAAATGTAACAACTGTTTTCAACATTTAATAATAATAATAATATTGAATGATTTCTGATGGATCATGTGATGTGAAGACATGAGCAATGGCGGCTGAAAATATTTTAATATGATACTTTAATATTTTGACACGCATTAAAGCAGAAAATGTTTTTTAAAACTGTAATATTTCACAGTATAGCTGTTTTTAATGTATTTTTGATCAAATAAATGCAGCCTTGGTGTGTATAAGAGAAGAAAGCAGATTGTTGAATGCCAGTGTACATGCATTTTTTGTAATAAATTGTAATAAATACATTAATTTGACACAAACACACATTCCAACGAATGTATTTGTCCATCACGATTAGTTGCTCCGATAACCCATCGACTGACTGATTTTGAAAATTAGTATAGAAGAGTATGTTAGAGGGATAAATTAGTATATAAGACATTTAGAGAAACAGCTTCCAAAGGTATTAGAGTAGCATGTAATTAGGCCAGATTTATTTTGTCAGCATCGATATGATATCTGTGGAATCTTATATGTTTATCCTTTGACTCGATAAATGAGTGCTGGTGTGTGTTAGATTTTTGTTATTTTGGTATTTTCCAAGGGCACTGTGCCTCAGAGGAGCGAAGTGGAAATATAAACAGGCAGTGTCTGTCCTGTGGTGGCTCTTGTTCCCTTTTTCTCCCTCTCTCACTTTCTGTCTTCCTCATCTTGTTTCGCTGCATCTCCAGAGCGTCTCATCTGTGCCCTGTGAGCCTCAGGAGCCTGACATGTGCTCTGTGAACAGCACCACACTGCCCTCTACTGCCTCAAATCATATAGAAATTTCTTTATGCATTTGGTTAACACAAGTCCAGCTGCAGCTTGTACATACATACTTCCTGTCAGTAGGAGATAAAGGCTATATATGAGTATATGAGAAATGTATGTTCAGTGTTGAAGTGTTGTATTAAACGTCCTAATTCTGTTCTTTTCTGTTTTTCATCAGAATTCCTCTGCACAAATCCAGCTCTGAAGATGGATCAGGTTTGTGTTTAATTATGAAAACTATTATTATGATGATTTTTTTGGTGGTTCTGAGGAAATTTTATTGGAATTATTTGGTTTTACACCAGACTGAAATGTTCTGGTGACAGGGTTCTCTGTAAACACTAAAAGTCTCTTTTGTAGATGGGCAGATGTATAGATGATGGATAACAGATGTAGAGTCAGTTCTTTTTTGTAAAGCATTAAATGTAGGTATTTCAGAGTGTATGTTTGTACAAAAGTTAATGAGTTTGATGGTCCTGATGGCTTTCTCCTCTCTTCACATACAGGAAAATGGGACAACAAGAAGAAAAACAAATCCTTCTGGCAGAACTTTCGAAAGTCACAGAAAGGGGTCACAAGGCAAACGTCAAAAGGTAATGAAAACAAACTCACTCCTCACTTCATAACTCTTCGCTCACTTGTTTTTATTGTTCAGAGAAAAGATGGGCCACTCATAGGAATGTGAATGGAAGAATAAATAACTCCAATATTGTGCCTATAATTACATCTTTCACTTAAATAGTAAATTCATTTTTGATACTGTTTATTTACTCTTAAGTAAATAAGCTGGACCAGTTTTTTTTATTTTGCCTACAAAAATGAATTTATGGCACCACTGTTGTCAGATATTATTGCTGATTTCAAAATATGTTTTTGAAACATGATCTTGACAATACGATGGTCACTGAATGAACCAACTTAGGCCCCGATCACACCGAACGCGTTTTTTGCAACGAGAGGCGCTTTTTTAAAAAAAAATAGTTTTCTGTTGGCAGTGAGCGTTCTGCGTGCTGTTTATGCACCTCGCGTTTTTGGAGGAGCGTTCTGCGTGCCTGAAGTTGAAAAAAAAAAAAAAACTGAGCGGAAAAGCGCCCCAAATCATCGTGTTTTTTGAGTGCTCACGCTATAATCCTTTGATTAGACTGACAGGACAACTGATTTGGTGGTTGCCTAGCAACATGAAAAAACTGCAGTGCACTGCTCTTTTTAAATAGTCACCAAAAAAGGCACTAAAAAACGCGTTCGGTGTGATGGTTTCCCTTGTTCATGTTGCTCACCTTTGACCTTTGACTCGTCAGGAGAGGACATTGGCTATGTGGCCAGTGAGATCACTATGAGTGATGAAGAACGGATCCAGCTAATGATGATGGTGAAAGAGAAGATGATCACAGTGGAGGAGGCGCTGGCACGGGTAAACGCATCCCATCATCCCCAAAAAACAATGCAAATGAGCTTTCCTGGCTTACCTTCATGTTTACTAACCTTACTTACCTAGACTGATGCCCCTGCTCCTTCCTTCCTCCAAACGCACATACACACACTTACATACATATAAATACATGCGTACTGACCCTGCATCTGAGAGCTGCAGTAGATTTCTTGTTTTGTTGAGACGAAGTAGGGTCTTTGGTGTCTAATTTCTGGCGTAGGGTTAGCTGGGATTGGTTGGATAGGTTTCTTCTCTTCTTTTTCACTGTTTAGGTGTGTGATAGTAGGTCTCTTTTTTTTTTTTTTTTTTTTTTGAGAACATGATAATGATTAATTATCATCTGATAATGAACCTAATGGATGATTGTAGAATATGGCTTCCTTCTCTCCACAAGGCTGACATTGATTCCTTTAACCAACTGTGTTTTCTACATTCTTTAAAGTCTCTGCTTCAGTTTTTTCTCCTTTGGGCTGGTAGTTGGTTCATCTCTGAAATGAGTAGTCCTGATTAACTGGATCTAAAGTTTGAATCAATGCTAAGCCTTTGTGGATAGTTGCCATCATCATACATGCTGTAAGCATGCATGAACATGTGTCTGTCCTCTTGTGTTTGTTTAAATGCAAATTGATGCAAATGTGTGTGTTTTTTTCCAAATTAATGTTGCTTTACTTGTTCTGTGTTCTTCGTCTTCTTGTGGTAAGTTTCTTTGTGTGTCCAAGGACGTCATGCATCCTTTTTAATTTATTTATTTATCTATTTTTTTAAGAGTTTTAGATCTAGTGGTGCATAGTGTAGCATGAAAATGGACCCAAGATCAGCCAATGATCATTATGCATTTTTATTGTATGAAAAAGAGCAGCTTTGACATTTTGTTCCAGTGGGGGGAAAGAAAAAAATGGAAATTGGACTGACATAAGGGTGGGTAGAAAACATAATTTAAAACTTTAATTAAAAATTTAATTTAATTAAAAATAATTTTAATAAAACACACATTTTAATAAATGATATTATTTATATATACACAAAATAAATTAAATGCATATAAAAATGAAAGTAATTAATTAATTATTAATATGTACAAAAACCTATAAATACACAAACTTTCATAAGTTTGGGTCTGTTTTTTCTCTCGTTATAATAGTCTGTAATATAATTTTTGAAAGAAGTCTCTTATGCTCAATAAGCATTTATTTAATAAAAAATAAAGTAATAACAATAATATTGTAGTATATCTGTTTGAATATATTTTAAAATGTAATTTATTCCTGTAAAGCTGAATTGTCAGCAGCCATTTCTCCAGTTTTCAGTGTCATGTGATCCTTCAGAAATCATTCCGATGTTTTCTGACATTCAGAAACCCAAACTTTTGAATAGTAATTTATATAAACTTTTTTTTATATAAAAAAATGTATTCATTTAAAAAAAAAAAATATAAAAAATCTCAGTCTGAATGGACATGACGTTTCTGTTTGTCCCTGTGTCTGTCTTTTTTAATGTATTTTGCTGGTGACTGGTGAAAGCTTTGTGTGTGTGTGTGTGTGTGTGTGTGTGTGTGTCTATACATGGTTGTATGGGGTGTTCTCTGTAACAGATAGGGTGTGTGAGTGTAAGGGCGAGGGGGGCGGCTCTCTTTGACCTCTTGTTCTCCATAGTTAAAGGAATATGAGAGGAACAGACAGTTGAGCAGCAGTACAGACACAGCAGAGTGGACTGATGGATCCAGTCCCACTGTTAACCTCTCCTCCGTCTGCAATGTAAGTACTTTACTAAACCACCCAGACTGTAGACCTGAGTATATATAGGGTGTGTTTACAACATAACCTCATTCAGTCACATCAAAGTTTATTTTCCCCCAGCAGTAAGTGTTAGTAATGTCTCTCACTGTACTGACTGATGTCTTGTGTGTGTGTGTCTATGGAGTTAAATCTCTGCAGACCACACTAGTGACATTGTGGTTTATAAACCCAGGCAGTGGCAGTCCTTACATCAACCCAGTTCATACCCTTCCCTGCTATAACCACACTGAACACACTTTCATTTGTTAGAAACTGTAGGACTCTTAAAGCTTTGTACGTACTGTACATTAAATGTGCACTCAGTATTTTTTTTATGCTGATGGTCTATGATACATTGTGGCATGAATATAGTATCATGCTTCAGTTTCTTATTTCACTTTGACAATGTGCAAATCGTAGTCAGTCCTGAGTATTATTAGGCTGGTCATGTGATCTGAACGTGGCTTTTATTAGGTTACTGATATGACTGGAGTCTTCATATCACCTCATTTGCATGATTTTTACAGTACGATTCATTTCTGTTGAGGTGAAACTCTTTAAATGAGTAATTTACTGAGTGCACCATAAAGTCTAAATCAATACAAGCAGTGATCTGACAGCTGATATGTCATACGTGTTTGAATGGAGACGATGATGTTGTAATGCCTCAGCTGTAATGAGCATCTGGCTCTGGTGGCTCACTGTAAAACCTTTAGTGTTGATGTCATTTCTACTTGGCATGAGGAGCTGGCACACTAAACATCCCCTGGTGATGAGGTCATAATGTGCGTCTTAACTGAAGAGTGATATGTGGCCATTTCTGCCTCCTGGCCTTTTCTTCTGCTTTGAAAACAACAGTTGGATATCACACCACTTTGGCTCTAGTTACTATTACAAGAGCATGCTTTGTGTAGACCGTATATATGTGCCTGTGCGCAGGGCCGTCCCAAGCATTGCATGAAGGGGTTTTTGGTTAAAGCCTTGAAAGGTTTGGTAACAGTGGATTTAGTTTGCCCTCTTGGAAAAATAAGCTGCCAGTACACAAATATACACACAGTTATCATGGAAACTCTGAGCAGCTTTCAGCCTCTGGAAGTAAACATAAACCTCCTTTTCTAATGGTCAACAGCTAAGCTGTTTTTGCAATGCTTTTTGATGTTAACAAACCACAGCACTGCTTCGCTCAGCGCTTAAAGCTACAGAATGACTCACTCCGCCCAGCAAAGGCTTGTGTCCGCTGAGAGGAGTCACTGCCCGTCCTATGCTTTCTGTGCATCTTTGTTTGTTTGTGTGTGTGTGGTCAGTGTCATGTCTTGTCCAAAAGGATTAAATTAGAGGAAATTGAAGACATCTTCTTAACTGACTTCTGATAATGGATTTGAAGAGAATTATAAAAACTGTTGTTGTGGGCGAAGCTCTTGTAAAGAAAGAAAGAAAAAAAAACTTTTTCTTTGTGATAGTGCATCTATATAAATGTGTATAAATTCTTCTCCAAAACACACACACACACACACACACACACACACACACACACATATATATATATATATATATATATATATATATACATATACATACATACAGTGGGGAGAATAATTATTTGATGAAAAAAAAGAAGGGTTTATCATTTTTAATGGTAGGTTTATTTTAACTGATAGAGACATAATATCAAACATAAAATCCAGAAAAAAGCAGCATACAAATGTTAAAAAAAAAAATCCATTTTAGTAAGTCAAATAAGTATTTGATCCCCTACCAACCAGCAGAAATTTTGGCTCCCACAGATTGATTATGTGCACATGTGGAACACAGATTAGTCCTGTCACTTTAAGAAGATACTCCTAATTTCAGCTCGTTGTGTATAAAAGACACCTGTCCTAGAATCTGTATCTTCCATTCCAATCTCTCCACTACCATGGGCAAGACCAAAGAGCTGTCAATGGACATCAGGGACAAGATTGTAGAGCAGCACAAGGCTGGAATGGGCTACAAGACCATCAGTAAGAAGCTTGGTGAGGAGGAGATGAGTGTTGGTGCGATTATTCGGAAATGGAAGAAATACAAAATAACCATCAATTTTCCTCGGTCTGGAGCTCCAAGCAAGATCTCACCTCATGGGGTAAGGATGATCATGAGAAAGATGAGGAATCAGCCCAGAACTACACGGGAGGAGCTTGTTAATGATCTCATGGCAGTTGGGACCACAGTCACCAAGCAAACCATTGGTAACACGCTACACCACAATGGACTGAAATCCTGCAGCGCCCGCAAGGTCCCCCTGCTCAAGAAAGCACATGTACAGGCCCTGCCAATGAACATCTAAATGATTCAGAGAAGGCTTGGGAGAATGTGCTGTGGTCAGATGAGACCGAAATTGAGCTCTTTGGCATCAACTCGACTCGTGTTTGGAGGAAGAGAAATGCTGACTATCACCCAAAGAACACCATCCCTACAGTCAAGCACGGAGGTGGAAACATCATGCTTTGGGGCTGTTTCTCTACTAAGGGTACAGGACGACTTCACCGCATTGAGGGGCCAATGGACGGGGCCATGTACCATAAAATATTAGATGAGAACCTCCTTCCATCAGCCAGAACACTGAAGATGGAACACTTCCAGCATGACAGTGACCCAAAACACATGGCCAAGGCAACAAAGGTTATGGAGTGGCCTAGCCAGTGTCCAGACTTTAATCCTATTGAAAATGTGGAGGGAGCTGAAACTTTGAGTTTCCTAGAGACAGCCAAGAAACCTTAATGATTTAGAGAGGATCTATAAAGAGGAGTGGACCAAAATCCCTCCTGAGATGTGTGCAAACCTGGTGACCAACTACAAGAAACATCTTACCTCTGTGCTTGCCAACAAGGGTTTCTGCACCAAGTACTAAGTCATGTTTTGCTTGGGGATCAAATACTTATTTGACTTACTAAAATGTTTTTAACATTTAATCTTTTTTTAACATTTGTATGCTGCTTTTTTTGTTTGATATTCTGTTTCTATCAGTTCAAATAAACCTACCATTTTTCTCTTTTTTTTTTTTTTTTTTAGGAAAATTCATTTTTTGCAAAAAAACAAAATCTGATCAATCTTTAAAAAAAAAAAAAAAAAGGTTTTATTTTCATAAACGTAATTTATAATTCCTTTATTGGGGTGAAATATGACCCGGACATTTGTTCGTGAGATTCTCCCTTTGTACTGTTTTACCCGTTATAGCAAAAGGAGAGGAAATGAGGTAAGCAAATCTTATTCATACAAAGACCCTGTATCTCTGAGCCCCTGGGGATGTTTCTGAAACACACACACACACACACACACACACACATCAGCATGTGCAAATTGAATCTCAGCGTCTGAATGAGAAAATGGATCTCTGTAGGAATCTTGGCCCCTGAGCTGATGATCTCCTATTTATAAATGGAAATGGGTCAGCCCTAGTCTGCGAACGGTTAAACCGACGGGCACAACTCTCTCTGGGGATCCCGCTGATCTGAGCTCAGTTTAACATTAATCAGAACACTGAGAGCTTGCTGTGTGTCCGCAGGAAATCAGTGTCAGCTGCATTCAGTATAGTGACCCATCACGGCTCCACTGGAGTGAGCTGATCTGGGGTCAGTGTTAGTAGCCGTTGTCACAGAGGATGTACTATATCTGTATATGAACAGACTGCAACCAGACCAGCCTTTCTTCTCTCTGGCCCACATTCCTTTTCTCCTCTGAAGACCATTAAGGATGTTCAGGGGTCATATGGCAGACCT
Organism: Acrossocheilus fasciatus; assembly: GCA_036784905.1. Lineage (NCBI taxonomy): Eukaryota > Metazoa > Chordata > Actinopteri > Cypriniformes > Cyprinidae > Acrossocheilus > Acrossocheilus fasciatus. The sequence continues at coordinate 22,111,053 of CM071957.1, read as the reverse complement.
CGCAATGTTTCCGGACACACAAGCTCACGCCTTTTGCCACAGTCACTCCCCTGCCTCCAGATATTGCAGAGTTTCCTTCAAAAAACTGTTTACAGTTTCTATTCGTCTCGGCGTGAGATGGTGTTGCGTTAGGATTTTTGCATGGTCCGCTAACATCTAACCTAGAGGAAACTACTGCTGGTAGGAGCACAGCTGGACACATTTTTGCACACATTCTCTTTTTTTTTTTGTTCTCTCTCTCCCTTCTTTTTTTCTTTCCTCCCTTGCTCTTGGTTGAAATGTGATTTTGTTAACTTGTTGTTGGCGATGGGATTTGAGCAGCCCTTAAGTCCTTAATGAGATTGTCCAGACGTTATTTTCTTCATATGGGTGCTTTTGATTATTATGTAAATGAGTTTTTCTGCTCTATTTCTCGGGATACACTTTGAGCTGTTTGAGCAGTGTTATTAGCCGTGTGTCCAACTATATTTCTCGTCTATCATCACAATAACTCTTCTCCTTTTTGAATGATGGTCATTGTGGCCATGAATGATTAGGAAAAATTACTCAATGCCTATGGTGAACCATTGAGATTTTGTGTGTGCATGTGGTTGAACTTTTGATTTCCAGTAACAGATCACATTCAACCGCAGTTTTTTAGTGGAACACATAAGTGTGTGGTACACAGATATAATTGCCAATCATCGATATTGGTCAAAACAGCTTAGTCTACTCCTGATGGTTTAAAAACTGTCTGTGGTTAGAGCAGATTATATCCTGTTAGTTAAAAAAAATAGCCTGTCATCCCATAATGTGGTGTACTTTTGCAGTGAACAAATTTATTAATTAATTTAATTTTTTTGATGTGCAATGACTTTTTGTCAAAATTGCAATTTGTAAATTTGGGATTTGTGTAGAAGGGATTAAAGAGGATTTGTTTTGTGTATCAGAAGTTTCAGTATTATAAATGATGTGTTAACTGTGAGGTCAGGTTATGTTAGATGTTTGTTTGGGGGAGTGATCCAGTCATAAATTATCTCAGGACTATAGTCCCTATCTGAATTATTCATTTGGACTAAGACAAGGATTTGTTCTACCACAAATGCCCACTCATACCCATTTGTTATGTTCAAAAACAAGACTTAAGTGTTTTTCCTGGACATACAATTTCATAACACGTAACTCCATATTGCATTAAGTCATGTACTTAATATCAAAAGCGCATCCTAAACATGTCGTCATCTGTTCATACCAGTTGAAGCCATCATTTTCTGTTTTTTGTGTATGTCTGTGAAAGACGTTACGTATTTTATGTTCATAGGAGGTGATATAATACTGAAGTTGAGTTTTCTCTCTCTAGTCTGTGGAGCAGTCAGATGATGAGCAGGAGGACTCTGTGAAATTCAAGAGGCTTCACAAGCTGGTCAACTCGACTCGACGCGTTCGCAAGAAGCTCATCAAAGTGGATGACAGCAAAAGACAAGGCTCACAAGGTAGCTGGAAAAGACTTGTTCTTATGGCATTAACTCAGGTGTTTTTTTGTTTTGTTTTGTTTTTTTTTTAGCAAATCTCAAATCCATTTCTCATGCTGCACATATGTAGCATTTAAAACAATTAATATTAGTTTTTGGTATTTTATATTTAATTAACATTACCATTCAAAAGGTGGGGTCAGTAGAATTGTAAGAAAATAGTATTTTTATTCTTGAAGGATGCATTAATTTGATCTGACTTGAATTTTTTTTTTTTTTTATAGTTTTCTGGCATGAAATGTTTTTGAATGCCATGTAGACAAAATAGAATAGAATTGTAATATCTGCCATTTATCAATTATTAGCCAGAACATGAAAATAGTTATCAGCTTAATACTGTTGGCCAGAATTTTTATATTGTGCATCTCTAATTTTATTTGATATTAATTTTTATCCAAACTTTATTTAAATTCTGTTAAATAATTCATGAGACAGTATTGCTTGGAATAGATGAAAATATTTCAGTTTATAGAAGTTTTTGTTTTGATCTTTCTTTCTTTTTGTGTAGATTCGCTCAGTCTGGATGCAGCTCCCTTATGTGATGACATAAACGCTCTGTATGCGGAAATCCACAAGAAGCCGGCCCAGTGCACAGACTCTTCTTTGTCTTCTCTTGCCCAAGAGCAGCTCTCTCTGGATGGGGACACGGACAGCCTGACCACCTCGCCCTCCACCAGTAGCCTTGACGCCTGGAAACCTGCTCACAAGTTAGTGAAGACCCCCGGAGCACATCCCCACGGCCTGATCCGCCCTCCGCGGAAGAGTAGTGCTGGATCCGGACTGGGTGTAGTGGGGGGTAGTGGCTCCTCTTTCTCCGAATTGGAGGTTCTGGGAGACGACAATGCTAAAGTCTCCCGCTCGGCTACAGACGGAGAGATGCGGAAGGCCTTGTCATCTCTATCACACGGGGTAAGTACTGACAGCGTCTACGCTTTTTACGGCCTCACTAGGCCCCGCCCAAAGCCGCACCCCCTTCTGGTGTCTTTAGATGACATTAACAACACCAAACGGCCACCGGTCTCCATGTGGCAACGCAATAAACCTGACCCAAACTACGCATACTCCACCAAGCACCTGCTCTACCAACGTTCCTGCAATGCTCAGAAAACCATCGCTCCCTCTTCCACATTGCCCCCTTCCCCTCCCACTCGTGAGCTTCCATTGGCCAGGGAGAAGGGGAAGAGCTGTGGGGGCGGAGTAGTGGGCAGCTGGCTGTTTCCACCAAGGCGTCTGAAGGGAAGGACGGCGGTTAGTGAGCTCAACATCACATACGTGGTGGAACGCAGCCTGTATGGCCACTTGAACTGGACCGGGCTGGTTAGGCCCGTCACGCTGAGCAAAGCAGACAGACGTTGGCTCCTGGAAGACGAAAGAGATGCGAACAGGAAGTGGGCATCCAGCATGGATCGCTGCACCAAGCGTGTGCTCTTACGCATCCAGCAGAAGTCTGTGAGTGTGCCGGAAGAGCAGATCTACAGTGCCCCCTGCTGCACTGGAGGAACAGGCTGCTTCAAAGCTGCAGAAGAGAATTGCAGTAGGGTACAATTTAGAGACAAACTGCTTGAGTTATATTTCAAGACCAAGTATGATACTGAAATATGAACTGGGCTGTCATAAAATGCATTTTGTTTCTAAAATCTTCACCCATCTCTGGAGTGATTATTAAAGCTAGAAATCCCTTAGACTGTCAGTTAGCCATCAGTTCTTCTCATTATTGAAGACTCATGTTACTGCAGTATGGAGTCGAAATTTTATAATCTAAGAAAGGTGCAGAAGAGAAATAGAATGTGACAATACCTCAGGTCTTATCTTTCCCCATCCTGAGATTCTCTCCTTTCATTTCTTGACTTATTCTCTTGTAGTCAGTCATGTGTGTCAGAGCATAATTGAAACTCCCAGTCCTTGAGAGACAGTGGAGAGTGGTAGAAGAAGAAAATAAATATGGAGTTCCTTCTGCAGCTTTGCAGAGTCTGTCATCTGCGGATCCTCGTCGTCATTCATAGTGAATGTGAACATGACCGTGATCTTCATCAGTGAACTCTTTCATCCATTTTGGGTTGGAAATGCCTCTTTCAGCCTAGGCATGAATTGTTTTGTTTTTTTGTATGTGCTACTCTCTTTTATTGAGATTTTTTTTCTTTTAAAGTGCATGATGTTATTCCATGCAATATGCAACAGCGTCTCATACTACAACATTTGATCTTTATTCTGTTTATTTTGAACCGGATATCTCTCATTCTGCTGCTTTTGTAGAACTTTTCAATAAAATGTCATGAAATGAAAAGCCTGTTTATTTAAATTTAATGCATCGCTTGTATTTGAGCGATTTAAGATGTTTCCTTAAGTCAGTTCACATTTGTTTTTTTTTCAGTACCAATTTTCAGTTCATTCATCAAGGTTTTACAAGAAAGCATTGGTTTATTTACATAATGCTAAACAACTGCTGAAAGATTTTATTTAGAGTTAAATAGGAAATCAGGTCATACCATGAACTATTTCTTTTGGCAGCTCATCATTTTAAAATGTGTGGTTTTCATTATAAAGAGCAGCATGAATCATTGAGACTCTTTGTGAGTCGTTTTAAATGACTCTCTGTAATACTCATTTTCGCGTGAATTCACAGTAATTATGTCTTTTTTCTACAGAGAACGTGTAGCTTTGGAGGATTTGACCTGTCTAATCGTTCCCTCCATGTGGTCAACACGACAGAGCCTAGTGTGAGTACAAATGCGCTCTTTCTCTCACTTGCTCTTGATTTGAGCTCTCATATGCAGCTGCAGTGTTTGTAATCCAATTGTGTTGATCAGCTTGCTTTCAGTGTGCTTAATCGCTCTCTTTCTCTCTCTCTCTGGCATAAGGAGCAGGAGGCTCTGTACAGGGACGCTGTGAAATCTCCCACCACGTCCCGTATCTCTCTAGGAAAGAAAGTCAAGTCTGTGAAAGAGACTATGAGGAAACGCATGTCCAAGAAATATGTCGGGTCTCTCTCTGAACAGGTACACACACACAGATGCCGATGTGCTTGCTTTGACCGTGCTGAGTTATGTGCTATATAGCAGGCTTGTTCAGAGGTGAGACCCTGTCTTTACTCCAGAGGGAAGTAGCACATGTGTGCCCCACTTTCTGAGTTTGAAACTAGGGTCAAACATCTTTTAATGTAGCCTAGAGCTTGGATACAAGCTCAGTCCAATTAAACACACCCTTACTCCCTGGCAGTGTTGAATATACACTCACTGCCTGTATTCACATGCTGTTGAATATGTGCTGCCTCTGTAAGCAGCTCAGTAGGTTTTAGTTACAATTGAGGCAAGAGTTTACATCTATATGACGCCATCTCTTTTGGCATGTTTAATGTAGATTTCTGGATATGTATGTTTGTTAGTCAGTGTTGAGCTCATCTGTGCAAAGAGAACTTTATGTGCCAACACCATGTCTTGCTCCCTGTAATCATTATGTTGGAATGCCACCTAGTGGCAGCTTAGTGTAATTACTTTGCTAAACTAGAGGATTAATCTCACAGCAGTACTGCGATCAACTGTCCTTTTTGTGGGCTTTATATTATATGCATCACCTGCTGTCCTTATTACTTTTTTCATTTATAAATAATAATATACTTTCAATTCTCTCATTTTTGTTTCTTTGTATAGTCCAGTCCAGATGCAACGCCCAGTTGTCCTCAGTCTCCTCAGCCAGACACAGACTCTCTAGAGAAGCCCAAACTCAAGGCGGGAGGGTCTGTAGAGAGTCTGCGCAGCTCCCTCAGTGGGCAGAGCTCCATGAGTAAGTGTTTGTGGTGTGTGTTTTTTTTTTGTGTGTGCTAGCATAGCTATTTTAGTCTTATCTTAACACTGTGTTAAAGCCGGCATGAAATGGAAATTCACAATATATATTATTGATATTATTATATTATTGATCTTATTTTGAACAATTCAGAAATGTATGTGTTTTTTTATTTTTTTTTTATAATCGTTTTAGTCTTGAAATCTTTAATCAAAATGTCATAAGTCTTCCAGAGTAGACTACTCTCTGGTGATATATGCTGGACTTCTCCAATCATTTAGTCTGCATAAAACCCTTTTTCTTGCAGTCGACTGCAAGCTTACATTCAGATCTGCCTCCATTCCATCCAATCAATCTATTTCACTCTGTTATGTCACACAATGGAAGAAAAGAGTACTAAAATGTCAATACGGACTGTGTGCTACGGACATTAATGGTGCCTTAAATCATGTAGATGTTGTTGTTTTGTTTTTTTCTGGCAGTCTGATTAATGATTTTTGTCTGGTGAAAGAATCCAGTCCTTTTTTAATGATTGTGTTGGTCCTTTCACAGGTGGACAGACAGTGAGCACCACAGATTCATCAGCCAGCAACAGAGAGAGTGTGAGGAGTGAGGATGGTGATGATGAAGAGCCTCCGTACAGAGGCCCTTTCTGCGGCAGAGCTAGAGTTCACACTGACTTCACACCGAGTCCATATGATACAGACTCACTCAAACTTAAGGTGCTGCACTCATACAGGAAATTAACCCAACTCATTTAAAATGATTTTGTTTAATAGTTGTTATTGAATAAAAAAAGAAAAACACCCAGAAACTAATCTAAAACATATTTTCAAATCTGCAAACTGAATTATAAATTGCCATGCTAGTTTTAATATCTCATATTATCCTTTCAATGAAATTAAAATGACTTTGAATCTCACTAAATTTCTCTTTCTCTCTTTCAAGAGAGGAGATGTGATTGATATCATCAGTAAGCCGCCCATGGGCACATGGATGGGTCTGCTCAATAACAAGGTGGGCACATTTAAGTTCATTTATGTGGATGTGCTGGCTGAAGAAGAGGAGAAGCCTAAACGAGCGGTTCGGAGGAGGAGGAAGGGCAGGCCGCCCAAACCCAACTCAGTCGAGGAGCTTCTGGAGAGAATCAACCTGAAGGTGAGACAGGGACCACACACACAGCCATTTTGTGAGATATGTACATGCTTTGAAATTTGATTGGTATATCTATAATCATCTAGCATAAATCTGAGTGTGTGGCTCATCTTTAATCTTACTGACAGAATGGAAGAACAGGGTGGGGAGAGATGAGAAAATGAAAAAGTGGATGCTGGTGTGAAAAGATGGTCAGCTCTTGTTAAAGCAGATTAACTATGAGAAAGTGGGACGAGGTCATTTCCCCATGCCAGTTAAATATTTTATTTAAAGACGGAGACATACACACCCTTCAGACCTCCCACGAGCTCCTGCATTATTACATCTCTAAATAACATCACATTACAGACCTTACGCTTCACACAATAGACACCAAGGATGCATTTTAAGCCTCATTGTGTTGTTTTAGTGTGTTAATGGACTATAATGATAGCTGGCCGTCACAAAAGAGTTTGAAGTCTGGAAACATTCCCACACACAAATCCCACCAGGGTGGAGTGGGGTATTTTTAGCTGTAAGGGTCCTACATAGTGCTTCTGCTCTACTGGGTGTGTAATCTGTGAATGTATGTGTATGTATTTTAGGAGCACATGCCTACATTCCTGTTTAACGGGTATGAGGACCTGGACACATTTAAGCTACTAGAGGAAGAAGATCTGGATGAGCTCAACATCAAAGATCCTCAACACCGTGCCGTACTGATGACCGCTGTAGAACTTCTGCAGGATTACGACAGTAAGTACACACATACGCTAAATACACTATGTACTAAATGAGTATACGCTTTATACATTTCCTAACTTCGTGTGTGTGTGTTTTCTAGGCAGCAGTGATCCGGAGCGCAGCGCCCTCTCTGGCTCTCAGGAGAAACTCCTCTGTGAGGGGCGTGGCCTCATGGCCGACTCCCCACGGGACTCTGGTTGCTACGAAAGCAATGAAAACCTAGAGAATGGTAACCAGGCGCTTGTCTAGTATCTCCATACCAACCGCATCACCATGTCCAGCCTAGTGTAGCAACGCCATGACACCATCCTCTCACCTCTGGGCCACGCCTCTCTCTCTGCCATGACTCAGTGTCCTAACAGCCAATGAGAACCTGTCATCACATCTGGATTTAACCCAAGCCTGTCTGTCTGTCACATCTGCTGTGCCCTGTTCTCTATCTGCTTCTCTGCTTCTAGAGGCGCTCTGTCATCATTCCTTTAACTGTCTTATTCAGCCTCCCCAGACTCCTGCTCCTGCTTTCTTCCATTCTGTTAGAAATCGAAAATTCAAAAAACACAGAAAGTCTTGCTAACTGATCAGAATCCATCCGCTGCCTCAAAAATCAAAAGAGAGACAGAAACTCAGAGAAACAAATACAAGGCTTGTACTCACAGCAGGACTTAAACAGGATGATTTTGAGAATGTTCTCCATGGCAAACCACTGCAGACTCAATTTAAAGTCTCTCTTCCTCTCCCCCTTTGCCATTTCAAGAAATATCACTCCATATTTGTGTGGTGTTTGTTGTGGTTGTATTGCACAAGTTCTTATGTGCCTGAAAAAGAAAAGACTTTATAAATACAAAATGTAGTGGATGAATCACATACATTTGGAAGGTGATATTTTACGTAGATTGTGTAAATGTAGGAGCTAATCTACTGTTTTTAAAGGATTTTATCCAAGAGAAAGCATCGCATCTCATTCTCTATTTCCAAAGAAATTCAGTGTTTAAGGTTTTCGCTCTTCTGTTGTCATCTTAACCTCCTGCTGGCATCTTATAACACTGACTGATCCCTCCTCCTGGTGTGTGTGTCAGTGTATGAGTGTGTATGAGTGTGTGTGTGTGTGTGTGTGTGTGTGTGTTTGTGTGTGGAGTATGATTGTTTAGGATGGATCAGAAATATGTGCAATCTGCCAAAGTGGAAAATAAATCCATTCTGTGATCTCTTGCATTCTGGTCTGCTTGCTTTTTTCATCTGTTTTCATCTCTTGATATTATTTTATCTGTGCCGATTACATTTCCACTCATTTCTTGTAAGAGCAGTGGCACAGAGCTTATTATATTCACTATTAAATCATGCACTGCTTTGTCACCATTAGAGTTTTTTTGAGTCATTGGGATTCTGTTAAAATATATCTGATGGCCCAGGAAAAATACTTTACATGCATCCTTGAATGCTTTCTTTCATTTCCAGATCCTTGCATCATTTCTCAACCGTCATTGTCATTTATGATCTTCATTTATCTTAAGGTTCCTGCATATCAATACTCATTAATCGTTTAATTTATTAACTCTGTTTTTTATAATATTAAAAGTATTGTGCCTCTGTTAATCTTAAATAGTTTGACTGTCACTAACTCTATGCTCAGCGTATTAAGTAATATGATGTGGAAAATTGGCAGAAAATGATGCTTTCTAAATAAATATGATCTGGACTTTCTGGTGGTTTTCTTCACTTAATCTCTTAACACTCACACTTAACACTCACTTAACCAACTAACCCTTAAGTAATCCATAAAAAAAATCACTACAACTAATAAACATATCTGTAACTGAAATATGTAATGAACTGTGCCTCTGGGTACCTGCTAAACAATGTAACCATTAACCTGTTCAGTAACATACTTTTTCATACCTTTACTTGCGTTACAGATGCTCATTCTGTTTTGCATGGTAAAAAGATAATGAAAATGTCATCTTTTACTCACCTTCCTGTTGTTCCAGATCTAACTTTCGGTCCCACTTTATATTAGGTGGCCTTAACTACTATGTACTTGCATTTCAATTAATGATTTGATACAATGCACTTACTGTGTACATACATGTTTTTACATTGTACTTATATTTTTAAAAATACCTATATGTACTTACATCTGTAATTAATTTCTGTAATTACATTTATAATTACACTGTTAACCCATCCCTTACACCTTAACCCACCCTTAAACCTACCTATACCACCAAACCTGTCCCTAACCTTACCCGTATCCCACCTCAATAGCAGCAAACGTGTTTTGCAATACAATATGAACACAAGTACATTGTACTTATTTTTTGATGTAAGTACATAGTAGTTAAGGCCACCTAATATAAAGTGTAACCTAACTTTCTTTTGCCGACTGAGACTACACCGTTCTGGAACAACATGTCAGGTCAATTTAACCAACATTAACTCAGGCTGATATTACTTGCCTAAAAGAATATGCTAAATTATCTGGGGGGAAAAAATCTGTAAAAATTGTACCTTTAGCTTGGCGTTGGAGTAGTACCCTCAAAGGTACACTTTTGTTCATTTTGTAACCCCGAAGGATGTATTTTAGTACATGAAGATAATGATGCTCTATATACCCTTAAGGTAGTAATATCCACCCTTTAGGGGTAGATAAAATACCTTTGAGGATACTGCCCTGGTGACAAGCTGTTGTACACCTAAAGGTGCAAATTTTTGCAATTTATTTTCTGACAGCTTTCATCACATTCTTTCAGATTGTACTACATATAATATTTCAACTCTTAAACCTACACAATGCATGAATCACATCAATAGTAGTGCATATCATGCATGCATGCATCAATAAAGTAGAAGAGCTGCACTCTGATGTGTGAAACCAAATTGCTGCAGTACTAGATCATTACTGATCATCAGTTTCACAACATCAGGGTTATGCTTAGGAACCAAAAAAACCAAATCATAAGGTACAATCTTAAGCCTTTGAGGAAGCAATTAATATGTGATTAAGGAATTTATGTGAAGGCACGGCTCTCTGTTTCAGGTAAGAGCCGCAAGGCGTCGCGCCACAGCCGTGGTTCATCTGGCTTTGATTGTGGGGGTGTAAAGTCTCCAGACTATCCCACTCTTCCCATGACTCACTCCACTGAAGCTCTTCAGCAGCAGGCCAAAAAGGAACGCAAGTTCCCGAAGACCTTTCTGCCCCGGCCCATAAAGGGTTTCAGTCTGCGAAGCCTCGGGCTCAAGAAGGGCTCCAAAGCAGGACAGACCTCCCGCATACCAGTCAGCCGAAGCTGTGAGGAGTTGGATGGTCCCCAAGAGACCCCTGAGTCTTGGAAGCGCTCGCATTCTCTGGGGGATATACACTGGGAGCTTGCCTTCGATCAGAGGAAGGACCAGAGTGGCAGTGAGGATAAAGGCAGGCCAGAGAGCAACAAAAAGAAAGCAAAGGCCGATCCTATAGAATCAAAACTGGACCCGTCTGGAAGAGAGATGGGCTCACTGCAGAGACCTATGGTTCCCACACAGCTTCCTCTCAGCCCGGTCGGTCCATTGCCTGCTGCCCAGACCTCAAACCGCCAACCGGTTTCTGCCCCGACTAGCCCCGCCCCACGGACTCACCCTAAAAAGCCACCTGTCCCACCTCCTGTGCCTGCTAAAAAGTCCAAAGAACGTCTGCCGAATGGTCTGCGCCATCCTCCGCTAGTGCTGTCCGGTTCGGTGCCAAATACGCCAACCCTACCCCCAAAACCCATTTACACCCCAACCACTCCCTCCGAGAGTTCCCCGTCAACCCCATTATCTCCAGGTGAATCTGCAGCAGCTCTGAGTCCACCCTGGCTGTCTGACCTACCTGAATCAGCATGTCCTCAGATCCACGGCGCTAAAGTTGCCCTCAGCAGGAAGATCTCCCATGCCAAAATGACTGACCTGGAGACTCTGCTGGAGGACAGGATGCGCTTGGAAGGCATTGACCTCACCGAAGAGCCGTACTCTGATAAAGTAAGTCATGATTTCACTTCACTTCACTTCTGCTGTTGCCTACCACAGTTTTCAGGTAGTAATAGAGTGCATAACATTCACAAAATGAACTTTTTGTAATCATAAAATGCAAATGTTACAGCGCATACCGGAGTTCCTCAATACTGGCCCTAGAGAGCCCCTGCCTGCTGTATTTTTCTAGTAACTATGAGGACCTTGATTAGCTTGCTCAGGTGTTTTTGATTGTGGTTGGAGCTCAACTCTTCAAGGCAGTGAAGAACTTTTTAGGGATTTGAGGAGCCCTTCAGTATAGCCTAATGGACTTCATGTTCATGTGACCTCAAGTTTGCATGAATTGCATCATATGGTAAAAATGGTGTGGAAAATGGCAGCACTATAGCAGTTATAAAAAGGTTAGCAGACTAAATAAAAGCACAATGATTAACAGTAGGGGGCTTGACTCAGCCATGCCACTGTCCCTGGAAAGTCATGGCTGGGAGTATTTTTTCCTTCCATTTACTGCTGGAAGTTCTGTTGAAAGTGTCAAGAGAAATGGAAAGAAACATACATTTCAATCAGTGCTCATCCAAACACTAATTTCCACTCATCAGTTTCCATATAAGAAGATGTTCCTATAGTACCTATACAGTAGGTTTCTGTTGGAGTCAACCTTCTTTTCTTCGACTTTTTTAAATTGCTAAATGCACGGCTTAGCACAGACATAACTATCACATATCCTGTATCCTTAAAAAGTCCTTTCAGTCATGGCAGCAAAAGCAGTGGGAAAGTGGACTCGCTTGTTGTGTCATTTATAAGCAGAGCATCTTGAGTCTGGTATATCTTCTTGAGTCCTCGGTGTGTAATGTCCACATTCATCAACAAACCAAATCTGATTCCAAGTCACTTCTTTGAGATTATCCAACACAAAAAAGGTGAATAAGAGGTGAAAAATGTCCCCTCTTTAATATGAAAACACTGGAACAGTTTGTGGTTTGAGACTGCCTGGAGTTTTAGTGCTTTTTATTGGCGGCCAATCCTATTATGCCTGGACCCACAGCCTATCGGATATACCCCAAATTGGGCACAAGAAATTGTTTGAATCTCTTTGAGTAGATTTCGAATTAATCTCTCAGTTACCAAGATGTTTGCAAGTTAAAGCTGATGTGTGTGTGTAATATAAATTAAATACTTTTTCCTCTTGCAGCTTGTTTGCTGTTCATTGTTTGATTTCCCGGAGGAGTGTAAACACTGTGGCTCTGTGGCGCTATCCAAACATTGCTCTGCTTGTGTGAGCTTTGTACTTGGATTGCTGATTGTTTCACAAAGATGGCCGAGTATTGAGCTAACTACAGTAAAAAAAACTGCTTGGTTTGCAATATTATGAAGCCGCATTGCCTGTTTTAGAGAAGATGGCCATTTGGCGTGCTAACAAAGACAGGCTGAAAATGATTAAACTGGATCTTAGTTACGCCACACAGGGTGATGTTAGTATTAGAGCTCTGAATCTCACATTAAACAAACAATTTAGCCTCGCTCGCCTTGTAATGCTATAATTGGCACATAAAGTTTGCTTGTTTGTGAGTAAAACTCCGTTTCCAAGTGTGCTTGGTCTCCACCAACCGTAAAATCAATTAAAAAGCCACATGAAATAAACTTTATGATCTGATAATTTCTGTTGTTATTCAGAGTCCACAGTCTGAGGTGAATGTTGCATCGCTCACATTAGCTGGGCGCTAATCACGGCTTAGCTTGAAACAATACAGCATTAGCAAGGAAAATTCTCCTCATATTTTTAATATTTTGATGACTGAATTTGTGCGTCTCTTAAGGGCCGTACAGGGCTGTAAGGTTGTTAGAGATGTTTTCCAATCACTTAAATGTGGTGGTGAACTTCACTAGATCTTGTTTTCCTGGCTAATCTTTCCTTTTCTCTCTGTGTTTCTCAGCACGGCCGCTGTGGTATTCCTCAGCTCTTAGTACAGAGGTACTCAGAGGACTTTCAGCAGCCAGTGAAGGACGTGGCGTCCAGTCTGGATCAGATCAGAGTTAAACAACTCCGCAAGGAGCACCGCATGGCTGTGAGTTACTTTAGCAGATTCCATTATTTGATTTAGCACATGCATGTGAGTCAAATGAGATCATAATACTCTTATTTACTTTCCTGCATTAGCACTGAGACTTAGCTCTTGTGTTTTCCTTTTCTCCACAGATTCCCTCGGGAGGTTTGACTGACATGTGTCGGAAGCCAGTGTCTCCTGTTCACGTGAGCTCAGTGTCTGATTGGCTCGTGTCGATTGGAATGCCCATGTATTCTGCCCCTCTATTGGCTGCAGGCTTTGACACACTGGATCATGTGTCATCCTTAAACGAGGCGAAAGCGAGGGAAGCGGGCTTGAAGGAGGATCATCACATACGTATTCTTCTCAGTGAAGCCCAACTCGTCACAGCCAACAGCTCAGGACAGTCATAATACTAACATGATCTGTTATGAATTTGACTAAATGGATCAAATTTGGCTGGTGAAGAGAGACCTGGACAACAGCTGCCGAATTTTCTCCCACCTTTCTGTCTTATAATCTCAGCCTTTTGGCATTTTCAGAAATGACTGATCTGACTTCCAAGGACTGTTATTGTGGGCCTATCAACAGATGTTTCCATAGAAACATCTAATTTTGGCCTGAAACATCCGCCTGTCGAAAGAAAGCACACTTTTTTTCTGAGAATTTATGCTTTTGTATGAATTTAGAGATTGTTCTGAACCCCTTTTTCAGGAAGTGTGAGATTTATTTAGGAAAAAGAGAAAAAAACTGTAAAAGAAAAGTTTTTAGTGCTTATTGAAGCACATGAGTATCAAGAGTATGTCACCTGGCCAAAGCAATGTCATTTCATGCAGGTTTGTTAATATAATATTACTTTATCTCTCAAAGCATACAGTATGTATATTGGTGAGTCATTCCCAAAAGCATGATGTTGCCATATGAGGATATTCAGAGCAATGCACATTTTGATTTCAGGCCAATAGTTGGTCATGGTTATAGCAAATATGTACTATGTTTGTAAAAAAAAAAAAAAAAAAAAGAAAAAAAAAAAAAAAACACTTTCATTTGTTTCTTTCTTCAAGGTTACATTTTAGCATCACTCCTTATAATAAGCTTAATATAATACTGTATATTCACTGCACATTAAATCTTCCCAGTCTTCTTAACACACAATATTCAACACGCATCAATTACTCGGCTGTTGCGGCATATCAAAGTTTATTACTGTATCAATTTATGTTGCCTGTTATCTTAAAAAAGATACTCCTTCATATTGTGTACCTCTTATCATACTCAGCTCTGATGCCAGTGATGCATCACACAGCTGTAATATGCTTGCTGGAGTGAAATGTGTACAGGTGTTTATTTTTGATTTATTTCCTTTTCTTTTGTCCCAGATTGCCTTGCACTTTGACTAGGGTGTTGAAGACATTTTGAATCATAGAAAAAGCCTTTAGCTCTTGAAAGCACACAGTCTTAGCCTTAAAATACAAGTAAATCAAATCAGAACTGATAGTGACTAACTTAGAGGAGTGTTCCAGTTACATTCACAGACTGATGAGTTAAAAGTGTTCAAAATTGGGAAGAGGAAATATCCAATGAAGCATTATTTATTTTTGTCATTCAGAACACAATGATGATGTGTTCCATGGGGAATAAGGTGCTATGGGCTTAACTTTGCTTACACACATCTGGTGATTCTCTCAGAGATGTGTGTGAAGACAGCATCTGGCTCCTAAATGAAAACTGAGCGTGAAGTGCAACATTAGCTGATGTCTGTTACGTCATCCCTGCTCACAGATTTAAAGCATTACGTCACTCCAAATTAAGCACAATGAAGCGAGTTTCTCCCACAATCACTCTCAGGCTGTTTTTGAGCAGCTAAGGTGAAAACTCAACTCCTTTCAGCACAGTTGCTTCTGCAAATCCTTTGGTTTTCCATTTACAAAAAGACACCAGCCATGCTTCCATAAGGCCTTGCGGTTTTAGGAAATGGTGTTTTTGAAAGCTTGCTTTAGAATTGTATTTCTCCCTCATGCCATTCAATCTTTTGTATCTAACGCAGCACAATTTATAGGCCGTAATGCTCAAGGTTTTAATGAACGTTTTAAGCAGTAGAGAATCGATAGATTCCCTTTGTATCAGAATGGATGCCTTCAAATTGCTATCAGATGAGTGCTTTGATAACAATGAGGCTTTTTATGTGATTAAAATTGAAAATATATTTCATGAAATGTTACTGTAAAAATGCACTTTATTAAAGAATGAAAGTTGTTTTTTAATTCCATTGTGGAGAAAATGAGATTACAAATTGACACATTTACAGTTTTTTAAAGTTTGTTTTCAGGTCAGATGTTGAGGTGAGCTGTTTAAATATCAAATCTCTGTTGAAAAAGAATTATAATCACTTGTTAATTAATTACAGAACTAACCATGACCAGTTAATTATTTCAACTTAAATGATATAAAACTGGGTCTTAAATACATTGATATTTAAATAACTTATTTTTGCTTTTACATCAAATGTAATTATTAGCTGTACTATACATCATAGAGCAATACTCTTTCACCAATAGTTAGTTAGTGACATGCTCCAGTGACCATTGTAAAATATATGTATAAAAATGATTTTATCTGGTTTAAGTTCGCTAATGATTGTCTATAAAGGTTTTGCTTGTGTATTTACAAACAAAAATGTCTTAAAATATTTGTCCCTTTGAGGTGTAATAAAAAAAAAAAGAATATCCTACACTGACTGCTCTCCCGTACTCTGTATTTTCAGCCATTACTCCGGTCTTCAGTGTCCCACGATCCTTCATAAATCATTCTGGTGCTCAAGAAACATAAATATCAATGTTGAAAAGAGTACAGTTTTTTATGAATGTAAAGTTCAAAAGAACAGCATTTATAAGACTACAAAAAAACTTTTAAACTATTTAGTGTATATTATTTTTCAGCCTGTTTGAGACCAGTGTCCTTCGGTGGAATTTTTACTAACAATTATGTCAATGACACAACCCCATCGATCTATTTTTTTAAACTGTATCTTCATAAAAATGAGGGGGAAAAAACAAGGCCTTCAAAATTATATACAATTACATACCTACATTTATTATTAAAGTACAAATAAATTCTCTTGACAATAGTATCAACAGTACTGCATGCAAATAAACATCTTAATTGGAGAACAAATTAAGAGACAAACTATTCTTTATATCACTTCAATTCTTTTCAAATCATTTCAAAACCCTCAGGAAACTATATATCCAAAATGGGAAGACAATAGCTTGAGGCTAAAGAGGAGGCCTACTTTTGCCCTTGTTCACCTTTGATTTGGCAATCACCAGACATGATTATATTCTCAGTGGGTTAAATAAAGACATAATTTCATATGATTTAGAGTGCCTCACTGAAATAAAAGATATTGTGTTGCACTATAAATGAAACCACTGTGAGGCAGACTGCTTTTATCATTCTAACACTTACTCACTTACATGGCTGGAAGAGTCAAATTTAGTTTTGCTTGTTCAAATTGTCAAAAACTGCTCAGTCATGAACTTGATTCTTGGCTGAATATTTGTTTAATTAAAATGGTTTCTATCTTTGCTGTTGTCTTTACCGCCCTTTGCTTCAGAATAACAGTAAGACATGGAAATTTGGCTCCAAATCCACAGCTGTTTTCACACAGATAGATAGATAGATAGATAGATAGATAGATAGATAGATAGATAGATAGATAGATAGATAGATAGATAGATAGATAGATAGATAGATAGATAGATAGATATTTCTATTAAAATATTTGCATTAATTTAAAACAATTAGTGATTTTGCAGCTAAATGTGTGCTAAACTGCACTGACGCTTTCTCGCGTCTTCCGCCTGGTGGTGCTGAGCGGCACGCGGCAGCGCGTGAGTGCGAGTCCATCCTCCGGTTGAACTTTTTCCTCCACATTCAGTAATCTGACACCGACACTAACCCCAAAAAGCAGAGGATGGATTCCCAACTTCATTCGCAAAAATAGCTCAGCCAGAGCAGACGAGAAAACACGACCGAACGGGGGGCGAACATCTGAACGCGTGTGCTCGCGTGCATCGATCTGTGAAGTGACTTTAGTTTTTGTTTAAATGTTGACTAAAAAGTTTTTATCTAAAGAGGCGGATGGGTGACGACCATTCTCGGCGCTTCCATGTGAGGAGACGATGAAGAATTACAGCAGCAGTCCCCGTCTAAACAATCACAGCGCGAGTCACAGCACGGATCGGAACAGCAGGAGGAGATTCTGGTTCTCGGCTCTCGGGCTTCGCTTCTCTCTGCGCGATTATGGTTTCTGCATGGCCACACTGCTGCTCTTCTGTCTCGGCTCACTGTTTTACCAGCTGAACGGAGGACCCCCTAAAGTTCTGCTGGAGATCAGGCAGTATCTCGGTAAGATTCCTCTCGCTTTCCCCAGTGATTGGAGACTTGTACCGACTGCTGTCTCGTCACGGCATCAAAGTGTCCCACATTTCCGTTGTGTGTAGCCGAGGCAGATGTCTGAGGTTTCTGCGCGTTTTCTTGTTTAGGCGTGTTTGGACAGGTTTGCTTTTTTGCGTCCTCACCTTTACGCAAACGAAACCGTGTCTGAAGTCAGACAGGTTTGGGTTGCGAGGCTTTTCGGGGATATTTACATCAGTTCGTTTAAAAAGACAGTTTACCCAAGTCATCTTAGACTCACCCTCACAAACCTGTGTGACCACAATGGGATGTTTGGCAGACAGTCTCAGTCACCATTCACTTCAATTGCATCTTTTTTCCCCAACAAATGAAAGTGAATGGGGATTGGGCGACTGTCACTGTCAGGTTTGGAACAACATAAGCTTGAGTACATGATGACAGGATTTTCATTCTTGATGAACAATCCCTTTAACTTATAATAATATAGAATGAAGAACTGTTTATTATTATTATTATTATTAGGTCTGTATGCACTTGTCTGTTGCCTTTAAACACAAGCAGTAGCTTATATGCCTGCTGATGTAAATTAGAGATCATGTTTCCTCTGTCAAAGTAAACCAATCCATATTCATGTTGCATCTATGTTAATGCAACTAGCATCAACTTGTGTGTGTTATTTCTGTATTTATGTACAATCTGTATATTTAACACTTGTGCTATTGTTTGCAGAAAGGTAGACTATTCACAGAGTTTTTTTTTTTTTTTTTTTTTTTTGATAACCTAAATCAAAGCTTAAGCTTTTGCCAATATCCTATTTGTAGTCCATACTCAGGGCTAGTTGTCATACAGGCAATAAAATGACAACCTCTTTAATAATTGTTTTGTTCAATTATTGCTGAAATGTTTGCAATAGGCAATTTAATACCATGTTCCATTGGGACAAAAGTAATAATCAGTCTCCGGTGTAAAAAGTGACTATTTCTACACTTAAATTTATTTATGTTGAGCTGTCAAAGGAAGTGTGCAGAAGGGTTGTGAGAGTAAGAGAGAGATGCAGAGCATATTGATCATCGTGTGCTGTCATAAAGAGCAGTCTGTGTCATTGTGTTGCTATGAATGTTATTGAAAATAACATTACCATGAGCAGTCATGCTTAAATTCTGCTAGTGTGTTTGTGAAAGAGGTCAGTGCTATTCTTAATCATTTTAATGATGTAATGTGCTCATGGATCAGCTGTCATCTATAATCTGTCAGGTTATCTTAACACTATGAAGACTACTGTATCATATTTAATACACAAATTTCTTAGGCCTTTTTTATCAGAATGATCAAATCTTTGCTGGAAAAAAAAAACTGTTGGGCACAACCTTGCAACTTGCAACAGTTAAAACTAAAGAGCTATAGACGTATTATTGGGATTTAGGGTAAACGTTATTAATAAACCTACCTCGTTATAAATAATGTCTACCTTGAGACATTTTTAGTGCAGAAGATATTGGTTTCAGTACAAAAAGTTATGTTAAAATAAAATATTAATCTCTCACACACAAATATTAAATTTTACTTTAAATGACAAAAGCATTTCAATTAAAATATACATCATTAAATTCAAAAAGTCTGGCTGTGCTTAATGGGTACATTTTTGTACCCTTCAACACACCCCTGTTCTCATTAAGCTCACATCATGTTTTATTAAAAAATCTTGTTTATTTTAAGGAAAGTTTTAAAGAATAATTGTAGAAATATATAATTTTTGAAGGTACAAAGTCAATCCCAAAAACAGAACACTAAAATCAAGCAACAAGGCATTCAAGTTGATCAGTTATATATTCATAATGAACTGTCAAAGCACATTGCAACATTTATATTAGTCCGCGTTCAACTAAGTAACACATTCAAAAATCAGATAAAACAAACCAATAAAACATTTAATTCATGGGGATGAACACAGAAACTAGCCTCATTATGAAACCTCTTTTTAAATGGATGTCAACTTATCTATAGCCTCTTAAGGCTGGAATACACTAAACGATTTTTGCTCCGATTTTCCACAGATTTGCAGTCTGGAAAAGTTGATGCTAGTTGCCAAAGATCAGGGCCAGTCTGCAGATTTGAATCGACAGAATCCATAGAAAATCGATTAACTTAAAGTGACAAACATCAGTTAATATTTAGAGTTTTTTATGAAGTATTTACATAGACTTTCAATGTGGAAGAGCTTAAAGAGAGCACACTGAGCTTAATTGGAGCAGCAACAATTTTTAATACATTTCATGTAATATTAATTAAAATGTCATGATTTTTGCTAAATAAATAGTCTAGGTCATGTAATAAGTTTGTACATATTTTAATATGAACAACTATTATTAACAATATCTATGAAATTATACTTTTTCTTATTAATGTCACACTGAAGCTTAATGGGTACGTAAGCTTAATAGGTACGTTTACCCTATTGTGCCAATTGATATTAATATGCATTTAATGTAAGCAGAAAATTTGACAAAAATTTGACAAAAAAATTTGACAAAAATTTGACTCTGACTGTGACTAGTACTTCATATGTCAGACTTTACTGGGTTAAGTTTCCATACATAGAAAGATGGAAACCAGTTAGTTATTGCCTGAACAGTGAACCAAAAATAAAGTCATGGCCAAAAATGTCGACACCCTTGGTAAATATGATCAAAGAAGGCTGTGAAAATTAGTCTGTATTGTTAATCCTTTTGATCTTTTATTTTAAAAAATCACAAAAATCTAACCTTTCATTGGATAATAGGAATTTAAAGTGGGGGGAAATATCATTATGAAATCAATGTTTTTCTCAAATACACATTGGCCACAATTAACGGCACCCTTTTATTCAATACTTTTTGAAACCTCCATTTGCCAGTTTAACAGCTCTAAATTTTCTCCTATAATGCCTGATGAGGTTAGAGAACACCTGACAAGAGATCAGAGACCATTCCTTCATCCAAAATCACTCCAGACCCTTTAGATTTTCAGCTCCATGTTGGTGCTTCTTCTCTTCAGTTCACTCATTTTCTACAGGGTTCAGGTCAGAGGACTGGAATAGCCAGCAGAAGCTTGGTTTTGTGCTCAGTGACCCATTTTTGTGTTGTTTTTGAGAGGTTTGTGTTTGGATTATTGTACGGTTGGAAGATCCAAACATGGCCCATTATAAGATTTCTAACAGAATCAGTCACTTATTGATTTTTTTTATCTGTTGGTATTTGATAGAATCCATGATGCCATGTGTCCAAACAAGATGTCCAGGACCTCCAGCAGAAATATAGGCCCACAACATCAAAAATACAGCAGTATATTTCATTGTACACATGGGGTACGTTTTATCCCTGTGTTTTTGGATGAGCTAGGAGAATTTTTCTTGAAACCCTCCCAAACAACATGTGGTGATGTAGGTGCTGTTTGACAATTTTTTAAAGAGAGGCAGTAAATAATGGCTGCATTTAAATTTTTAAAGGTGAACTATTGCTTTAAGGAAATACAGCGACGCATTCTTGAGGTACACTTCAGCTTTTTCCAAGTGGCTGTTAAGTGGGTTCTCAACCACTTTGATCTGCTCAAGCCTCACCCTTTACCATCAACACCTTCACCAGGAGCACCCACGGTTGCCAGTCAGCTCTTAAACTCCCCCAAAACATGGTACATAGATCCAGTCTTGTCTGCAGCAGTATCTTTGTAATGTTATGACCACATGTGCATGTAGAGAGATCTGAATTCCTTATTTCAGCATATTTTAAACCTCAGTCTACATTTCTGAATCAAGTTAAATGGGGGACAACAACTGACTTCCTCACTGCCAGAGCAGAAAATCAAACTGTTGACACATCATTGGCATTGCACGTATATACATGGCAAACTTTTTGCAGAGTAGATGTAGCGTATTCTGGATGTATTGTGGGAAATGAACAAATGAGCTATGCCCAGCCAAGGATGTGCTGTGCTCATAAAGCCAGGCAAAGGAAAACAGTTATTCTCTGCAGGAGAGTACACAGGGTCATATTTGTTTTGCCCACTGAAACACACTCTCTCTTCAATCTTCAATTTCAGTGTGCTTCATTAGCATGAAAATCTCCACAATAGTATTGCCAGAGCATTTGCAGCTGCATAGAACGAGAAATTATAAACAAATAGTTAAAAAACAGTGCAAACAATCAAGTAATCTTTACAAATACAAAATTGATAGTCCAAAATATACTAAAATATAATGAAATAATGCAATAGTGGGTAAAGACGTAATATTGCTTGGACAAGTCATTAAGAAAGAATGAAGAATAAGACTAATTGTGCCAAAAACAGTGATAATGAGCTTGTGTTTAGTGATGGAGACACAGACTCCAGTCAGATCACTCACTGACCCTCATACTGTGGTGACAGACTCATGCTGGCACAGTCCTTATTAGTGTTCCCCTCATAAGACACAGTTTCATTGTTTAGTACAATATTAAATGTGTGGTGCAGCAGTGTATCTAATTTCATGATCAACTTTCCCGGATATCTGTGTATTTTGTCAGAAAGTGCAGTTCTGTCTTGGATTTGGTTTGATGGTTTGTCTACATGTCTCTTATGCTCACCCAGTCTGCATTTATTTGTTCAAAATTACAGTAAAAACAGTCATATGGAATACAATACCTTTTTCACTTCAGTATATTGTAAAATGTATTTGTTCTTGTAATAAAAAGGCTGAATTTTCAGCTTATCAATGTTGTTGCTTAATATTTCAAGAGAACGGCACTTATTTGAAACCAAAATCTTTTGTCTTTACTTTCACTATTGATAAATCTAAAGCATCCTTGCTGAACAAAATTTTGTAATTTCTATAAAAAAAAAATAATGTAATGACCCCAAACTTTTGAACGGTGGAGTAATTGGTTTCTGTTGTGTTTGTAATTTGTTTGACGGTATTGTTCCGGTCCAGAGTGTCAGAGTGATGGTGGTTAGTAGGTGTTAGTGAAATATCAGGACATTTTCAGGACTTAAACTCCAGACCAGAGAGAGAGAGAGAGGACTGATATGCAGTGTATTAGTGGGGGTCACTGAGTCTCTCTCTCTCTCTCTCTCACTTTTGAAGCAAGAGGATGAGCATCTGTCCTGTTTACTTTAAGAGCAGGTGTTACTTTTGGCTGGGCTGTGATTTGGTGTGTGTACACTAAGCGAACACGCGTGTGTTAAGTCACTCTCTTGGACGGTGCTCAAGTGCAGTGCTGTTATGTAGCTCGACTAGTGTTAGGAAGTTCAAGATGGCAATAAGTCTTTCCACTCCAGTGGTACACTTTTACCTTTCAACTATTTTTCACTTGTTTATGATCTGTGGTTTTCAGATCAGAAGTTGACGTTTAGTGTTTGTGCATGTGTTTATACGCTACAGTACTGTTTGGGGTAATTTGTTTGTTTATTTTTCCCCCAGGGTATGAATACTTTTATTCAGCAAGGATTGGCAAATGTGTCTTGGGCACCAATCACCATATTAGAGTGATTTCTGAAGGATAATGTGACACTGAAGACTGCAGTAATGACTGCTGAAAATTGAGCATCACAAATGAATTGCATTTTAAATTATATTAAAAATAGAGAATAGAAAACCTTTGAAAGGTAGTGAATATTGAAAAGAATCATTATATTAAAATAGAAAAAGTATTCACAATAATAATTTCACAATATTACTGTTTGTACTGTCTATCTGATCAAATCTTACGCTTTGGTGAACATAAGAGACTTCTTTCAAAAAAAAAAAAAAACTTACTAGCCCAAAACCTTTGAACAGTAGTGTAGATTGACTAGAATCATTGGCGTGTTTTGGCAAACTGAAAGGGGGACAATCTTTTGCTGTTGCACTCTTAAAAATAAAGGTTCTTCAAGCGTTGCCATAGAACCGTTTCTGGTTCCACAAAGAGCCATTCATTCAAAGGTTCTTTAAAGAACCATCTCTTCCTTACCTTTTTATAATCTGAAGAACCTTCTTTCGCCACAAAGAACCTTTTGTGAAACAGAAAGGTTCTTCAGATGTTAAAGGTTCTTTATGGAACCATTTAGACAAAAAGGTTCTTCTATGGCATCGTGAAGCACCTTTATTTTTAAGAGTGTATGCTCGTAAAAGTTGGACTTGAGTCTCATGTGTTTGTGTTGCTGTCTGAGGACTGTTTATGACAGATTGGGCAGTTCTTTGTGACTAATAGAGGGTCATAGAAACACTGGGTGTGTTTGTGCAATTAATCATAATTTGTTATGTTGCCTTGACTTTCAGACCTTCTTGGACTATAAAATCACACACATACACACTAAAATACTACTGCTGAGAGGTTTTTGTGGTTCAATAATCCAGACAATTTCCAGAATTATCTCTGGTTAATATGGATTAGAGTTGAATATTAGAAGGCCACAGACACACGTGTAAACACTCTTCAAGAGATAAACTTGATCTTCATTGATTTACTGTAGGTAAGCCATCCTGCTCGTAAAAATCTCCACTCCTGAACAGTTTGAACTATAGACCCTTTGCACTTGCTGGAGCTGACTGTATTATGAAAAATAAGACAGAATGAGTGCAAAATTGCTCAAATGTTTTCTTTATTGGTTCACAAACATGTCATCTAATATCTTGCATGGCCAAAGGATCCACATTGCAACCTTTTTTCTCAACCTTTATTCAATCGAATGTCTCTCTTTCTGAATGTTCTCACTGTTCAAGAACATGCCTTGACCGATTTACTGGACCCATTTAGTGGGTGGGTGGGGGGGTGGGGGGGGGGGGCATAATATGAGAAAACTAAATGAGACAAAGCTATAGGAGCAGCACGTTAAGAGTTTAGCCAGATGCATATGACAGTCACATTGGAACAGTTACGCACATGCACATGTGAAGACTTCAGTTGCTGTATGCACTGACGTAAACTCTGCACACATTGATCTCAAACAGAATCCCTTTATAAACACCTTTGCTTCACAGTCTTTATGGTTCATAATCACACTCATAAGAAGTGTTAGCAATGTTATATAAAAGCAGACGCACAAACAAGCGTGTAATCCTCATTTAGATGTCAGTCTCTGCCGAGCTTCACTTATGTACATGTGATTTTTGGCAAGTCCAATCTTTGTGTGCTTATACAGCCTGCTTTCTGCACCCATAAAGAAACGAGGGATTGATTTTATTTCATTTATTCATCTTACTCTTCCCCCGGCTGACAGATTTACACGGTGACTCTCTTAAACTCACAGGCCAACTCCTCCAGAGTGGCGCAGGTGGGAGCTTTTGCAGCAGGAAATGAGTTCGCTGAGCTGTCAGTCATATTTTGCTGGGCATTTAATGTAAACAGTGTAAGTTGTTGGTGGGCGTACGGTTGTCAGATTGCCGACTTGTTTATTGAGTATTAAAATCCCACATTACTGAATAGTATCCTATGAGAGTGGAAAAACAGAAAGGGGTTTATAGACTCTGAAAGGACTGGACAGCAGACAATGTGTATCTATGATTTGACATTTGAACTTTCAGTGAAATATGTGCATAGACAGAGGGAGGCTTGCCTGCCGAAGTGGTTTCCTGAATGTTTGACTTGGACAAATAGCCTTTGTAAGATCAGAGCTCCATCATTTTCTCGCTGTTTCATATACACTGGCTTCTTTCTTTTTCTTTATGGAGGCTATTCTTTTATGTATGAAATTTGTACATTTTAATGATATTCTATGTGAAAGCTACATTCATATAGGCTCATTTAGTGCATTTGGTTTCGAACAAAGCCAAAAGTGAAGTCAAGTGTTAAGATTTAAGATTTATCAAATAACTGACAATATCAACTTAGGCTTATTGGAAAGACATGCCTCTTTCTATATTTTTGCCAAAAATGTCCCTATAATGTATGATTCACGGTAGTTTCCAGCTGAAATGACCACTAGTGGTGGTAAAACGCCAACAACTTGTATTCCTTTTCAAGCAAATTACGATTACAGGGGCAAACAATTGATTAATAAATACTTTTTTTTCATGTGCATACTTACAAATTACTGTTGTGACCTCTAAAGAACACTTGCACCATAGTGCATGATTTGTAAGGTAATATATTTTGAGATTTGCGTAACCAGCTCCATATTTAGGCTATGGCTTTTCTGATGTAGTAAACTTGCTTGATAGCTCACCTGGTACAGCACTGCACTTGTGATATACAATGCTCAGGTACAAGTCAGGTGACCATTAGACTTGATAAATGAGCTTGTAGAAGCAAAAGGCTTGTAGAAGCAAGCTAAAAAGGCATTACAAATGAGTTTTATCAGACGTTTGCTTCTGGTAACACTCTCAGTTTGGGTTAGTGTTGGTGATTTTCAAATTCAATAGAGTAATACCTTTTAGTGCATTTAATTACTGAAGTGGTGCGAAAAGTACAACAGCCAATTTAATACAACACTGACAGATTCACGCCTATCTGTTTCAAACTGAATGTGCTTTTAGAGAAGATCACTGGACATTTCGATTTGAAAGTGCTGTGAAACTTGCAAGAGGGAAAGTAATATTATTTTGCAGAAATGTTGCCACAAGCACTTTTTTCCAATTTGGATTGAGTCTGAGTTGGACAGCATGGAAATGTAATGCAGATCCTACACGTATCAACTGAAGTATGTGTGTCTGTCCCTTTTAAAAAAAAAAAAAAAAAGCCCCATCTCAGTTAACATAATCTTAATTTTGTCATTTCACAGTTTGAGAAAGAGGATAAGTGTTACAGACAATACTTTTTGTTTGCAGTTGTGGTTTGGACCATTTATCCTGTTTCCCGCACTACAAAATTTCGAAATTAGTTCAATTACAGCACCTAATGATTAATAAAACCCCAAAGTCATTAAAGATTTATTCTCCAAGTCAAATACAGAATTGTTTCAAATGAAAGCAGCTACACCCCAATTTCTCTGTATTGGAATTTTTTCCTGTTATTATACTCTACTCTTGACTATTCAGTGGCAAAACTGTCCACATCAACATCAATTCTAGCCATTAGTGATCTTAAGTCAAATTTGGAAAATGTGATGAAATATGTATCACAGTGACTCATTGACGACATTTGAAACAGAAGAAACAGTGTTGTGATTCTGTACAGCTCTCTTTGGTATGTCTGTTGGAGCTCAGCTCAAGTGCTCCTGTTACTCCTGCCGTTGCTGTGTTGAGTTCGGAGAGGACAGTCACATATTTTGGCAGTGGTCTGTCAGTGAGGATCTTTTGGGTGAGGGGGATATGCTAGGTGTGGTATTTCACATCTGCATGGACTCCTTCTCTGAGAAGAACATCTCGCAAATCTGTAAAAACACATTTCAAACTCTGATTCTCTCACTCGAACCAGATGTTGAGGATGTCGCATTAGAGTTAATGATAATAATGAGATTAGATTTTAAGGTAACCAGATCGCCACGGTGTTTTGAACTTAGAAGGTTGTGCCTTTTTCCCTACTGTTTGCAAAAGGTTGATGAGGGCACAGCTGGCATTTGCGCAAACGTGTGGGTGGCTCAGTCAGTGGTACTATGGGTGGGGCACATTTACCAGTGCCATTAACACAGCAATTGAAGAGCATTCCTGAAAACTTGCTTGTTTGAAGTGAAAATTCATTCCTTAAGTCCCTTGTCATTCCTGGCCCCCAGGAACCTAAGATCCTTTTTGTGTTGTGTGTCATCTTTTTTCTATTTTTTTTTCTTTGAGGGGCATTTAGATTTTAAGTGTTTGGACTGAGTTGTTGATCTCCTCAATGATGCAATCCTGAATCTCTTCTACCACAAGATGGAGAACATTCCACAAGTTATGTCATCCTCAGATCTTTCCAGCTTCATCCTGAGAACATAATCCAAAAACTGCCTTCCAACAAGTGTTTCCATTTGAGCTCGTCTTTCTTTGTTAACGCTATTTAAGGAAGCCAGAAAAAGGTGTTTTATGATAGCCATCTTCAGATAGGTCTAATTGCTCAGTAAAATGGTTATGAAGATGAAGTGCTCTGGCAGATCACTATATCTTGTTTGGAAGGGCCATCTGCCCTACTTTACAGTTTGCAAGCCAGCTCTGTTTTACTAATTTACTGCTTGTGAAAGAACAGAAGTACCCGCTCTAAAATAGTAACCTTAAATATATGCTGGGCAGATACGGCAGCCATGCCCGACTCTTTGTGTGTAACCGCTCTGCGCTTCTTGGGCAATGTGTACGTGTATGTGTCCGTGTCGTGTGTGCACGCCGCTGAGCTTTCATGTTTTATGTATGCCAAGATATGTAAGTGGCAAGTTGGTTGTTTTCAGTTTTTCCACACTGCCAGCTTATGTATGTTCAAAGTCATTTCAATCTTTGCTGTCACTTCCTGCATGACACATGTTCACCTTATTCACTGATTCTCAGTTGTTAGGTCTTTTCTGTTCTGACAGGGCCACGGACAGCTAGGTCAAAACAATGCTAAATGAAAATAATGATGTATTTAATAATACATCATTATTACTTAAAATGAGAAGAAAACACTTTCTATGCCTTTTACTGTTGATGTCTAAGATGTCCAAAGAAGTCAGACCTTAGCACACCAAGGCTGCATTTATTTGATCAAAAATGCAGTAAAAAGAATAATATTGTGAAATTTTATTACAATTTAAAATAACCATTTAAAATGTAATGTGTGATGGCAAAGCTAAATATGCTGATTTGGTGCTCAACAGTTGATTAATATTTTTGTGGAAACTGTGATACAATAGACCTTTTTTTTGTAGCATAAATGTCTTTACTGTTTGATTGATTATTCTGAATTATTTAATGAATCCCTGCTGGATAATTTCTTTTCATTTCTTAGAAAATAAAAAAAACCTAATGCTTGTTGGCCTTTAAAGAGTCTACATCAGCTGCATCAGCTGTTAACCTTGGCATCTGTCATTCCTTTTAACGACGTGTCTGTGAAAGTCCTTGTGATTAGTCAGTGGCTATTTCTGGCAGCTTGCTAGGGACGACACAGTTAACATTGTTCATATACAGGGGTTCGACATCATCTGGCTCAATAGGGAATGGCATGACATTGGAGCTCAAACTACCACTGATCCACCCCCCGTGCTTTACTCTGGGCACGCAGCCGTCTGAGTTGTAAGCCTCTTTAGCGCTTCTCCACAAAGTAACTCCCGGATGTGGGAAAGTGAAGGTGGACTCATCAGAGAACAATACATGTTTCACATTGTCCCAGATTTCTGCTGCTGGCACCACCGAAACCAACATTTGGCATGACCGAATGTTTGGCTATAACAGCCTGACCATGAATATTGGCCCTGTGTAGCTCCCAATGAACAATTTTGGTGGAAACTGGAGAGCCAAGGTGCACATTTAATTCTGCAGTGAGTTGGGCAGCTGTGGTTTTATGTTTCTTGGATACAGTCTGGGTTAGTACCCGGACATCCCTTTCAGACAGCTTCCTCTTGCGTCAACAGTTACTCTTGTTGGATGTGGTTCGTACTTTGTGGTGGTATGCCGACATTACTCTGGATACCGTGGCTAAGACTTGCTGTCCTGGTCACAGATGTGCCAGCAAGAAGGCACACACTTTTTTAAACTCTGATATGTCTCCTATTAAGATTGTAATGTTTAATGTACAACTTTGCTATTACTCTGCTAATTCAACCTTCAGTTCTGTAGTTTGTCTGAATTTCAGAAATGTTGATTTGCATTAAAAGCAAATATGCAATTAACATTTGTTATTTAAAATACTTTGGTTTAACACTTAAACTTTGTGGACCCATATACGGGTCCAAAATCATGTAAAAATGTTTATTCTTCATTTACATAGCCTTCCTTTATATGGTATTTGAAAGCTTAGAGCTTCTTCTTTACAATGAATACCACAACTTTTGGTTTTATGATACATAAAGCAGTAAAATTAAGCTTAGAAATGTATTTGTCCCACACACAAATTTCCACCTAACGATTGCAAAGAATTTTTCCTAAGAATGTGTATTTTTTTTTTTTTTTTTTTTTAAATATTTTTCACAATACAGTCAAGTTATATATCACAAGAAAGCTCTCATTCTCAGGACTCTGGCTGTACAGATATACAGATTTCATTGTGTGACAATCACGGATCGAATTATCTTCAATAGAATTGCGATGTCAAATTTCTCACTTTTTTGCAAACTTTTGTCATATTTCTACTCGCACTACTGCTTCAGTCAGCCGCAAACAGCCACAAACTCTTTATTATTATCTTTTAGATTAGGATCTCTTCTTTCAAATGAGACCATTTTCATAAAAATGAAACATAATTCAATCAATAATCAAGAAAAGTGCTTGGGTGTAATTTGTTTTATATAGCCTGTTTTTGCAAATGAAACTCAAAATGACACATGTAGATGCAAAATATGATAATTTCACTTGCTTCATTTATGATGCAGTAACTCCTGTTTGGAAGCTGTTATTTGAAAAATTCTTTTTTCTGGTACATTTTGGCATCTAGTGGCATCAAACTAAGTAAGTTGCAGGGAGTAGGCCCTAATAGAACCTGAATTACAGATTAAAAAAAAAAAAAAAAGACAAAAAGTCAAAAAGCGCCCATATTATTTTGGGTTTATTGTAATATTTGAAAAAAAAAATACACTCATGTTATAGTTCAAAGGGTTTTTTTTACAATGAAAACATTTATTTTTTATCATTTCCTCCATTGTGTGTGTGTGGGGTAAATATTTGAATTTGAGTGCAAATTTAGGTGAAAATTCCAAAAAAACGCCCCAGAGCTTAATGATGATCATAGATTTATAGGAGACGTCCACTTTCATTCTTTGAAAGATTGTGTGCACACAGCAGATGCAGTTTATTAAACACCCCAAAATATCTTGCATCTTATCAAAGATAATCTTGCTTTCTGCACACATTTGCAAGCGTAAGTTGCACAGGCCTGCATGTTTTTTTGCTGTCAGGAAACTGTTTTTATGTGCTAGTAGAGAGTGAGTGTCTGTGTAATTTCAGTGTTAATTTCTTTTACCTTTGAATCCTTGGTGTTCCTCATTTAATGAATTTGAAATCACTGCTCTAGCATGCTTTGAAGCATCACTGTTCACC
Source organism: Acrossocheilus fasciatus (assembly GCA_036784905.1). Classification (NCBI taxonomy): domain Eukaryota; kingdom Metazoa; phylum Chordata; class Actinopteri; order Cypriniformes; family Cyprinidae; genus Acrossocheilus; species Acrossocheilus fasciatus. The sequence goes on along the minus strand of CM071957.1, from coordinate 22,080,376 downwards.
TCATCTTTTTATGTCACTGCCCTTAGGTCATGAGCTGTTCAGTTTGTAGTCCTAAAACCTTTTCAATAAGTAATTTCATAAGGAATTATAAAAATATTTCTTCTCTGTGGTTAACATTACTTATAGCGACTTGCCTTTGTTCTGCAAAACATGTAGGCTATTGTTCTGCAAAACGAGTATATATACTGTATAGTCATACCTCAAATATGAATGTTTGAAGCCACTGTGTTGTTAAAAATGTAAGTTGCTATCAAGTTACATGAGGGCTACAGTGGTTGTCCGATTTGTCAAGCACATAAACTTACATACTTGTGGTAGGATCGTCACTTATTTTTAACCACAGACTATATTTTACCCATAAATCAAAATCTGTTTTTCTGAAAACGCATTAAAAGTTCTAAAGGGACTCCATGATGAATTAACATCCTAACAAACTGACATTGTGAGTCACTGAACAGCCCTATTAATTTCAGCTTTAAGAAACACTTTATCCTAAACTGAACATTCTGTCATTTTTTTACAATGCATCAAATCTGTATGATTTTCCTTATTTTTTTTATGAACAATAATAGTTTTCTTTCTGTTTCCCACTTGAATCTAGACTTCAGAATACAGCATATAGCACAAGTGATACTAATCACTTTTATGACACCTTTGTGGTGTTTTGTCATTTTTGGGAGCTTATCAATTTGCCTTTCACTTTTAATGTATAGAAATGAGCTTCCTCATGTTTGGTCTGTCATGAGGCTGTGTGTACTGTATATGTATGATCATAAGACTTGTAGTGATTAGTACTTAGCTGATTATGATGTTTATAGAAGTCATATTTCCACAATAAACTATTGTAATTTTACCATGTTTGTATATGTGTATGCTTAAATCAGTTGACAGGGCATGTCTACAAAAATCAAAATATTTGTATCAGAAAGTGTTAGTTATGTATAGAATTTTGTGTGTGAAAAATAAACGTTACTCTTGGACTCCTGGCATGAATGTACAAGAACACGGATGTGATAAATGAACATTAGGCAGATCAGACAGTATTAACAAGGAAAAGAATGAAATGCCTAGCTGAAAGGGGTGACAGATATTTCCAGACATAAGGAAATCGTGCCATGATGAGAACATTTTTGTTTCTTTGGTGTTTATACATTCTCTTCCAAACATGTGTCTGCTTTTTCCACTGTTTTCTTCTGCTCGATCCAAGTCATACCCTTTACTTTCTCTCTCTGCGTCTTTCTCCACCTTTCATATGATTTTTAATGGCCCGTGTTGATGCTCTGGCCGTGTGCTGTTGGGTTTTGGTTCAGCGTTGTGCTACAGTTTAAATGTAAAAGTTATTGTCTATCACCAGACGTATATGAGCTGTGACTACGCACCCCCTCCATAAATGGTTTTGACAACATCTCCATAAAGACTCTTTTACAGGCCTTAATAACTTCACAATTAAGCATTACTCTGTCCTCCCTAACACAGCGTTTAGAGATAAAAGAGGGGTCCCAGATCCCAAACCACCCATGGCCAGTCTCATCTCCAGGATCGCAGGCTGTTTCGCTCTCTGTTTGGACTTATCAGGGCTTTTGGTTTTTGTTTTTTATTTGGGCTGTAAAAATGCCAAGTAAGATAAGCCCTTGTTTATGACTCCATATCCGACACTGCGCCAAGTCAAGTAGCAAAGAATGTGGGCCGGTCTGCACTGTTTTTGGCTTTTGAAATATAGCTTTATTTTATTGTGTTTTCTTCATGCTTATTTTGTTTCCCTCTGGAAGCAACAGCTTTAGTTTCATCTGGACTTGTAATGTTATATTACTTGCATTGGGTTGGATGTGTGCCTAGTGGTGAATATTGTTAGTAGGTTTTTTTTTTTGTTGTTGTTTGTTTAATTTTATTTAATTTATAATCTGCAGTTATGCTTTAGTTTAAAGCTTACTATTTTTTGATAATAATGTACATCAGTGTATGTGTAAGGAACATAAGTAACTATTAAAAAGTAGTGCAAATAGTACAACAATAATGGAATTGGAGCTGAATTGGACCCAAAATGAACTGGGAATTTGTGGTTACTGCATGTAGGTACTTTAAAATATTCTTTAGCTTTCATTGATTTAGTTGTTTTCTTATGCAGTTGGTCATTGGTTTTATGTGTGGTGGCCAAACCTCAGACAAAGGTATGATTTGGAGGGGGAAGAAATTGGATCAAATGAAGGTTTTAAGTTTTAACTTTTCTTTCATCATTGACTACATCGATACGTTCTGGTAACGATCCAGAGGTATGCTGAGTTAAATGTTAAATGAGAGTAAGACACATTTGACAGTCTGCCAGTATACTCGGGGCCTATATAAACCTGCTCATTAAATTGTAATCCTGCTTTCAGGTCCCGTACAGTCCTGTTGTATACAGCGGCTGGACTTGAACATCCCCTGTGCTTTGGTCCAAAATGAACTTGGCGTCAGGAAAAATGTAGCTTTCTGTTCCAAGAAAAAGTGATTTTGGAGAGAGGATGAACTTCAGCCCAGAAAGGTACAGGAGGCAGGGAGTGGAGAAGCTGTGATCCAATTCGTTCTGACCCTGAGGTCTCAGATCTCTGGAGAGATTCTCACCGCTTGGCCTCTTCATCGTGCATTCATCTGACCTGGGTCATGGGAAGTTTGGAGATTTTAAACAGGTCATTTAAGATACTATGCTGAACTCTCATTAAGGTAAATAAATGAAACCGTAAAACAGGAATGCAAAAATACAATAAGAAAATTAAAAGAGGGAGGCTTTATCATTTGTATTACAACAGTTCCAGTCCTTTTAGTTTTTGAATTTATGAACTAGCTGGCCATAATTTGTTTGAAAACTTATTGATATTACTATTTAAAAATGACATCACACTAACAATCAAATTAAATATTTAATTACCTAGTATTGATGTTTGTGACAATTTTGCTGAGATTCAGTTTTGCTCATGTGGTTTTTACCATTTAATTCCTTGTAGCAGATGCAGGGTTTCTAGGAAGAGCCCTTCTAGAATTCCCCTGATTTACAGAGGAAGTGGTTTTCCTGGCTTACTGATATGTGCTGACAAAATCTGAAAGTTTTGTCTGTTGATCATTAAAACGTCATCAAAGTCCTGGGAAGTTTTCTGTTACTAGTTGTGGATACTTCCTGTTATGAACTACCGTTACTCTTTCCCTGAAACGACAGACATAAGGTCAGACGTGTCTCTGCCTGAAGTTCTAGTAGCAGTTGGGAGGCCTTTCCTCTGTTTGTTTCCAAGTTTCAGATGTTTTATCTGAGAGTGAGATTACGGCAGTCAGATTGACTTCACTTGTGCTTGCATGTTGTCCCATGGAGTCTTTTAACAGTGGTTTACTATGAGGAAAAAAGTTTGGTGCACCATTTGCTTCTTAGAGCAGAAGGACAGTATATTTTTAGCTCAGACTGTGTAAATGTGTGGACATTAATATATGTGGTTTCATTTTGTGTTTCAGCTTAATATTAGGCAAAATCATTTGTTTTCTCTATAAAAGCCATTAAGCCATTAATCCTACAAATTATATACAGGAATATAATACCAATATTCTAATATGAAGAATCTATAACAATTGACTCGCAGACCCAAAACAGCAATAAGACAAGGGGTCTGGACGGCTGCAAAGGACTGTTAAAGAGTCTTTATTTTTGAGTGTCTGTAGGAAGCTTCAGTCCATCCAAGAAAAGTAAAGAGTCCAGTTTACTGAAGACAATAGGAGCTTTCACATCACTGAGAGGTAGAGACTCGAGGCTCAAGTTCAATCATTTTGAGGTATTTTTGGTTGACCCTTTCTTGTTTTTCAGGATGATTTTTTTGGATTTTGGACCCACTTTAGCAGCATTGTAGTTCTTTGTGCTGCGTATACAGAGGAATGTTGCTTTTTTTTTTAACAATCCTCTGAAGAAATGACTGGCCTGTCACTTTTCATTCGCGTCTAATGTATAATTATCGTTAGACATGCAAAGGAGAGATGACATTAAAGGCAGAGAAATGGAAAATGGCAAGGTGGCTCAAGGAAGAGTAGGTGAAATGAAGAAAGGGGAAAAGAAACAAGGTATGAAGACACAAGTTCAAGCTTAAAGGGATGGTTCACCCTCCAAAAATTCTGCATTTATTCACTGTTATGTCAGTCTAAACCCTATAATTTTGTTTTATTGGACATACTGTAAAAGGAGAACATTGACTTAACATACACAGTGATACATTTTTTAAGGATTTTGTAACATTCTAAATCTATTCGCTGTCAATTTTAAATTGAATGTATTGTTGCTGAATAAAAGTATTAATTTCTTTCAAAAACTCCACTGACCCTGAACTTTTGAATGGTAGTGTGTCTTTATGCATGATATTACCATGCAACAACAGCAACATAGTAGCCATTTCTGTAGTGCTCCAAAAATATGAAAATCAGCACCATAAAATAAAACCATATATCTTGTGTCCTCTGAAATCAAATGATAGCTTTGTGTGAAGAAGAGACAGAAATTTAAGTCATTATTCACTGATAATTTTCTGTAAACAAAGTATTAATGCAAGATCCACTGCAACCGGTGAGCTGAACTCAAGAACCAGATGAGTTAACAAATTTTTCTTTTTAGCTGATTCTTTACAATAAAGTATTGGATCTGGTTCACAGTCACAGATCATCCTAAATGTTTTGTTCAGCTCGCTAACTCGGTGATAGCAGTCCTCCAGTTAACAGCTCACAGGAGGGGAAGATCATTGAATGACAACTTAAATTCAGTCCGTTTCTCACACAAAGCTACAATATGAGTTCAGAAGACTAGAATATAATGCATGATTCATATGACCACTTTTATGGTGGATTTTTGGAGCTTAACAGTTGTGGTCACTCCGAACTGTAATTTTATGACAAAGACTTACATTAAGATTCCTCAAAATATCTAATTTTGTACTCCAAAAAAGAGAGTCATACAGATTTAGCAGGATCCGAAGGTGAATAAATGATGACAGATGGGTAATTTATAGGTAAACTGTTCTTTTAAAGGTTGACAAAAATAACTAAAAGCATTTCAGGAAACACTAGCTTAAAATTCAACACCAAATTTCATTTCACTGAAAGGTTGTGATGACGCAAACAGAAACCGTGACCTGCACGTGCTTGTCTGAAGCAACATGTCTGCGGTGTGGACGTATTTCAGTACATCTGAGAAAGACCCACGGACAGCGATTTGCAAAACATGTAATGCCGAAAATTCAAGAGGGGGTGCATCTGCAAAGACTTTCTCCACGTCGGGTTTAATTTATCACCTAAAATCCAAACATTCCAAACAATATAAGAGGAACTCAGCACAGAAAAGGAAAACGCCTCCGAGCACGCCCACTCCGTCTGTGGCGGACGTTTTTGAAAAGGCAAGGAAGTTTCCCAGTGATGGTGTCAAGGCAAAGGGCATTACACAAAAGTTAACATATGGGCTATGGCAGTCTTTATTTTGATACACTATTATGTTGAAGGCCTACAGAGAAAATATTGCTGTATCTTTAAGCAGTTGCACTTCTTCTGAATGCACTTTCTTGTAGTAGTCCTACAGAGAAAAATTTAAAATGCACTTGACCTAAATGCGCTTTGTTTTTATGAGAGAACATTTAATTTTACAACCTTTCAGCAGGCCTGTACATTATTATTTAATGTATACATGAGTGGGGTCAAGTTAAACATTTTAGTTTGAATTTTATTTTATAGTGTGCATTGTTGCAATGTGCTAAATAAATATTTGCATAATTTGTAATTGCAATTGCAATGCTTTGATTTTAGTAAAGTTAGTAAACAGTCATAGCCATAAATGCAATGGTACTAATAATTGGCATAATTTCTTTCGGTGTTTCGGTTTTCGGCCTTGGATTCCTCTTTTTCGGTTTCGGCCAAGAATTTTCATTTCGGTGTATCCCTAATTGTATGGGTCAAAATTAGCATTTTTTTTTCTTTTATGCCAAAAATCATTAGGATATTAAGTAAATATCATGTTCCATAAAGAACTTAATTTTTGATTATTAATATGCATTGCTAAGAACTTAATTTGGACAACTTTAAAGGCAATTAAAGTTCTCAATATTTAGATTTTTTTTGCACCCTCAGATTCCAGATTTTCAAATAGTTGTATCTCAGACAAATATTGTCCTATCATAACAAACCATACATCAATGGAAAGCTTATTTATTCAGCTTTGTATAAATGATGTATTTCACAAAATTGACCCTTATGACTGGTTTTGTGGTCCAAGGGCACATAGATTATATATGCCAAACATTTAAAAACACCTAAAGCTTTTTTGAACATTTAATGGTCTTAATTTTTTCATTTGTAATAATTAAATAAAGCTTTTTTTTTTCTTTCTATTGTCCAATTCCAAAAAAACAAAAGTGATGCAACCTACTATTATAGTAATGAATGCAACTTTCAGATGCAATTGCTTGACAGATAAACCATGCATACTTGTTGTTAATGTTTACTTTGTGCATTCAGTTTAACAGCATTAAAGAGGGCAAATCTTATTTTGCATTTAAACACAATATGTTCTTACTTCATCCATACAAAAAATGCTCATCCCTGAATGAGCCCAATTGTATAGCATATTTAATTCAGCTGCTCAGGTAACGTTAATGGTATGATCCATTTTAGGCATAACCAAAATTGCGGAGTATTATCAGTCAGAGCTAGAAATTCTTCATATTTATAGGTAATGCGTCATATTATGAGTAGACTAATTACTGTGTCTCCCAACATCTTGTTTTAACATGCTTTAGGGAGATCAAGCCGCCTTTAGTGGGGTGAGACCCCCAAACCCTTCCCTCTAGTTCACACCCTGGCTAGAGAGAGAGAGAGAGTGAGAGAGCATGTATTTTTAAAAGACTGGTTGGGTGGAGTTCTGTGGCCTCTTGCCCTTCACCGTAACACCACTCCACTATTTATACCCAACACCACCCAGTCCAAATAAGGGGGTTTGGATACATAGCATCTGAATGTGTGTGTGATGCATATATGTTAGTGTAAATTCTTCAGTCTATCTGAGTTTAACAGCTGTGTATGTGTGAGAATGCATACGTGAGAGTGTGTTTGTGTCGCAGTCTGTGTTTCTGTGTTGCTTAGCGTGTGTTTTTCACAAACCATTCCTGACATTCCTGGCAGCGGAGTACAGTCTTTTCAGTGTGCCGTCCCCCAGCACAAGTGTTTTAGAGGGAGAATGTGTCTGGTGAAACCAGAGACCTTTTCAGCATAGCCACTAAACACGAATTCTGATACGAATGTCCGTCTTAAAATATCTTTCCATCTCAAACAGCTTTAAAAAAGTGAGATATTCAATGCAGAAGTCTTTCCAGTGCAGCTGTGCTGTGACTTCTGATCCATAACCACAGCATAGCTTCCATGCAACATGTGAAGGTTTGCATTAGACCACTCTGACCCTGACCAAACACTGTCTGACACTTAATGTTGTGTATGAAACATCTAACTGTGGAACAGATCTCCTTGCTAAAACATAATATAGAAATCAGATGACCTACACTGACCGGAAACTCCCGTTTAAGTGGTCATGCAGTATCTCCTCGGCCAGACCGCTTCAGCTCCAGGGGGACGGCCAGTCGGCATGAGAGGAGGACTTGGTCTGTAGCCCAGACGTTTCTCTTGAGCCTTTAAACCACCTCAAACGTGCAGACATGAATGCACACTGCATACTGCGCCATCCTGGGGCCAGGTAAACACCTTTGGCTTCTTAGCCTGACTGTACTCAGACACACAACACATACACATGCTTAGCCAAGCAGAATCCTGTGTTCCAGACGAAAAATTGAAAGGATAATTATGACATTGCAGACATATTTATGTGAATAAATAGTGTATTTTACACTAGATCCCTCCATTTCCTGCTTCTCTCTTGTTTTTTTCTTAGTAATAAAGGATAGACCGCAAGGAGGCTGTGACTTGTTTGCTGGATTTTAGAGAAAAACACCAACTAATATATTTCCTGTCTCATCACAAGAATTCACTAGATTGTAAAGGACCTGTTTCCATTACACCATATTCTGTGGAAACAAAGACATGATTATTAAAAGCTGTGATGGATAACACGTTTTATCCCCCGTCTTCTCATGCACCAGAACCACCTTATTCATCACTGTAATGTGACGAGCCCCATTTCCCTGATCCATGTTCCGGCACTGGCTGATCTCCCTCTGCCAGGTTATTTCTGTCTTTCTGCTCTCCTTCCCTTCTTCTTCAAGAGTTTCTCCCATAGAACACTATTTTGAGGAATGTTTGCACTGCTCTAAAATAGTTAACAGCCTATACTATATTGTATTATATAGTAACATTCAAAAGATTGGAGTAATTGAAAAAAAAAAAAGAAATTAACATTTTAAAATTTAAAATGAGTTAAAACACATTTCCTAGATTAAATGACAGTAAAGACATTTCCAATGTTACAAAAGCTTTTCTTTTGAACTTTTTATTTATGAAAGTATCACTGAAGTAATGACTGTAGAAAATTGAGCATATATATATATATATATGAATGTGTATGTATATAAGGCGTGGAATGGTACACAGATGTCATGGTTCGATACGATCTCGGTACAACAGGGAAAAAATACAAAATAAACTATGCTCTGTTTCTTTTCATTTATTTTGAACAGACAGTAGTACAAATTACAATTTTTTTTTTCCACCTTGATGTGAAAATACTAAATATTATTACATATAAAATCTGCAGTAGGCTTACATATATACATACAAGGAATAAATTCTTGAAATATATTCGATTTAGTTTACAGATAAACAAGGGGGGGGGGGGGGGCACGTAATATATGCCTATATATGCAGTTTCAGTTAATTTTTGTGCTGGTATAAGGAAACGGTTGAAGTGATCGCGCCAGAGCGCACACACACAAACACATCAGTTCCAGCATTGCTAACTTGACAGCACAGTTGGTACTTTATCAAAATAAAATACAGTGAACTAAACATCAGCGCGCCCTCCTCTGCGTCACCGTTGGAACGCGACTTAAGTACAAAGCCTATAATTTACATAATAAATAATAGTTTAACATTCAGATACCTTAAATCGCAAATATGGAAATATTATGGAATGTTTGGATTTGTGCCGAATGGCACAGACTCCAAATCCCCTAGACTCCCCTTGTTAAAACTTTACAGCAGAAAAAAAAACGTTTACAGCCTGGTTCAAAAAATGATTTTGGTCTATATAGCTAATTTTGCCCTTCATGACAACTGTGAGGGGGGTGATTTTTTTTATTTATTATTATTATTTTTTTTAACTCATCCGTTTAAATTATATTAAGCCTTAAAATTCTGCATAATTAAGGGTGTGGCCACTTGAGTGACGGGTGGATTGCCGCTCTGCTCCAGAGTGTGAAACTTAGAAAAATGGTTTTAAAGAGTTTTATTTGTACAGAAAAAAATTTAATTATAGGTAGGACACTGGAAATCTGGCAATTAGATTTCCTAACTCAAACTTGATTTTTACCGCTGGCCTATACCTACACTGTCTGCAAAAAGTGAGATGTCACGCCAAGGCAAAAAGCAGTAACTTCCACATTATTATATAAGCTACAATATTTGGGTGCTGATCACCATTTGCAGAATCATTATAGTAACATCTGTATAAAATCATTGGCTAGGCTATAACATCTAGTAATGTGATTGTTTTTTGTTTGTTTTCTGACCGCATAACAACCAGACAAAAAGTTAAACTTGAGTGGAAACAGTTTTGCAACCAATTTATTTGCAATGTTCGCTAACATTAAAGGATGCAAGACCTATTGTTTTTACATCGAACTGAATTAAAAAAATAGCTTAACCTATAAGTACGACTTATAGTGCTCAAAATGATCGTGAATTAAACATCTCCGATGACATTCATTGCAATGGATTTTACAAGTTACGAGTTACAAGAAAAGGTAGAAAAAGCATTGGGTACAGTTATTGATTTTGTGTGTGATACGCTGTCACGGCATTGAGTCCTCACGTACAGAAGTGTGCAGCCCCAAACTGACAGCTGAGTGAGTAATCTGCATTATAAAAAGAAAAAAAAACTTTAAAGATTATTTACGATTAATTATTGTTGCCAAGTTATATCTAGTCGTTGCTTGTTTAGTGCCGTGTTATATGGAGCAGTTTGTTAGATCGCGATCTATCTCATTTGTTTGTGAAGTGCCGAGAGATGTATGAAAGTACAGAAGTCACGCCGTAATTTAAACGCGGCAGACTTTAATGGACAGTAAAACAAAGACAGAATACCGTAACTCCAGGCTGGCACAGTATTGACGAACGAATGCAAACAAATGCAGAGCACCTTAACTTAATTTGAGCATAATAAAACAAAGTGAAAGAGCGGTAACTGCAGGTCAGTCAGGTGTGCCATGAAAAATTATTCAAACTTCATAGGCCTATCTCTATAATATTTTGTTATTATCATTTTAAATCAGTGCTATTGGTCTTATGTATGTTTGAGGGTTTTTTAAATAAATAGCTAACTTATGTTTGAATAAGAACAGCGTTTTCATGACTTAAACACTATGTCTGGCTCATTTTTGTGTGTTTGAAGAGTGGAGAAGAGTTACATTTGCCGTCTGGTTGTAGCCAATATAGGATAGCCTACATTTGTACGTTTTAAATAGCGCTTCATCGTTTATGAGATTTCGGCCAAGTGTATTAAACAACAAGAAAAACTAAGAACCCATATGGTAATAACCTGTAAGTTGATGAAAGCGGTAACACCATGCACTTGCTGCCTCAGATAGGGTGAAGTCAGCTAAAATGGGCCACGTTTTGGTAAATGACTTATAATACCATCAAATAAGCTATGCATGAGATCTAATGATATTCGTATAAATTAGCATGGGTCTCTTAAATATATTTATATTTTTTAAATGTGAAAAAGTATAAAAGTTTTAAAATTCTGAGAGTTAGAGTATCAGCAGGTACCTTCTTGAGCCACGGCTCAACATTCAGGTAAAATGGGCCAATATAAAAAGAGAACAACAGAGGTAATTTCAGCTCAAATCAGTTTATTTTTAACATTAAATTGACACTATTGTCTTTAGTGTGCCATAACAACACCATAAATGTATTTCATTAAATAGAAAGTTATAGGTGCGTTTCTGTGCATTGGTGTCTTTTGTGTGCATGCATGTATTTTTTTTAAAGACAGGTAAGATTTTGTATGGATACATATCTACAGTAGGCCTATAAACCTATTTTCATTTCTGTGTAAAAGTGTGTGTGTGTGTGTGTGTGTGTGTGTGTGTGTGTGTGTGTGTGTGTGTGTGTGTGTGTGTGTGTATGCAGCCCATTTTAGCTTAACCAGCCATTTCTACCTAAAATGACCTTTTTCACAAAAATCAAAGTTTCGTTTATAAGTTAAACTTTTTTTATTTGAAAGAGCATGTCAAAACATTGTTCATAAACCTTTGCTTTGTTGGTAAGCTTACTTATAATACCCTTATTAGTGATTAATGAAATTTTCTATGTCAGGCTCAATTACCTTACAATTTCTCTGACAAGCTTCATGTAACACTCTGCCCTGCCCGCCTTAAAAAACTCAGACCAATAAAAAATATTGTTACATGTCAACAAGTGTTGAAGCAACAATGCAAGATGAGTTATTGTGATTTTCTGTAAAAATTTAAAGAGATATGATGCTACAACCTTATTTGGCCCATTTTACCTAATAGCCCATTTTAGCTGACTTCACCCTACAGCCGATCTAATGACAGACAAAACACAGATCTCTGTCATTCGCTGGTCAAAAACCTTGTTAACTCCATTTGAGCTTGATTTTCATATAACGTTAAGTGCAAGTGTCTGATAAAACCACAATACCAACTCTGACGTTTAACTAGCTCCTGAAAAAATTCCCCCCTATATTTCAGTGCTGTGTGTGTGTGTGTGTGTGTGTGTGTGTACCTGTTTTTCTATTCAGATGGGGACTTAAACCTGAATACACACAGACTCATGGGGACTCATGTCACGGTGGGGACCTAAATTGAGGTCCCCACGGGTAAACAAGCTAATAAATCACACGGAATTAAGTTTTTTGAAAATCTAAAAATGCAGAAAGTTTCCTGTAAGGGGTAGGTTCAGGTGTAGGGCAATAGAATATACGGTCTGTACAGTAGAAAAGCATTACGCCTATGGAGAGTCCCCACAAGGATAGCAAACCAGACGTGTGTGCGTGCGTGTGTGTGTGTGTGTGTGTGTGTGTGTGTGTGTGTGTGTGTGATTTGTATTTGGTGACAAGCACTCGATTGTCAATGGTGTGATTTATTGACGTTCCTGCTACATCATAGGCACTCTATGATATTGCAGAATTTAAATTTTTGGGTCAACAATTCCTTTGAACTGCCTTACATTTACATTTACATTTACATTTACATTTACATTTAATCATTTAGCAGACGCTTTTATCCAAAGCGACGTACAAATGAGAACAATAGAAGCAATCAGACCATCGAGAGTGCAGCAGTATACAAGTGCCATGACAAGTCTCAGTTAGGCCAGCACAGTACTCATAGCTAGTTTTTTTTTTTTTTTTTTAAGAATAGGTAGGTGTTAGTATTCGTTGGTCAGGTGCTGGCGGAAAAGATGTGTCTTTTAGATGATTTTTGAAAATGGCTAAAGACTCACCTGTTGAATTGAGATCGGGAGATCGTTCCACCAGCTGGGTACAGTCCAGGAAAAGGTCCGTAAGAGAGATTTGGTACCTCTTTGTGACTTTGAAACCTCACCTCTCCAAGACACCCTGAAGGACCTATCTAAGAGGTAAGATTTGAACCACAGGAGTGTGATACCTGAGATGCCCATCTTTCTGAGAGTGGACAGGAGGATCTGATGGTTAACGGTGTCAAAAGCAGCAGACAGGTCCAGTAAGATGAGTACAGAGGATTTGGAAAACCCTCTTGCCAGTCTCAGGGCCTCTGTAACCGACAGAAGGGCAGTTTCAGTAGAGTGGCCACTTCTGAAGCCAGATTGGTTGTTGTCCAGAAGATCGTTCTGTGCAAGAAACAAGGAGAGTTGGTTGAACACAACTCACTCAAGTGTCTTTGCAATGAATGGAAGAAGGGATACCGGTCTGTAGTTTTCTAAAAGTGCTGGATTTAGAGAGGGTTTTTTAAGCAGTGGGGTTACCCTGGCCTGCTTAAATGTTGTGGGAAATGTACCAGTACGAAGAGAGGTGTTGATAATGTGAGTAAGCGCAGGTATGACTGAAGAAGAAATGGCCTGAAGGAGGTGAGTGGGGATAGGATCTAGTGGACAAGTAGTGGGATGGTTGGAATGGATGAGTTTAGAAACTTCCATCTCCGAGAGAGGAGAGAAGGAAGTGAGAGAGTGTGTATTTGTCGGCATGAAGTTATCAGTTTGTGCTGTGAGGAATTGGTCACTGATAGTTCTTGTTTTATTTGTGAAGAAAGTTGCAAAGTCATCAGCTGTAAGAGTTGATGAAGGTGGAGGGGGAGGAGGACAAAGAAGAGAAAGTTTTGAAAAGTGTGCGAGAGTCAGAGCAGTTGTTCATTTTGTTGTGGTAGTATGTTGTTTTAGCAGTGGTGACATTTGCAGAGAAGGAAGAGAGGAGTGACTGATACGCACTAAGGTCAGTAGAGTTTTTAGATTTGTGCCACTTCCTCTCTGCAGCCCTTAGTTTAGTGCGATGTTCACAGAGAACATAAGACAGCCAGGGGGTAGTGCGTGCTGGTCTGGATGAAAGGGGGCAAAAGTTGTCTAAGTAAGATGTTAGAGTGGAGCAAAGAGTGTCAGTAGCACTGTTTGTGTCCAGTGCTGAAAACTGAGAGGGTGAAGGAAGTGCAGATGAAACCATTGAGGAAAGGCAAGAGGGAGAGAGAGTGCATAGGTTATGGCGAAAGGTGACCTGTGGGGGAGTGTGTGCTATATATAAGCTTCCTTAAAGGAAGTTCTGCATTTCCCAGCTGTGCTAGATGTCATAATGATACAAAAGTGCATACAGTAAGCAGTTTTTTGTTACCATCGTCAATTGATCAACTTTAAAATGATTTGTAAGAAAAAGTAAGTAATGATACTTTAGTTCTAATAACTGCAGAGTGATGAATGAACAGTCTTGATGCAGTGTTCATACTTCAGCATTAGTGTCCTGAAACTTGACAGAATTCTATTGCTTTCTGTTCCACTTATATTAATGATGAAATTTAATTTCTTTCAGTGAGCTGAGTTTTTATACTTGTCATCTAATGAGAGAGACTGTGGTAAAAGCACTGTAAATTGTTTTTGTGTCTCTCCTAACAAATTTAGTTTGGAATTAAACTCACTAGAAATAAAATGTAACATAGCATTGCATGATGTTATAGTTAAGAAGCTAAACGTTGTGGCATAATAAATGTCATTGCATTATAGACCTCTGTTTTAAGCAAACCAGTGGTGTAGTTTCTTAATTTCTTTTCCTTATTGCCTCTAATTAACCGTTTCCTCATTTTACTCTTTGGCATTCCTAGAAACAGCTTTCCACAAGCACAGTATACGTGCCTTTAGTCATTTTTTGCTCTATTTAGGGTTTGGCTGTTTTTTTTTTTTTTTCCTAGAGAGAGATGTCAGTTATTGCCACATAAAACAGCGCTGTAGCTCTTCTGGAACATCTGGAGCTGAGCAAAGCATATTTAATTTTCAATGAAGGACATTCTTGCAGAACCTTTTAGAATTTGCCTCATGGAATTGGGAAGTGTAGTATATCTCCAGCTACAATACAGAGACAAAATGCAAGGTACAATTGTTTGTTTGTGTCTTATATATACAGTATTGTATTACAATATAACAAGATGGCAGATAATATCAGAGTGTCACAGTTGTTGTAAGCAGCACTTGCACTCAGATTGTTTGAGGAAGTCCCTGATAACACTGGATATCTTTTGTAATGATGCAATTCTTCCTGGAAGCTCAAGAAGAGGAAGTTGTATTTTTTTTAATATCATAGTTTCCAGGAGCATAGCCATCATTGTAGATATGTCATCACTTTCAAGCTTAGTCACTTCCAAGCTTTAGGATGGTTTTTTGTTTTCCAAATGTTACTTTTGGCTTCTATATCAGGCTCATAAAACAGACTTATAATATAGACTTGATAGAATATATGGACACCACAGGGAGACTTTTAAGTCTCCTGCTAATACTTTTTTCCCAGAAAGACTCCAACAATCTCCTCTAGAGTTTCAGAGGAGATCTGAACAGTTTCTCAAACCTATATTCAGATTTGCAAAGAAACCAAATACTGTTAACAAAATTACGATATTTCAAAAAGGGCTCAAGTATTTCTTGCAAAACCAAATTTTCTGAGCTCTGCTATCTGGATATGTTTTAAAGCTCTATATTCTTTCTATATGTCAGCAATTTCAAAATTGTGTCGAATCCATTATTTTATCTGCCGTTTATGAGAAACATCTGAGAGCAAGTTGATACTTAAATAAAACCGATACTTAATCACAACTTTATGTACCCACTTTTTTTGAACTGCACGTGTTTTTGAGCATCATGACTTATTTCATAAAAGAATAGTTTTATATGGAGTTTTATAACTGCAATATTTTAATGTCTAATAACAATATTTATTAAAGTTCAAGTTCTTCACATATTTAACTTGATTGTACTATTTAAATTACTCAGTTACTGTGTATACCCTTGCAGTTGAGTGCTTGGCCAAGAGGGAGTAATGGGAAAACGTTTAGCAGGAAGTACATCCAATTTTTACATTTCCTGTCCTCATCCACACATTTAAGATGGATTTGGTTTGTTTAGTTTAGAGCTCATACTCTCAGTTTAGAGGATTTAAGTAAATACTTGTCTTAATCATTTCTAATATATACAGTATCTGAGGGTCTGGTTGCCCTCCACTATGGAAAATTTCATTAGTTGTTGCCCTCATCATATTCACTCATTCTAAGATATTTGCTATTGCAGAGTGAGCAAGAAAACATACACATGTGCTGCACATGTGCAGCCTATGTTATTTAGAGCTGGAGGGAGTGATGTGTGTGTGTGTGTGTGTGTGTGTGTGTGTGTGTGTGTGTGTGGCTGTCTGTGTGAAAGTGTGTGTCTATATGAGAGGGAGACAGTGAGAGAGAAAACATACTCAAGAGCGGGTGACTTCCTCACATGCATTTCCTGTTTACTCCTGTTGGCCTGTATCTGCGGCTTTCAATCAAACCCCGTCTGTTTTTTAGGCCACTCTACAGTGCAGTGACACTGGGATCGGTTATGTGCGAGTGCATTTTCTGCAGCACAACTTGTAGTTTTGTTAAATGTTATTTACGTACTAGAGAGGTTTAAACACACAAGTCAAAGCCAAGCCATATTGCACCATGTAATTATGTGTAAACTTTTGTTTTATGATGTTTATATACTGTACACACATTAACCAGTATATTTCGGTAAAGGGTGCATAGGTTTATACTTCAGCTAGGATAGCATCATTTCTTAAATGAACTGTTGACTCTCTGCTTTGGGTCTTGAAGTCACTGTAAACTTTTTTTTTTGAAGGATGCACCAATATTAAAAATCTGTCGGATATAAATAAGCTTATAATTAGATTCATTTTATGGTTGATAACCACACTGCAAAAAATGATTTTAATTTTAATGGTAAAAATGCTAATGTAAAAAAAACTGTTTATTGGTTAACTGTAAGTTTCTCAGTTTTTAATCTCATGTTGTTAAATTAAAGGTGCCGTAGAATGGAAAACTGTATTTACTTTGGCATAGTTGAATAATAACAGTTCTGTACATGGAAATGACATTCCGTGAGGCTCAAAAACCATTGTTTCCTCCTCATGTAAATCTCGTGAATAAAAAAGACCACTGAAAAATAGGCGAATCAGAACATAACACCGACTGTGACGTAATAGTCGGGATAACTAATAGTTACGCCCCCAACAGGTATTCTCCAGATATTGTGAAGAAACAAGGACATTGGCAACAGCGAAAATGTCAGATCATGGAAATAAATGTTATGTTCCAGGCTGTGCAGGGGATGTGAAGTGCAGGGATGGGTTGGTGTCTGTATTCAGAAAGGCACGGAAAGCAAATAACGCGTTCTAATAAAATAACGCTAGCTACTAAAGGGAGATGGTTAGCTCCTTGTTAGCGGTAGCCTGTTACATTACAGTACATAAGATTTCACTTACCACATAAACAGTGTAAGGAGAGATGCCTGAGGATGATGGCGAATGATTTACAGATCCCGAGCACCACTGACAAGTATCGGATCTTGTAAAATGTGTGGTAAGTACTGCCGCTTCATAGTATAAACAGAGTTTGTGCGATTGCGAATCTCTAAAGTGAAATTGAAACTATAAGCCATCGTGCATTTGAAAGCAGTTTCAATGCCCAGCATATTAATAGCAGCTCCCTGATACCCACATTTTATTTACAGTATAATTACCTGACGATATAACTGCGCGAGAAAGTATTGAAATATATTTTCCCTGTGTTTTCTTCCTGCAAGCTACTGAAATGAGCTGCACTGTGAAACAGCCAGTCAGAGTAGAGCTCAACATTATTATTCATGACCCTTCCAAATAAGCCGATAACAGACCATTTCATTCTTGGGAGAAATCCTAGGGTTGTAAATGGACATGTAAAAATGTTTCTGGAGATGTTTTGCCCTTTCCTAAGCCACATACCTTCAATGTGGATGAGGAGACCCCCCATCCCCCATCTAATAATAAAGGAATTATTATTAGATGTTTGAGAACAATTTAAAATATTGTATCAATGCATTCTATGGCACCTTTAATGTTTATTGCATTATTTTAGTGTCATGTGTGGTTACTATGATGGTGTTTTGTGTTTGTGTGCATGACATTGTATGCACTTTCTGTATTAGTTTTTTACCTCAACTTGTGGTAAAGCTGCTTGTGATGAGCTTTGATTGATGTGGCTTTATCATAACCACCTGTTTTTTTTGTTGTTGTTGTTGTTTTTTTTGGTGGTGGTTTTCGGTGTATTTTAGTGTTCTGAGCTGTCATTTTAAGAGCTGAACATGGTATTTATAAGCACAAATTACTTTTTCAGAAGTATTTGCAAAAAATGTCAAAGAGATCAGGGACTTCAACTAAACCCTGTGTAACATCATATCACATCCTGTGCACAATACGTTACAGAGGACAACCGTAATTCAAAATGTAAGCAACAATTCATATGTGCTAAATATGTTCCCATGGTACACCTCACATCCTCTGAACCGCAACTGGCCATATTGTAAAAGGATTTGAATCATTTACAGTCTCTCCACAGGCCATTACAGCTACAGGGTAGAACGTTCCCCATATGATGATAAATCTATAGTAGCAAAACCAATGTTTAACACTATTTCGATCTGCTCCATAGACAACAAACACAAAATTTTCCACATAAACCGATACAGATGTGTCATATGTAGCAGTAGCTCAGTAAGTGTTGCCGTTAAACATCTCATAATTATGCATAGGACTGCACGATATATATATCACATGCGATTGTCATGCGCATCTCATCAGTATAAAGTCGGTTCTGTGATTAGTAATAAATCTCCATCACCTGTTTTCAAATGGAGCGGCATTTAATACACAGAGCCGTAGTTCACTGACAAGCTACACAATATCACGTTCAATATCGCAGGCCATTCATCTGCAATTCTGAGCGATTTCTTCCATTTGAAAAAAGGTGATGGAGATTTATTACTAATCGCAGAACTGGCTTTACTGACCAGATGTGCATGACAGTCGCATGCAATATATCGTGCAGCCCTAATTATGCATTATGTTAATGACAACAACAGGACATAATTAAGATAAAGAAAATTCATGTTTCAGAGCTCAGAGTTAAAGCACTTACTAAGAGAGATTTGGGGCTGCATGTCAAGTCAAGGCAGCTTTGTTTATATAGCGCTTTTAACAATAGAGATTGTGTCAAAGCAACTTTCCAATATCAAAAAAGGAAAATAGTGTGTCAATAATGTAAAATGACAAGATTAAACACTCAATTTTCAGTTAAAGGCATTTCATTATTGAATTCAATGATGTCATCGTCCAGCTCAGTTCAGTTTAAATTGTATCTGTGCAATCAAGTCGACGATATCGCTGGGAATTAAGTGTCCCCAGCTAAGCAAGCCAGAGGCGACAGTGGCAAGGAACCAAAACTCCATCGGTGACAGAATGGAGAAAAAAACCTTGGGAGAAACCAGGCTCAGTCGGGGGGCCAGTTCTCCTCTGATCAGACGAACCAGCAGTTCAATTCCAACTGCAGCAAAGTCAGATTGTGTAAAGAACTCATCTGGTTCCCGAGGTCTTGTCCTGATGGCTGTCTAGGTGACGAGGTCTTCTCTGGGGATCTGTCTCTGGGCTCATCTAGTTGCTGCATTTTGGACCATCTGGAGTTTGTTTATTAAGCGTGCAGAACAACCACCCAATAAAGCATAACAATAATCTAACCTTGAGGTCATAAATGCATGAATTAACATTTCTGCATTTGACTTTGAGAGCATAGGTCTCAATTAGATATATAAGATAGCACACCTAGGTTCCTAACTGATGACGAAGAATTTACAGAGCAGTCATTAAGTGTTAGAGAGTGTTCTAAGTTATTACATGTGGGTGTTTTAGGTCCGATAATTAACACCTCTGTTTTTTCAGAATTTAGCAGTAAGAAATTACTCGTCATCGATTTTTTTTTTTATTTTTTTTTTTTTTATTTTTTTTTTTTATATTGACTAAGCATTCCGTTTCTCAATTTGGTGTGTTTCGCCGGGCTGCGAAGAAATAGAGCTGAGTGCCATTAGCATAACAGTGAAAGCTAACACCGTTTTTCCTGATGATATTTCCTAAGGGTAACATGTAAACATGTACCTTTTCTAGTATCTTTGACAGAAAAGGGAGATTCGAGATCGGTCTGTAATTAACTAGATCTTTGGGGTCAAGTTGTGTTTTTTAATGAGAGGCTTAATAACAGCAAGTTTGAAGGTTTTGGGGACATATCCTAATGACAATGATGAATTAATAATAGCCAAAAGAGGATCTATGACTTCTGGAAGCACCTCTTTTAGTAGTTTAGATGGAATAGGGTCTAACATACATGTTGTTGGTTTAGATGATTTAACAAGTTTATAACAATTCTTCCTCTCCTACAGTAGAGAATGAGTGGAATTGTTCCTCAGGGGATCTATAGTGAACTATCTGATGCGATACTGTAGCTGATGGCTGCATGGTTACAATTTTACAGAGTGACACAGATTTTTACGTGACAGAGATTCAGATCACCACCGCATGTGTCCTGGCTTCATGAGCGAAGACTCATTCGTCATGACAATGATGCAGAGCTGCCGTGTCCCTCTCTCTCCGTCTTCAGGATCTTGAAACTCCAAGCTAGACTTGGAACTGCATCATATGTTGAGTACCAGGAAATTGAGATTGAAGCCATTGCTGCTGTCTTATGAATCCCAGTACCATTATATTTTCCAAGTAATCAGAGCTTATTTTGCAAGTAAAGCCATCCAAACTCAATGCCGGGTTTAATACTAGGCTGAAAATATGCATTACACAAAGTACAAACAACTACCCCAGTTGACCTGCAGGATCACATCACAATTTCTAGTGCTGACAGGTTTACTTTATGTATGAATGGCCTATTCGTGTTTTTGTCGGGACTCCAGTGAGTTTTTATTAATCTGCTGACGGCTCTGTTTGACATACACAGATTCCAGCACATGAATGGCCAATTCCATATGAGTCTGCCATGCCTCCCAGTACTGTGGGAAACTGTGAAGGGTAAACTAGGGATGTGCACCTGAACACGAATGGGTGCATTTCTGAAGAGATGTTTATAGAAGATGTTCTTGCATCTTAAGAAATAATTTAGCTTACTATTAGACGACTAGTTCACTATTGTGACCAAATGTTACAAATTAAGTTGTGGCTACATTGGCTATAGGGAGATGTATTTAAAGACACATTTAATGGCAAAAATGCCACACCCTCCCTTTTACAGTCAGTATACTTGCTGAAATGAAAATACCCCAGAGTTAAGAACCCAACTGGGTTTCTGTGTGTGTCTTGTTGTTGCTTAGGAAAGTAAAGACCCTCCAGCTTCTTCTGCCATCATGTGTGCAGTGTTGGGCAAGCTACTTGTAAAATGTAGTGAGCTAAGCTAACAGTTACTCTTCTTTAAATGAAGCTTAACTACACTAAAGCTACAGCCCTGGGAAAAGTAGCAAGCTAAGCTACCGCAACACAGCAAAAGTAGTTTACTACATCCAAGCTATTTAAAAAATAAAATAAAAATAAAAATATTGAACCAACATCATACCAAGTCAATGCTCTCTCAGTGATCAAAAAAACTGTCAGTCAAGCAGATAGGCATAATAGTTCAGATTAATTGTTTATTCAACAGCTGTTCCAAACCAATTTGGCAACATAATCAGTATCAAATACAGGTCGGATTTACCTCATATTGCGACACAGGCTAAATAAATTTTTGCTGTCGGCCGGAAACCTCCTATTGGTAGTTGGTATTGTGGCTTTATTGTATACAGATATATTTATATAAAAGGTAACACTTCACAATAAGGTTCAGTAGTTAACATTAGTTAAACATTAGTTAACTAGTGTAGTTAACATGAACTAAGAATGAACAATACTTCTGCCGCATTTATCTTGATGTTAATTTTAACATTCACTAACGCATTATTAAAATCAAAAGTAGTTTGTTAATGTGTTAATGCACTGTGAACTAACATGAACTACCAGTGAACGACTGTATTTTCATTAACATTAACAAAGATTAATAAATACTGTAACAAATGTATTTTAATGTAATACTGTAATGAAAGTATTTTATACATTGTATGCTCATGTTAGATAATACATTAGCTAACATTAATGAAATCGTATTGTTACCATATAGATGTTTAGGCCTACAGATAGGCTGTTTATTTGCATCGTTGCATGTGTGATTAGATAGCCTATTAATATAAACATTTCACCAAAATCAAGTTCAAATACGAAGCTTTTGACCAGCGAATGTTTTTTTTTTGTTTGTTTGTTTGTTTGTTTTTTCTGACTCGTGTCCCGTTTCCCCAGTTTTCTGTCATTATGTGGGCGTTCAGTTTTTTTTTTTTTTTTTTTTTCTGTTGTTTGGCCAAAGTATCATATGAAAGATTCAGCACTTCGCACGAGCTATTTAGCTGCGACTTGTCAACAAATGCTAGAGAAACTGTTCTCCACTCCTCAAATACAAAAAACAAAACAAAACAAAAAAAACATTAGCCTTTATAAATAGTGTTTTCTGAGTAAAGAAACAGCTGTACTTATTCAATCAACAGTTCTTTATTTACCTTCAGACTGCAAACAAGCCGAGATGCTCTAAACTACGCGTCGCACTTCATTCACGAGAGAGGTGGGAGGAATAATGAGGTTTGACTGACAGTTTGAGGAGCCAATGGCGTTACGAGCTTTAGTGGGGAGGCGTCACGTACTGATCCAGGATCAGTGATCCGTAGCTGTTATATTTCTGATTTGAGCTTGAGTTTCAGAATGCTTTCTTTGGAAAATGTAACGTTAGCTTTTGTTGACGCTACCGCACTACTTGATCAAAAAAAGAGCTTAGCTACCGGAAAGCTATTTGATTCAGAAAGCGACGCTACCACCACGCTACTGAGAAATGTAGTTAAACTACTAGCGTCACTACTTGTAGCGACGCTACTGCCCATCACTGCATGTGTGTTATGTTTTCGCCTGGCTACTGATGCTCTCTTAACCTTGTGGTTTATGGATATCACAAGCTTGTTTTGTACATATGTCCGGCTGTACAATACACTGAAGACCGGAGCAGCCCTGGTAAAAGTGACTGTGAGTCTATGGGGATGGATCCATTTCATTCACAGTTGAGGAAACTTACAACTGTTGGCACTCGGTATACTCCAGTGCTTACTCAAATCCCATGGTCATTTCCTTTGGGTTTTACTTAGTAAGCCACGTGCATGTGCGTAAGTGCACTAGCATGTGTGTCGGCCATTTGTGTTAATGTCATTGAGGCTCTTGTCAGAGTGTATTAAGGTTTCATACACTCTGGTTTTTGGTAGTAACCTTGAGTTGCACCTGTGCTAATGAAATACTGTCTGTCTTGATTAAATGATTTATTTTATTTTTGTTTTCTGCCAATATGTTAGTTGTAGATGTATTTGCATTAGAGGTCAAAGGTCAAATTGGAGTAGGCCATTTCTAACCGGCTCTTCCTGTTTATCCCAGGTGCTGCTCAGATGCACTTGGCCGACCCCAGAAAAGAGTTCTGTGTGGGCGCCAATGATGAGAAAAACATATGACAGTGTTTGGATTTGATGACTTGCTACAAATGTTGCTATTTTGCAAAGTCATAAAAACAAAAAACGTCTGCTTTAGAGGAAATCTGCAGAAAAACTCTGAATGGGATCTCCCTTCGGATAGTTTATTTAGCATATTTCCTGTCATTAGGAGCAGACGAAAGAGTTTCAAGCTACAATTCAGTGCTGTATTCACAGGGGTCCGCCACAGTTTTTCTTTTGAATGGCACCTTTGGGGATGACTGTGAAGAGGAAATTCGATTTAAAACTTCAGTTGATTTCAGTAGCGACACAAGCAAAAGCGTAGGTTTGTCACAATACAAAATTTAGTACAGTTTTACGTTTGCAGTTTCATTTCATGCATTTAGCATTTCTGTTTCATCAGTTCATACATTCCCATTGCCAGGGAATGTATGAATCGATGATCTGTCATTTAAGATTTTAGCTACTTGCGAATACAATATGTCCAGCATTAGTGGATAAAACTCATAAAATCCAGAGTTTTTGATATTCCTGGATTGCACTTAAGCAAATCCTAAAGTCCCTGATTAGTGGTCTAGTTGTAAATGGTTTCATGTGGCTTCTTTTGTAGGCAAGCATGGGAAAGAGCACAGGTCAATTTATGTGGCCACAGCGCTGCACATGTCCTGTAAGGCAAGGGCCAGAGCAGGTGAGCAGAGGTATGTACAGTATATAGCCAGTTCACAGGAAATAACGCACATGAAAACCAGATGCTCCTGAATTGTTCCTGACCCTTTCTGTAACCCTCACTGGATGAATTTTTCTCACGTTGTACTTATGGCTTTTGTTGTTTGGGTTTTGTGTTTTCCGTAAAAGCAAACAGAGTAAATTTAACATCACCAGCTTGAATAAGATCTTACTCTTTGTTATACAACATTTCCTTTTGAACTTGTTCTGATTCTGATTAGCGGTGGTTTAGATCTAGAAAATGTTTGTGACTTTGTTTTACCTTCTCTTATATGAGATGCAGTTGTTTGACATTTATCATGAACATTGGTTACAGAAAAGACACATGCATATTATAAATAATTCAAATCATGTTTATTTTTATTGCAATGGTCATTATTTTAAAATTTCCACTTACATTCACATTTAACTTATTATATACCACTAGAGTTTCCACTTAGACTAAATGTATTAATTGATAGATAACTGGAAACTTGCATGAATTTTTAATATTATATTATATTAAACTGTATATATTACAATAAAATAAAATAAAAAGCATTTATTTTGTAATGTATTTTAAAATGTAATAAAAATGTATTTTTTCAGCAGCCATTACTCCAGTTTTCAGTGTCACGTGGTCCTTCAGAAATCATTATGAAATATGAAAATTAATATGAAAATTTGGTGCTTAAAAATCTTGATATTATTAATGCTAAAATCAGTTGTGCTACTTATCAAAGGTGACCATATAAAATGACAGCAAAGACATTCACATTGTTACAACAGATTTCTGTTAACTTTATATGTTTAAAAAATGCTGGACAACTGCTCAAATGCCTAATCAGCGTGACTCAAGTGCAATGAACTGCAAAGATCTCCTGGTTAGTGTGTGGGGGGCACTGAACACTACATATGATGTTATGTGTGGCATAAATGTGGTGTACTTTTTAAATCAAAGCCTCACAAATGAATCATAAGAGGTTGAATCAGTCATGCCCATGCTAACATTAGATGCAAGCCACCTTATAAATCCTGACACCGCTTTCTAGACTCCTTCAAGGACTTAGACCTCACTGATGGTTCCTAAAACAACAAAACATAGCAATTATATATAAAAAAGGAAAGCAGATGTCCATCATGTCTACCACATTTGGCAGGTAGTAACAGGGTCAGACCTATAGAATAACAGTCCTGGGTGGAGACTCGTAAACCCCCCACTGTCATTAGACTGATGGGCCTAATGTCGGGCCACTCCTACATGCTAAATCAAAGGGTTGAGTGAAGTCCGACCACATATGGCTAGAAGCACCCGTGTCGCCACACAGAATAAGAAACATGCACATTGCTTTATGCCGTGGGGGTAGTGGAATATGATGGTGTCTGAAATTAAAAAAAAAATAAGTCTCTGATGTTATTTAAACAGGGTGTGTTTAACCAGACTGATGTCATTATTTCAGGACCCTCCAACCCTCAGCCATATGTTCTTGTCTCAGTGGTGTTAGTGCTGCCTACACACCAGCAGCAGTGTGAGAGTACATAAGTGTGCTGTCAGCCTGTCTGTCACACACTCTCTAAAGCACTTACTTCATTGAAGTGCAGGTGTAAGACAATGAGATCAATTGAGACTTTTATAAGGACGTAGTTCAGACGTGTTCTGGCAGTTATGGACTGAAGCAAGTAAACCACTCACCCGGAGCTAATTTGGCATGGAAACAGTTAAATTCTGTTAATAATCAAATCACTATGATGACTATTGTTTATATTAAGTAGCTATATTTAATGACCTACATTTTTCAAGCTTGTTAAAGCTCGCATACATCAGCTGTATCAAAATTATGAGTTCAAGTAACTTTTTATTGAAAAACTAAAATTTGTGTAACATTGAAATGAAAGTAAGCAAAAAGTATAGGAAACTCTGATTATAATGGCATCTAACTTAAAGATGACCCAAAATAAACTAAATACAGCAATAAATATGAAGTGGAGCGTAGAAATTGATATTACAATTTTGCTGTAGCTTACAGACTGCAGGTATGTTTTGTATTATCTTTTACATTTATTATTTATTCATTTTAATTCAGGTATGTTGTGAGAGAGGTTGTGTAGGTATTACTTTGTGAATTACGAAATACTATTATCACGCCTTTTTCAGTGTTTTCATATGAACGTCAGAATACTTTATACAATAAGATTTTTTTTTTTTTTTTTGCCCAATTTCCATACAGTTGTGAGGGTAATCCATTAGTATGAGAATATGATTGTGAAATTTTGTTGCATGCACATCTGAGTGAAGAAAATATATATTATGCCTATTTTATGAAAGATACATTTATCTCATTGAGGGCCATCAATCGACAACAGGTTCACACAGACATTGTTTGCATTGGATGATTGGCTTGCTTGTTCCCTAAAATCAGATCAAATCAGCTTTTGAGTTCACAAGAATGTTGAGCCAGAGCCAGATGTTTTTTGCTTTAATCTTCATGTTCAGAATGTCCTTCAGTGCTCAAACGTCTCAAGAATGTTCTACCTGTGGTCACAGATTATTAAAGGATGTGATCTGAAAATGAGACTGGATGAAAATAGCCAGCGGCTTTTGTGTTTCACAGTACCTCACAACTGAGACGTCGACCCTGTGCGGCTTCCTGCTTTCGTCTCTGGAGTATTTCTGGCTCTCCTCATCTCTAAACCATACTTTACAGAGCCACCAATTCCATAACTCAAATTAAACATTACATGCCGAAAGCATACGCTTATGGCATTCCGACACAGACAACAGCATTCCTAAGCCAAGCCAGATGCGTAGAAAAAATTCCATTTCAGAGAATGTTTTGCTTTATGAAAGCCAAAAAAGGCTACTTTTATGTGAAACGATTGATTTTATTTTCAAATGTTCCTGCTGGGGACTATGCCAAGTTAGTGGCTTTTTCCATAAGTGTCATTATGACTTTTAGTGTCTTAATTATAGGTTATTAATGATCCTCTCATAACCAAAGCAAACTTTGAATCGGCTATAACACAACCCATGAATAAAGTTGACAGAAATGCATTGCTGTTTGATTTCTTTCCAGCCTTCGCCCACTCTCTGTTTCATGCAACTGGCCTGCTCTAATCATTGCAGAAGTCCTCTGTTTACATTTTTGCATTTCTACTGCTTTAGTCTCCAATTATTTCCAAGCCTGGCGACCTGAATGACTCTCCTGGAGTCTGGGAATCTGACCCCAGAGGACTGCTGCCGGGACGGGTAGTTAGTGGAGGTGCTAATTGGCTCTGAGGGGTTATGAAGGTCCAGTATCAGATGAAGTGAGATGCAGACCAAAGCCCAGACAGAGGGTGCCGTCGTGGGGGGTTAGCAGGGCAGTGGGGCTTTCAGTGGATAATTGAGCAAGCCCCCCACAAACTGTGTAATCCTGACGGTCCTGACAAGTACATTTTAGGACAAGGTCATACTGAGGCCTAAATGGGCAATTTTAACAGCAGTATAGAATGGACTTCAGTTGAACATTGAAATGCTGAAAATGTAACACTTTTGTCTTTATCTTCACTTAATCCGAAAAATGCTTCAAGATTGTAAACTCATCACATTTTTTTTTATTTTCTTTTGGTTTCAGATGTGTTGTTTCAAACCATTTGAAAGGAACGTACCATAAAAACTCTTTAAAAATGCACTGACTGGATGAACGGACTGAATCAACTTTGTGTGTCACTCAGCAGTATGTGAGTCCACATGAGGATAGTGTGCATGTTTAAGAAGACATATGGCCCTGTTAACAAGATCTCAGTGCTGACAGCAGCCACTAAAACAGGAACATGAGATCTTTTGAATGGATTACAGAGAAACTGAGATAAGTGATATGAGAATTATTTAAATCCCCTTGACCTCGATTTGGGGTCAAAGTTTAGGTATCAAACAATAAAGACATTTTGTCATGTTGCAAACTTTCTAATTCAAATAAATGTTTTTTTTTTTATATCTAATCAAAGAAACCAAAAAAATCATGGTTTCTACAAAAATATTGAGCAGTTCAGCTGTTTTTAACATTGACAATACAAAGAAGTGTTACTTGAGCACCAAGTCAACATATTAAAATGATTTCTGAAGGATCATGTGACAGTAATGGCTGCTGAAAATTCAGCTTTGCCATGACGGGAATAAATTAAATTTTAAAATGTATTAAATACATTAAAATTTATTTTAGATCGTAATATTATTTCACAATGTTTTTACCGTTGACTTCTTTCAAAAACTTTTAAGAAACTTACTGACCCCAAACTTTTAGTTTGTAGTTTATATAATTTAGTAAACACAAGAATTATGCTCTAGGAGAGCATTTTTACTTATACATGCAAATAGTGTGGCATATATTGAAAGATGTTTCATTGCGGACACCATCAGTCTGGAACTCTGTGTTATACAGTAGTTCGTGCTCTGCATGTCACCTTCCGTTCGGTTGTGATTTATCTGTGCCGAAACTATTCACGATTTATGACTTCTTGCTCAGAGGATGAGAACGCATCGATCTTTGTCCATGAATATCTCATTCTTTTACTCACTTTCATACCGAGAAAGTTGAAGATAGGCTGAGAAGTATAGCAGCTCTGTGTTGCTGGGTAAGTTATTTATTCAGCAGACAGACACAGCCAGTGCACAACAGATAGCATTAAAGGAGCAGTGCACCTTAATGTGCAAATGAAAATACCGTCATAATTTACTCACCCTCATATCATTCCACGACTGCCTTTTTTTGCATGAAATGCAAAAGGAATTACTAGGTAAACTTTCCATTTAAATGTTAAAAATTCTGTCATTATTTATTCACCCTCAAGTTGTTCCAAACCTGTAGGAATTTCTTTCTTCTGCTGAACATAAAAAAATATATATTTTGAAGAAGCTGGGTAACCAAACAGTTTCTGGTCCCCATTTTTCACACTATTGAAGTCAATGGGGACTAACAAATGTTTGGTTGCCCACATTCTTCAAAATATCTTTTTATGTTTGATAGAAGAAGGAAACCCATACCCTTTTGGAACAACATGAGGGTGAGTAAATGATGACAGAATTTTAATTTCTGGGTGAACTACCTATTTAACACAGGAAGCATAGCACTGATTTCAGTGTGCCATCTGGAGTGGAGGTTAAAAAGAAGACCCTTGTTTGAGATGAAAGAATGTCTCCTCCTTTTTAGCCACTACTGTACCACAGAAGGAGTTGCATTAAGAGACCGTTTCTCTCTCAAAACACCCACAGAAACACACTTCTTCCGTTTCCTTGTAGTGGATGTCATCTGGCTCCCATGCGGATTTCCAGTGCTGATACATCTCAGCTGCTGAATCTGCTCTATTTCAAACTACAGTTTTTCACTGAATGCGCTAAAACATTTTGTTTTGTCTACATTGGTCTCTAAGCTTGTGATTTCCTAAATAACAGATGTTTTATGTAAGCAGCTCACTCTGACACTCAATTTTCTTTACAGGAGAATCCACTTTTGTTGACGACCACGGGCCTCCTACACCAAGGGTAAGTTGTTTTTTGCAATATCGAACTTGTTTTCTGTCTCTTGTTTTCCTCCAATTCCAAATGTACTGCACAAAATATCAGTGTCTTCAATTGTCCTGTTATTTTGGCCTTTTCACACTAGAGGAAATCATTTCAAGACTTGGTGTTTATTGTAGACTCATTTCCTCAGATTTGAGAGAAGTGGAAGGTCACACACACACACACACACACACACACACACACACACACACACACACACACACACAGAGTAACACATTCACATTTAACAATCTGATGAAATGGTTTGATGAATGCAGTTTTATTTCCTGTGTTGATGCGTTTGCTAATGAAAGAGGAAGTTTAAGTGGTACAAATTGTAGAGAGTTTTATTAATAGCCAGTAGACTTCAGTTTACATCACTGCCTGGTAAAAACATGCAAAAAAACATGCAAAAAAAAAAAAATATATATATATATATATATATATATATATAATTAATATATAATTTTTATTTTATTTTATTATATTTTAGCAACATTTGTAGTATGCTAGCGTATAACAGACATGGGCTAAAAGCCCCAAAATACTTAGAAATATACTTATTGTTTTTTTTTTATGTTTAAAATTGTCAGGGTCAACAAAGGGTTAAAACACACACTCGTGACAGCTCATCTTATCAGCACTTCCTACAGAGGAACGACAGCTCTGTTTGCTGATTCACAGATTAGAGAGAGAAAGAGTGAAATAGCATGAGTGGAAAGAACAAACTTGATTTAAGAGGCATGTCATTACACGCATTCTGCAAAAGAGGTTAAACCCAGTGAAAGTTTCAGCTGGTTTACTCAGAGGATGAATGATGAAGCTGCTTCTTAATAGTAGGGTTGAAGTCATCACTGTGGTTTGTCTATGGTTTTTATAGAGACTTGTTGAAAAACGAGTCATTAGATGTGTTATGGGACACCATTGTTTTAAGATGAGAGTCTTGAAGCACTTGTTACATGGGCAAAACTAAATTCATTTGGTTTAAATTCCTTGTAGATTCAAAATTATTTATCACTGTGATTGTAATCGGTGTTATAATCAGTGTTTTGTGGTTAATAATATCTCAGGA
The DNA here is from genome assembly GCA_036784905.1 of Acrossocheilus fasciatus. Lineage (NCBI taxonomy): Eukaryota > Metazoa > Chordata > Actinopteri > Cypriniformes > Cyprinidae > Acrossocheilus > Acrossocheilus fasciatus. The sequence goes on along the minus strand of CM071957.1, from coordinate 22,049,717 downwards.
GAATATCTTCTCTGCACTACATGTGCTATTTTCCATTTCTTTGTTTTTTGTGTCTTTTCTATGAAATGAGTTCAAATGATTCAGAGACTCTGGAATGCTGGAATGATTCATTGACTATTGAGAACTGTGTGCAAGTGCACTCGCATATGACAGAAGAGTCCAGGAGAGAGCTGGAGAGGAGGTCCACCCATAAAAATACTCTTGTGAATTTCAGCTATAGCTCTGTACAAATGTAAACTGTACAAACAATGTTTATTGTTTCTAACTAGAGGGAAATTCTGACATTTCCTGTATTGAATATACACTTGAGAGACCTCAATGCCACTGTAAAATACATTTTTATTTACAATTTATGTAATCTCCTGCCACACGTGAGCAGTGCTGTAAATACTCCATCTGGTTTGTTAAAACAATTTCTGGCAATCATAGCAAATTGTTTTAGAAAGTATTTAGCAATGTCAAAGGGAAAGATTTGTAGTATATTATTTTATAGGATCTTCCCTAAACAAGCTAGACTTGGAGTAACAATTGATTTGAGAGTGTGTATGCAGAGTGTGTGTATGTGTATAGTATATAGTTTGTTATATATATAATGTGTATATATTAGACAGAATCACCTTAATAACATGTCTCACCCTAGCGACAGATGTGCACAAGAATGTGGTTGAAACCACATGTTTATATAAAAAATTTATATATAAAATTTTACAGCTAAGACTGAAACATTTGGAAAATATGACTTCCTGAATTTGAAAGTAATGTAATCAAAGTCCAGTTCAATGTGTGCATGTGTATAAATCATCCCCCTACTTTTGTTCACTATAAAAAGATATACCTGTCTATATAAATCTTCACTATTTTCCTAGGTAATAATGTTTAGTGTGGATCTGTACCGTTTGGGAAAGTCTTTGGTAGCTGAAACCCCCGCAGTTACTAAAAGACCCCAAACCAGCAATGATGACAACCAGTTTTAACATCTCACAGCTGTGGAAAAACAAACTTAGAGTCTGTAAGCACACAAACTATGAAGAGATGTTTACAGATTTATCAAGACCTCCACATACTTATCAGAGGGTGCACAACAAACATGCTACAAAAATGCAACAGCAAAGTATGTCAGTTTCAGTTTCATCAAGTAGCCACTAACAGCATCTGTAAAGTGTGCAAGCAACGTCAAGGTCGTAACTTCGATATGTGTGCCTGTGCTGATTATGTTAAATAGAAAATTGAATGCCTTGTCAATTGTTTTGGTTAATGCTTCTGCTAAACCCATAAATCGACACAACCATTCAAAAGTTTGAGGTCTTTTGAGTTTTTAATGTTTTTGAAATGTTCTCTTACTCTAGCTCACCAAGGCTACATTTGTTTGATCATAAATACAATAAAAACAGAAATATTTGAAATATTATTACTTTTAAAAATAACAGTTTTTTCATGTAATTTATTTCTATAATGGCAAAGCTGAATATTCAGCAGCCATTACTCCAGGCTTCAGTGTCACATGATCCTTCAGAAATCATCCAAATATCCTGATTTCAAAACACATTTCATATTACCATATTTCATATATTCATTAACACACACACACACACACACACACACACACACACACACACACACACACATACATATATGTGTGTGTATATGTGTATATATGTATGTGTGTGTGTGTGTGTGTGTGTGTGTGTGTGTGTATAATATTATATAATTGAATATATTTTATATTTTTTATATATTAGATATATATAAACTATATTATTATTATTATTATTATTATTATTATTATTATTATTATTATTTTTGTAACAATGTAAGAGAAATTCATCCTTGCTGAATAATAGTGTTAAAAAAAAAAATCCTACTGACCCCAAAATTCTGAATGGTGCAGATCTGCTGTAACGGAACAATGTCAAATCAGAGGATGCATTTATTTAGCAGTAGAAGAGAAGGAAGGTGTATACAGATGGACATTTCCTCAGAGTAATAATGAGCTAAGACATGTTAAGTGTGATTATCTTCATATTACTCGAGGGGAAGAAGAAGAGTGAGAAAGGAATAAATGTCCAGAGAGGGAGGGAAATGGAGATTGAGTGAAGGAAAACGGGATGGCGGAGAATTAGCAAGGCAGCTGGGCTCACACAAGGCCTCTTATGTGTGTGTGTGTGCACATGAGGTGAAAAGAGAGCATTCTCTGTGAACTTGAACCGTATTTGTTGTTTTGGGAGAGTGCTGTTCCACACTATGGAGTATAATACTGAGAGAATGAATAATGAAAGGCATGAGGGGGGTCTTGTTTAGCTAGCGTTTAACAGACCAGAATAAAAGTAAGAGTGACTATTGTAGTCAAGTTAAAAACCTTGTCACACATTCAGACATAAACACAAAACATCCTGACACACATGTTTTCTCTCAGGAGCATTTCTCACACACACACACACACACACACACACACACACACACACACACACACACACACACACACACACACACACACACACACACACACACACACACACACACACACACAGGGGACAAAGAAGCTCTTCAAACCCCAATTTCATCTAGGATGCTGGCCTACAGGGAATTCCATTCCTCCTTCCACACTGGATGTTCATCCAGGAATTTGCAAATTTCCTCCAACTCTCTCTTAAAGAATTATTTTTAAGGTGGTGTGGATTAGTGAATAAAGATCTGAGCTAGCTGGAAACTGGAAGCTTTTAGTCCCACACCTGAGCTCCAGTATCACCATTGTGTCATAGAGTGGGATACTTAAAGGGACAGTTCACCCAAAAATGAAAATTCATTAATTACTCACCCCCATGTCGTTCCAAACCTGTAAGACCTTTGTTTATCTTCGGAACACAAATAAAGATGTTTCTGATGAAATCTGAGAGATGAAATTCTGACCCTCCATAGACAACAAGGGTACTACCACGATCAAGGTCCAGAAAGGTAGTAAGGACATCGTTAAAATAGTTCATGTGACATCAGTGGTTTAACCGTAATTTTACAAATTTTGTGTGCAAAGAAAACAAAAATAATGACAAGTCATTGTGCTTGTGGTGCTGCCGATGTAGAACACGCATGCGCTGAGCCTGGTTTATGTGCAGAGCATCGTGCATGGATCATGATACTTTCCAAAATAATCACACGGACTATTTTAGCAATGTCCTTACTGTGTTTCTGTGCCTTGACAATGGTAGCACCCTTGCTGTCTATTCAGGGTCAGAAAGCTCTCGGATTTCATCTTAATTTGTGTTCCAAAGATGAACGAAGGTCTTACTGGTTTGGAACGACATAAAGGTGATTAATTAATGACAGAATTTTCATTTTTGGGTGAACTATACCTTTAACCCCAGGTTATTCCAGGGGGATTGTTCCTGTCCTGAATGTCTTCATTTGAAATAACCACCAGGCAAATATTGCATGATTATGCTTATTAATGAGAGAAGCAGAAATTATGATAATGGTTAAAATCAGCCCTATCTGAACTGAACCAACATTAAACTGACTTGATCTAAATAATGACACTATTGTATTTTAATGCTTCTTTACAGAAGAATATGAACTGTCTCCGTCGTTGGGTTTTCATAATTGATTCTGCTATTTTCCTGTAGTTTATAGTTTAGTTTATCTTTGTAAAAGTGCTTTGGTACAACCTGTATTGTATAAAGTGCTTTATAATAAAAGGGGACTTGACTTGTCATTATTTACTCATCACCAAACCTGTTCCAAACCTGTATGTATTTCTTTCTTCTGCTGAACATAAAAGAAGATATTTTGAATGTGGGTAACCGAACAATGGCTAGTCCATATCCATAGTGTAAAAAAATACTATGGAAGTGAATGGGGACCAACAACTGTTAAATTAAAATATCTTTTTATGTTCAGCAGAAGAAAGAAATTCATACAGGGTTGGAATTTTACATAATAAATATTTAAAAAATACTTGTTACAGACCTTCCCAAAGTTTTCTTTCTTTCTTGCTTTCTTGCTTTCTTTCTTGCTTTCTTTCTTTCTTGCTTTCTTTGTAATTGTGTCTACTAATGTATTTAGTTAACTTTTGCCATCATCCAGCACTAACAGTAATTGAACACAATATAAAACGTTTGTCAGTTAGAATTGGCCAGGCTTTCAGTATTGTTAGATTTCTTCTACTTTTTTTGTTCTTCCTAATGCCTGTGTATTTCAATGCCTGTGTGTCTAGGAACTGCCATTCCCAAGTCAGGTGATCTACAACAGGGTTGGCAAGTGTGGAAGTCGGACAGTCGTCCTGCTGCTGAGGATTCTGGCAGAAAAGCACCAGTTTAACCTGGTGTCCTCTGATATCCATAACAAAACCAGACTCACAAAGCATGAGCAGGTCAGTGTGTGTGTGTGTGTGTGTGTGTGTGTGTGTGTGTGTGTATGAGGCAACTAATGCTTCTGAGAAATTGTATAGCAAGCTAAAAGTATAGCAAAATAAAAAGCATACTATGATGAAAACTGATGTGATTAAATAAAGGTGTTTGCCAAGGGAAATGCTCACTGAATGCCAGCGGCAATGAAACACATCCGAATGGCATTCATTGTGGAGAAAAATACACACTTTCCTCCCTTGCGGAGAGGAAAAGAAAACATTCTGTCATCCTGTTTGGGTCGAGTCAAACCGTCACACCTCCACACCGCTAAAATCAACTTATGAAAAGTTAAAATAAATAAGCTGATTAAATAACACTCATATACGTTTGTTGAGCGGGAGAGGGAAACAAGTGACTAACGTGAAAATGAAGAACTTTTTGACTGGAAATATGTCCATATCCCGGAGTACACTCATAATTCTGTCTGGATATTATGGGACCTTTTTGGATAAAATGATTTTGTGAGTGATACATTATTCATAGGTTTTAGAGAGTAAACTGGTTAGATGTACAGTAAATACTCAAAGCTAATATTAAATGTGTGTGTTTACAGTGGTAAGCTCTGAACACATACAGGTTTCATTGCCATCAGAAAAACGAACTGATGTGTGTGACAGATAGAGCGCGAGTGGATATCAGCCAAAGAAAGTACATTTCCGTGTGATTTATTTTTAGTACTGTATTTTCTCTGTCATTCCAAACCTGTATGACTCTTATCTGTGGAACACTAATGAAGGTATTTTGAAAAATGGATCCTCTGCAGTGAATGGGTGCCGTGACCATCAGAGTCCAAACAGCCGATAAAAGCATCACAATAATCCACAAGTAATTCACAAGACTCCAGACCATCAGTTAATGTCTTGCGAAGCAAAAAAGATGCATGTTTGTAATAATCAAATCCATCAATAATAAATGTTTTAACTTTCAGCTAAAATAGAGTTCTCAATATATATAGAGTAATTAATTTCTCCAGTAAAAACGTTTGACTGATGTTTTTTAAATAAACAGATTAAATTATTTAATAAGCAAGTATTTAACATTTTGTTTTGTTTGGATAATTGATGCAGACGCCAGGTTTAATCATCTAATAAACCATTGACAATGCTTGGAAAATGATCCCATAGGCTTTGTCCATGATTAGCATAACTTTCCTTGTGTGCATTAAGTGCCTTTCCAGTACTTGTTTTCTCTGGCTGACAGCTGTGATTGTGACTGATTACCTATTTGTGGTCTTGGAGCATCTGCACAGTCTTCTAAACAAATGCAAATTTCACTCAAGGATAAGAGTCATAAAACTCTCATTTAGAGAAGAAAGTTTATTTGTGTGTATAGAAGGAATGTTCAATCTGTTTTTAACTGACCTTTCAACAAGACGAGAACAAATGAACCACCTCTCCATTCATAATATTCACATTGTTATGTGATCGTGTAGAACATGGTTTTGCTATTAAGTGGATAGATTACACAAAAATGAAAGTCTGTCAACTGCCAATTAGTATAATTTACTCACCCTCATTTTGTTGCAACCTGTATGGCTTTCCCTCCATGAAACTTAAATGGAAAAGTTCTGAAGATTCTGCTGTTACAATAAATGGAGACCATCATAAAAGTGGTCCATACGACTCTTCCAGATACACTATATTGCCAAAAGTATTGGGTCACCCCCTTCTAATGAACAGGTTTGACTACTTTAGAAATTTCCATGAGTACAAATCTTAATGTTTAAGAGTATAATGATATTCTAGGGAATTGTGTACTTCTAATTTTAAAGCAACAGTTTGGACAGGACCCTTTTCTATTCTAACATGACAATGCCTCTGTGTATAAGGCAACGTTCAAAAAGAAATGATTGATTGAGTCAGTGTGGAAGAACTTGACTGGTCTGCAGCCAAGTTCTAATCCAAGCTGAACACCTCTGGTGTGACTTTAAATGCAAATCTTGAGCCAAAAACTCACTTACTAAACACCAATGACTTGTACATACACTATATGGACAAAAGTATTGGGACACCCCCTTCTTTAGAACAGAAAAAGGCACCTCCAAAACTGTGGCAACAAAGATGACAACATAATTCATGTATTTAAATATTGTATTTCCATCTCTGTTGCAACAGTTTTGGAAGTGTCTAAAATGACTGTACCCATTATGTACAATTGGTGTCATTGGTGTTTGGTAAAGAGTTTTTGGCTCAAGATCTGCATTTAAAGTCACACCAGAGGTGTTCAGCTTGGATTAGGACTTGGCTGCAGACCAGTCAAGTTCTTCCACACTGACTCAATCAATCATTTCTTTTTGAACGTTGCCTTATACACAGAGGCATTGTCATGTCAGAATAGAAAAGGGTCCTGTCCAAACTGTTGCTTTAAAATTAGAAGCACACAATTCCATAGAATATCATTATATGCTTAAACATTAAGATTTGTACTCATGGAAATTACTCAAGTAGTCAAACCTGTTCGTTAGAAGGGGGTTACTCAATACTTTTGGCAATATAGTGTATGTTGGTCTTCAATGTTACTTTCAGTCATTGTAAGGCAGGTGTGTCTAAAATAAATTCCTACAGTGACCTGAATTGTGTAATAGTAAGCAAAATAAAGCATCGGACTCTTGTGTTCCGTTATGTCATTCTATTAAGATATTTTTAATTAGCCTCAATGCACCAAACCACTAACTGTTTACCCAACCTGAGGTGTTACTTATGATGTGGTTCAGCCACATCACCTCTTTTATCATTACTTAGTACAGTGTATGGCCATCTGTGTGCCCATATAACCATTTATGGAACAGGAAACTTTCTCATCATGATGTCACTACCTCAGGTTTGTGTGTGTGGCTTTGATGCAGCGTTTGATAAAGGATTGAAGCACTTGTTACAGTGTTGTTTGCTGTTTGACAGAGATGTGGGTCAAGGAACATGAAGAGGTTTAGGTTTTGGTTTGAAATCTGAATTCTGAGGGTGGTCTTTCCCAAATTGAAAACTCCTGGAACCTATTGTTGAGTGCTACAGGAAGCTGCGCTCTACACACTGTCCTGGCACACCAGACCTACATTACGCCATCCCGTTCTTCATATGGCGATCAGTTATAGGGATTGTTAAGTCTCCTTATGCCTGTGTGTGAATGTTTTTAGAGACTGTAACATGCATTTAGGGACACATGGGCTCTATCAGAGCTGACTGGGGCCCCAGCTGGCCCTCATTTGGAAACATTAAGGTAATGAGAAGTCAGCCTCATCAGATGACCTAATAACTTTCCACTGCACCACGCACTATCCAAGTGAGGAATGTTTCCTTGGTGTGTGTGATTCTGAAACTTGGAGAGATGAGGTCTGTTTGCAGTGTTTTTGCATTTCTGGTTTAAATTTTTTTTAATGGATCCACCGCTGTTTCTGAAGAATTGTTTGTTTTATAGCAACAGAAGAAAGTGTAGCATACGTGTGATGTGGTGCTGTACATAGACTGTTGGACAGTAGTATTGATTAGTCTAGTTATGTCTCAGTTTACGAGTGTTTTATTGGTTTGACAGGAATAATGTATATAGTAAGTACTTTTCAAGTAGCATACAGTATGCTTCTGGTGGAATTGCTGCTCGGCGACTGTAACTTGTCAAACCCTATTGCTGTTTTATATTTTAACTGTCAGTGTTGTTTGATAAAGAGATGGTCATGAATGGTTATGTAACATGCATTTTGATTTGTTTATTTGTGTTGATTTTTTTTGCCAGGTGGATTTGATGAGAAACATTAGCACTATTCCACAGCCTTTTCTGTACACCAGACATGTTCACTTTCTCAATTTCACAAGGTGAGAAAATCAGGAATTATTTATCTGAATGTATCTGATTAATCCAAGATAAAAACGCAGCCAAACATTGGTGATCAATTCAGTGCTCATTCTCTTTTTCTCTTTCTTTCACAGATTTAGGATAGAACAGCCTGTCTACATAAACATCATCAGGGATCCTATTAACCGTTTCCTCTCCAATTACTTTTTTCGTCGTTTTGGGGACTGGAGAGGAGAGCAGAATCACTTGGTCCGCACACCCCAGATGAAAGATGACGAGAGATATCTGGTCAGAAGCTGTTTCTAAATCCCTCGCTTTTTTCTTTATTATTTTCTTTCACATTTTTTCTTGTGTTTTATTGTTGGATTCACATAGAGATGCAGCAGTTCTCAGTGTAGTGAGTCCTCAGTCAGCACAGGTCCAAACATAAACATTTGAATGCAGACTGTAGTTCGGTGTGCTGCAACCAAGCTACATAAGACTAGTAATTTACCTATTCAAACATATATGAGCTGTATGTATATGCATACATACAAGTTTACATAGCAAATAGCAGAATGACCATTAAGTGACTTGACTTGGAGACTGTATTTCCTGTTGAGAATGAATTTATTGCACAATGAGTGTTTGTGAAAGAGAGTGCAAGAGTCTGGCTTTATGTTTGGAAATTAGCTCAGACAATGTGAGCAGAATGTTCAGGAATTGATTAGTCATGCTTGCTTTTTATTCAGTCAAGTCAAGACAATCACATGAAAACTTGGCACAGCTGGAAGAATTACATCAGTCGACTAAGGATTGTGACAGAATTATGGCTCATATCTGGTATTCATAAAACATAAATGGCCAGTTTCCCAGACACATATTAATTTGGAACATTAACTGGGACTTTTTTTCTTCAGGTTACTAGTTAATTCAGTCCAGGCCACATTCTCTGTTAACTCATCCTTTGCTCTGTTTAAGAAGGCGAGATTTATGAATATTTCTAGTAGGGGTCAAGGTTTGGTTAGTTAGCCCTGCTGGCAGATGGTGTTACTACAGCATCTTGTTATCTGCTTAAGCATCTTTCTCCATTGATGGCCAATCAATAATATTATATATATTAATAAGTATTTATCTATATACTCTTTTATGATTTCTTTATGATTTGTAATCTTAAAAGAACACGCACGGCACAGACCAAAATAACACACAGTAGCAGTTCTGTTACGATGGGAATTGAACTTATCTTGGTTAATGAGAGACTGCAGTAATTATAATCAGACCTTCACCATATAGAACACAACCTCCTCTTAAGATCCCCTCTCCTCCTGGAGGCCTGGTTAACCACATCTCTGATTTCTATAGTTCAGGATTTACTGTGGCTTGTGATCTATCTCACACTAAACATATCTGTTTGCTTGATTTATGTGTCTGTAATAGCTGGGCCCTTTGTCAGACCTGAGCCTTCAGATATGCTACTGAAGATTCATTTTTGATCTTTCCTTTTGAATTGAATTTAATTATTATAATCTGTGACGTACTGAGGAATTCCTGACAATCTTCATGGATGTGCATACCCACACATACTCAAAGCTGTAGAATAACTGGAGATTGCGAAGTCATCCTATTAATTTAAAGCATGTGAAGGGAGTTTCTAAAGTGTGAGTTAGAGCATTAGAGAATGTCCATGCATATGGGGAGGGGAATTCCTCAACTGTTGTGACCTGAAATTTTACAAGCTGATTTCCTTTCAATGCTTAAAGTGTGTTTGTGTGTGTAAGTGTTGCTTGGTTGATGGGTCAGTGGCCCAGTCTCAGAAGACCCTTAGGTGTGAAAAACACATATACAGAGAGAGAGATTTGACCTTGATTTGTTCCTTAAAATGAAAAGGAACATTGTTCAAAAGAAGCCTTTAATGCTCACCAAGTCTACATTTAATTAATCAAAAATACAGTAAAACAACAATTTTGTGAAATATTATTAGAATTTAAAACAACTTTTTTTTTTTCTTGTGTATTTTAAAATGTAATTTATTCCTGTGACGGTAAAGATGTATTTTCAGCAGCCATTACTCAGTCATATGATCCCACAAAAATCATTCTAATATTCTCATTTGGTGCTCAAGAAACATTTCTTATATTCATCATTGTTGAAAACAGTTGTGGTGCCTAATATTTTTGTGGAAACAGTGGAAAAATTTTGTTCAGGATTCTTTGAAGAATAGAAAGTTCAAAAGATCAGTATTTATATGAAATAGAAATCTTTTGTAACATTATAAATGTTTTTACTGTCACTTTAGATCAGTCTGATGTGTCCTTGCACCCGCTTTTTGTGTGAGGTATGCTGGCAGACCTTCAAAGCTGTGGGACTGTACTGCCCATGTTTACAAATGACTGAAAACATTAAAGCCATACCGTGTGTGTGAACGTGCATAGCCAGGAAATTGCCCCTATTAGTGGAACTCATCCAGGTTCTCAGTTCTGTGGCAGACTGACTTCTTGTCTCCTGTCGTATCCTATTGTCTCATCTTGTCTCCAAATGTCTCGTCTCACTTCTGCTTTGCTCAAACAGTGGTCAGTCAAAAATGATGTATATGCAATACCCATTATTTATTATTTTGTAGCTTTTTCTAGACAGAATTCACAAAATGCTTTGTTTCACATCAGGCAAAGAGCGTGTTGCGTGGTGACGTCCATCTGGAGGTAGTTTAGTGGTAAATTGCAATGGCTGTGTTCCTAGGTGCTTAGTGAAATGACCACCTTGGGACTGAATCAAGAACACAAGGCCAAATAAGTGTGTCACCTGAGATGAAGTGGGTCCTCTTAGAGAGAGAAAGAGACTGTGTTTGACAGACTGCCCGCTTTTACTGCTCGGGACGTTTGCCAGGAGCACACTAGCCATTTGCTGTAACTTTATAAGTAATTTCATATATATACAAACAGAATCTCTTTCTTTTTATACTCTCCTCTTTTTTCCCCTCCACCAAACAATATCTTCCTCCTCATTGAATTTGCTTTTAATTGTTGGTTTTAAAAGTCTGGCGCAGCTTTAAGGCATTATTATCTCTTCAGGGATTGAGTAGGTTGTTCTCTAAGTTGCTGTGTAATTGGTGATCTGTTAGAGGATGACATTTCTGTTCCTTTTTTGTTCTCTGCAGAAATTTGCCCTTTTGGCCATCTGGCTTTCTGTACTTTCCCTTTTTATATTCCAAAAAGTCAACGGAAGCCCAAATGGAACATAACCTGTTTGTGTTTCAGCAATAGCATGTGTGTGTTCAAAGTGCATATCCGTCAGAGTTTGTATGTGTCTCCGTTGGGGCGGAGTGGGGATGCGGATGAAAGGACATTGATGTGCTCTTGGCTTTTCGGCTCTATTCAGATACACACAGAGTGAGTATTGTTAAAGGAACTGGCCCTCCTGGAGCGCCACTGCTTTGAAGGAATCGCCAATGCATTAGCTTGATACTGTCAACAAATGAACACGTTCATAGTACAGCGAAAGCAAGTTAAACACAGCAATCTGCTCTCTTTGATCTAGTTCACAACCACAATTAACTTTTGGTGAAGCAATCAGCAAATCAGATGAAGTTGGATAGAGAATTCCCCAGAATGCTGTGCATTTAATGTGAAATATAAATGTCTTGGATTACTGTCCTATCTGCAGATAATAAATGTTTTTAAGCAAGTTTTCATACTGTAATAATTACTTATTTTTAGATTTTTTTTCTTTTTCTTTTCAAGAACATGTCCTGGTCATATCTACCCCCCAAATCATAAGAAAGATATATTTTGATGTCATATTAAATATTGAAATTAAACAAGCCCTTTACACATTTTTGAATTGTGTTTGAATTGTGTTTTGAATTATTTGACAAATAAGAGAATAAATTACTACAATATTAAAACATATTGCAATATTGCATTTTGTTTTTTAAGTTGAACACTAAACATAACGTCCAAAAAGCCAGTTGACTCGTCTCATGTTCAAAAAATCTCAAAGTGAAAACCAGATTAAAATGAGCAAAATTCTCAGTATGATCAGGGCTGCAGTTTAAGTGTATAAATCACCCACCATGTCAGTCTCAAAAGGTCAGTCAAACCTGGAGAAACCATCAGAAACATTAATAATCAAAACTGACTGGTTATTGAAAAACATTCATATTTTTAATGGACAGGATATGGATATAATCCAAGATGATTTCTAGACTATTCAAGAAGATGTATTGAAAAGCAGCAAATTTGTCAACTTTTCATTTCCTGAATTAGGGCTTAATAAAGGGCTGAGAAATAATGTTCACGTATCAACTCATACTTGTCATGTGTAAGGGGCATTCTACTATGAAAGATTAATGCTGAAATAACTCTGAGTAGGTTTTTCTACCTGCCAGCATGACGGCTCTTTTCTTCAAGACCCACAGCTGGCATGTGATTTCCCGCCCCAGCTCTTAGGCACCCACCTGGGGCTCATGAAAGGGAAGGAGTGCGTGGAGTCTGGAGCCTCGTGGCTATCTGGTCTTTACTTAACCTCTCTTGAGCACAAGTTAAAGACAAGGCTGTTAACTTGACAAATCGCCCTCTTTTCCAAGAAGTGTTATCTTGACCATGTTCTTTGCAGCATGTAATCAGTTCTTTTAATTTTCAACAAGTATCATTATAGCATTGTTGGCTGCGTTGTCTTCTTTCACATATTTCCTTTCTCCTCTGTTTTTCCAAATAATATTTTTATTCTTATCCATGTTGTTTTCTGAGGACTTAATGTATTATTGCCTTGGTAATTAAACAAGAGAGAGGGAGAAATGATGTTTTGATCTCTTGCCTATTTTGACTAGTCTGGTTTCTTTTTGTTACATAAATTGGAAACAAAATACACTGGGTTTCCTAGGCCTCCCCTGTTGTGTGTTTTAAGTGTGGGTGGATTGCCTTTGCATATTTTCCCATCTAACCTTCCCCAGCGTAATGAAAGCTTTTGGATCAGATAAAGTGATAAAACATTGTTTCTGTTAATGCACTGGTCCCTAGTCCATATTTTGGAAGTGTTTATAAGAGATAACCATTATGACTTTCTAAAGACTGTGGTTCTTTGCTTGTGCGAGTGGTGCCCCCTTGTGTTCACTAGAAGAGATTGGTGGTACAGTGGACAGAGTATACAGTATTAAAGCATATAATCCATTGAAAATTAGTGTGTCTATGATTTTGATTTAAACTCACATTTCAAGTTTTTGCTCATTTTTTTCTATTCAATGTGCTGCTTTCTTTTTGGCTGTAGGATCTGTCTGACTCATTTCCCCTTTTCTCCACTGCAGGACATTAATGTTTGCATCATGGAGAATTACCCAGAGTGCTCTAACCCACGTCTCTTTTACATTGTTCCATACTTTTGTGGACAACACCCTCAGTGCAGGTAATTATGACCCATAACTCTTTGGTTATTAATGTTGATGATGGCTGAAATGATTTCAAACCAAAAACAATCACTCTTTTTAATGGCATTCGTTGAACTTGTGAGAGTAAGATTCTTATTTGTATTTTATAATTCATTTTAAATGTATGCTTATTGTTATCTGTGAGTTAAACAGCTGTTTTGTAATCATGCAGATTTTCTTCTAATTCTGCACTTTAACAGGCTTAAAGGGATAGTCCCCCCCCAAAAAAACAAATCTGAATTGTCATTGTTTACTCACTCTAATTCTTCTAAACATTCTTCAATATATCTTTGTCTGAATATATATTTTGAAAAATATTTTGGTTCCCATTGACTTTCGTTCACAATGTAAAATGGAAGTCAAAAAAAGCTGTTGAAAGGAGCTTTTGTAGTAATTTTGGTAACCAAGCAGTTTTGGTTCCTTTTGACTACCATTTTAAATAAACATGAATTGTAAAATGTCATCATTTACTCATCCTTATGTGGTTGAATTTTCATTTTTGGTTGGACTATTCCTTTAAGATCTTGTGCTCTTTTCACTAATACATGTTTTTAAAATCTCTTCAGTTAAGCAAGCTGAAACCTTTGTATTTCTAACCTTTCTTGTCAAATAATTGTCTGGCTTTTTTGGTCCGCCTCAGGGAGCCGGGTGTTTGGGCTGTGGAGAGGGCCAAACAAAACGTTATAGAGAACTTCCTACTTGTGGGAATACTGGAAGAGCTGGAGGATGTGTTGCTCCTGCTGGAGAGACTCCTACCTCACTACTTCAGTGATGTCCTAACCATCTACAAGAGTCCAGGTGTGTTTTATTCAATTACTTTGAAATGAAATGAAAAAAAAGAAATGTGAATGTAAATATGAACACAAATGGAATGAGCATGTTTGAACAGAAAGAAAAATAAAACATTCTTTCATAATCTTCTTGAAATAAGCATGTTCCAAATGATGTTTAGCTGTCTTGAATTGCACACTGTGGCTCATAGTTGTGTAAATCTGAACATTTTTCTGCAGCATTCTGGAAGATGGGGAACCTTACAGGCACAGTGAAGAAGCACATGCCCACTCTAGAGGCCCTACAGGTGCTTTACCAAAGGATGAAGTATGAGTATGACTTTTACAACTTCATTCGTGACCAGTTCCATCTCACCAAGAAGAAGATCGGCCTCAAGTCCATCTCCCAGAGCTCTGCTCATGAGCCAGACTTTCTCCGTGAACTTGCCCTCAGGACCCACGAGCCTTTGGAGGAGGACGAGGAAGAGGAGGAGGAAGAGGACATGGGGCAAGAAGATGCCAACATCTGGTTGGTTCAGCCCTGAGTAATAGCCATGGAGGTGTAGGCATGGCTGATATCTCATAAGCTTGATGTCTATGTCCAGTCAGGAGGTAGAGTCAAAAGTCCCGGGTTAAAATTGGGTGCGTAACCTGTTTTTAACGGGACGGCCCTTCAAGACACTCTGAAGAGGAGATGGGGGGGGTCACAGAAGGGTCTGAATAATTATTTAAGGAACCAACAATTGTGGCAAAATGATTTTGTTCATGTTTCTGAAATTGAGTTGGTTATGGTCATTTCCTGGTGAGATGACTCAAGATTGGAATTACAGGGATATTGCTGGATTGTCAGAATGGAGGGATGAACTAATTGTGGTATAGCAGAATGAGATGCTGTGGAAGTCTGATTTTAGGCACTACTTCTGTACACTTGGTACTTGGGTGATCTCAGACTCATCACACACACACACTTTCACACATGAACACATTTAGACTATGCTATGGAGGCGAGTGAGGATCACAACAAAGTGCCAAACCTTCAAAGTGCCAAGGATTACTGCATTAAGCCTAGAAGTTGTAGCTGTAATCACCATAAACAACTCAAACACACCAATCAGATCTCGTCATCTCACCATCACTTGCTTCCTCCTCTGGTTCCAGAAACCTGCTGCAACTCTGTGCCAGAATTTCAGTGCTAATCTTTTTTGAAAGGATCTTTGTACATGTAAGGTGCTGTACAATGAATCTAAAACTTTTGAATGCCTGGAAGATGTCAAATGCAGCACACTGTTCATCTAAGATGTTTGAATAGGATGTTAAAGATTTTCTCACTTTGTCAGGGTGTCATCTGTTGTGTTCAGTCTGGGCCCTTAAGTTCTGATTTGGTACACAGTGTGCTAAGAACACTTAAAAGTAATAGTTCACATGAAAATGTAAATTGTAATGATGTTTTTGTTAGCAGCAATACAATTTTATCCCATCCTGGATTGCCTAACAGTGTATAATATAAAACTACTGGGATATCAAACAATACCTTGCTAGTTTGAGCTAAGCTATTCAAAGTTCACAGGTTGTTGACTGTTACAATGTTTTATACCACATTCATCTGTCAATGCCTAACATTTTGGGCAAGATCACAAGCTAAAACAAGAAGACAGTAATATTAAACTAAATTAATTATTTTGGAGGTAAAATGAATATGCTCATGATTGTTAAAACTGTCACACGTATTGAAAAACAAGGAAAAACACATGGAAAAACAAATCTGACAACAGGACAAAAAAATATTCTTGAATGTGAAAACATGAGTTTGTGCATTGCATTTTAAACCCAATTTATACATACATACATACATACATACATACATACATTCTGTACACACACACGTTTGTTTTTGTAAAAAGTGGGGAAATGGTTTTTATACTGTACAAACTGTATGTGCTATTGCTCTAAACCAACCCTACACCTAACCCCACCCCTTACAGGAAACTTTGTGCTATTTCAGATTTTCAATGCACTCCATTCTGTGTGATTTATAAGCGTTTTGAAAAGTGGGTATGGGGTAATGTCCTGAAAAGTCACCTTCTTCTTGTAATACCTATGTCATACCCTTGTCGTTATACAAATTTATGTCCTCATTGGTCACAAAAACACGTGCACACACACACACACACACACACATACAATATAATTTTTCTAAATCATCAACATGCTGCTCCACAGATCAGCACCTATAAGGTTCCTGTAGTGTGTTTTAATTGAAGAATGGTCCACTTACATTCTTTACAGGTCATCTTGATGGGACTTTTTTGTTGAACTATGCTGGTAAAGTGAAATGAATGATTAATTCATGACTAAATAGATGCTATAGCTACAAGCTCTCACAGAATTTAACACTTCCCATTTAAACTTGCCAGTTAAGTATAGGTGTATGTACTTGTACTTGTGTTCAATGTGGATTTTTATATTGTTTAATTTATTGTACAGTATTACTTTTGATGATTGCATTCCGTGTACGAATCTCAGGAAAAAAAAGAGCAGATATATTTTTGTTTTTTGACATCTAACAGCTGGCAAATATTAAAGCATCTGATACTTAAATGTTACTCAAGGACAGCTGGAGTAACTCTTTTGGATACCAAAACTGAATGAAATGGCTAACATTAAGAATTAACTGCACCTTTACTGGGAAAGCTCTCAAAATAAAAGCATTTTAACAGCAGTTGTTGTTGTTTGTAGAACCTTTTTATATGTGCTATATGGAAATATTTCTTAGTCTATATTTTCTTATTATATATTTATTATATACTTATTATTAAATACACACACACACACACACACGTTCCTTTTTATAGCCGTTTAAAACCGTTATTTTATATATCGATTATAATGTTGTTTACTATGGATTTCAAACGAGGCGTTTCGTTCGTGAGCCCATTCAAAGCACAATAAGAACATCTATGGAATTCTGGTTCATTTATTTGAGCCGATTAATTTACACTACAATATTTCATAGCCTGAAGCTTGAAGCGCGTGACTGTTTTCCCGCCTCCAAAAGTGACAGTAGCGCGAGCAAATAGCATAGGTTCAAGTAGGGCTGTGAGATTCTGAAATTTTTGGAATCGAGTCCGTTTCCGATTCCTGGTTCTGGAATTGATGGGATTCGATTCCGAGAATCGATTCCTCTGTTGTTGTCGATTCTTTTTCGATTCTTGTTTTTTTTTTTTTTTAGATCGAAGGAACCTAATCTTGCCATGACTGCAGGATATAAAGGTCGTAGAATGTATCCTTCTCATAATATGAAGCTTTATTTGTAAAAAAAAAAAAAAAAAAAAAAAATGACGATAAATTTATATATAGCTATGATTGATTTTTAAATTGTAATTTTGTCTGCTTTGCCCGTGAAATTAGTCATAGCTCACTGCTCAGTAGGGACATGCATATCGCATGAATTGACAAGACATGAAGAAGTGTCTAAAATAAATGTGCACAGTTCAGCTGAATGATGAAGTTTACTTTGACTGTATGCTTTGGACAAAATTAACAAACTGTACATTGAAACAAAATAACCAGAACATTAACAATAACACTGACAGAGCTCGTGGTTTATCTGTCGATCAGATGCTCGGCCACTGATCTATGCTCGTGACCTTTTCTTTTAGAATTATTGGCTGATAGAAATAAAAAAAAATAGTATTTTAGATGGAAATAAGATCCTCAATCAGGTCATGATCTATTCTGTCGAGCAGCGCTCAAAATTGTGGACAACATAAGCCAGTTCCACCGTAAAATAACCCCTGAATAACCCCCTTTTTTTAACTGGTTCATTAAAACTATCCGATTTCCGAAAGAACCTTTTCGTGGAAACGAATCAGACTTCTAATCACTTTTAGCGAGCATGAGGCGAATGGTGCTTCTCAAACAGAAGGCTGCATCCTCAAATTCAGATGATCTCAGTACCGACTCGTTTCCTTTCAGTTTATTTTCGTGAATTTAAATGTGTGCAGCCTTCGTTTAGGATGCAGCCTTCCATTTGAGAGGCACCCATAGATAAGCTTTGATGAACTGAAAAAAGCTCTGAATGAGGAGTCGATACATTTGGAATTGACTCTCGATTCCCAACGCCTCGGAATCGACTCCCAGCTCTAGGTTCAAGGTTGGCTGAGTGATTGAACCTACTTAACACGCCCCGGTTATTGAATGAGTGATACGAACATTTCGCGACGTCACCGAATGAGCGAGCGAGATATAATAAGTCACATGCAAGCGCCTGACAAAATTCAAAAGTTATACTTTTTGATGCTTTGATTGATTGATTAATTGATTGATTGAGTGAATAATGAGTCAATGATTCACTCATAATGCGTTTACTTGTCACCACCTACTGGCGAGTCACTAAGATGAATCAAAATTCCTGCCAGTAATAAACACACCTGACCTGTGGCGCTCAAAATGACTGAGAGAGGTAGAAGATATCACTTGACTTTCCCCCAGATACTATATGATCCATTGACGCACGAGAGAGAGAGAAATAATATGACATAAAGAGTAAATAAGAAAGAAGCTGTTGCTGCACCCTGCTTTAAACACTGCTGCCTCAAACTCAATTCCTGGAGGGCCACAGCTCTGCAGAGTTTAGCTCCAACCAGCTCCAAATCTCACCTGCTTTGATTATCTGGATCAGGTATGTTTGATTAGGGTTGGAGCTAAACTGTGCAGAGCTGTGGCCCTCCAGGAATTGAGTTTGAGACCAATGTGCTACACACAGCTACATACTTTTCTTAAAGGCGTTCACGCTGTTGTGGATGTTGTTTTGCTGTTTACAGATTTCAGTGCTGTGTGTGACAAGTTTTAAGACATCTATTTCAGTGATATCTGTATGGTGTTAGGGATATTATTTTCTGTGCGCTATTACATAAAAATGCCTGTAGCCTTTTTTTTTTTTTTTTCAAGAAGAGTGTGCTCTGGCCATATTGTCCTTTGGGTTGAGATGTGGTGATGGTGGTACTTGACATCTTTGTACTTGGCATTTCAGCCTTGTCAGTATTGTTACATGCTACAGTATACTTCTACAGTATCTAATACTCTTTCAAACCGTTTTCATCATTTTCATTTCTGTATGTCATACATGCAGTTTTTAATGGCCTGATACCACAGAAGTATTTACATACAAATAATCATTTTTTAATGAAAAAATAATGCATATTGAATGTTAATGGAAAGTTAATTGACATTTGTCATAAACAACCTTTTATTTGTCAATCAGCTATGCAAAAGATAAGAAAAATGCTCTAAAAAGCTCTAGAGACACTGTTTGCATGGATGTAGTGTAGTAAGCCAAGGTGTATTTCCCCAAGTTCAACAGAAGCGGGAGCCCTTGCTTCAGGAAAGTCCCAACTGTAATGGTTTCCATAGGGCTTTGCTGAGCACTTGTATCAGAAATCATCTTAACAATAGAAATAGTTTAGCTGCATGATCATTTCCATGGTATTTATACTGCAAGGCATGTAAACAAAATGGTTTTGCTGCAAAGTTTCAATTTTCTGTTACATTCAATTATTGCCTTATTTATAAAATTCAAGTACTAATAAGTACACAACACACACACAATCTTAACTTTCTTAATCTCACTTCTCACATGCTTTAGTCCTGGTGTGTGTTTATGGTACCATTTAGACTGGTTTGATCTGTCTCTAAGGTTTGTTCTGAAATAGGTGTCTGTGTTTGTGTTTGTGTTTGTGTTAGTGTGGGCATGTGTATTTGTGCTTAGCTGGGTATCAAAGCAGGGTCAAAGTGCAGTGTCCAGCTGGCCCTGTCCACAAGGGAAGGGACCATTTCTATTTGTGTTCTATTTGTGCCAGCACTGATAACCCAAACCTCACTTGCTCAAGTAGGGCACAACATGTCCCCCTGGCAGTTTTTAAAACAGTTTTTCAGTAGCTTTCGAATAAGTGGTAAGATAGTATTTGCATAAAAAAAGCTCAGTTTTTACTGATTTAAAAAAAATCATTGTTAGGTACAGTGGGCAGAGGAGGGAAATGCAAAATGCCAGTACCATAATAAATGAGTGGGTGAATTTGTTGTGTAGGATGTGTAAAGTAGGCCTGCTTGGATTGTTCTAATCACAATGGAGATTAATTTGTGAAATATGCTTGTGCTGACAATAGTACTCCAATATACACAAAAACAAAAAGGTGTTAATGCGAATATGTCCAGTAGGGGCCAAAAGTAAATGAATAACACACAAAATTGCCTTTTTGTACAATGAGAACTTCTGACTGCAACAATAGAGTGTTAGGCTATTTATTTATTTGCCTTTTTTTTTTTTTTTTTTTTTTAAGTAAGAGCTGGCAGTGCACAGCTTGTCCTGAGCCTCCTCCCCTCTGTCACAGCGAATGAGAGACGCCTGCCTTACGCCCACTAACCTGGAAAATATTTCCCACCTTTTCCATGAGTAGATTCTTTTCATTAAAGAATGAAAGGTGAACAGCACAGGAAAAGGACACTTAGTACCTACTTAAATCACCAATATTTATAGCCACTGTAATTACTTTAATGAAACAGGTCTAATTTAGACATGATGTCATATTTATTAATATATGACATTCTTTAGACAAACATGTTGCTATGACAACTGCACATGACTACAGCAATTATCTACTATCTCTGCTTCTTTGGTCCAAAAACACATAATAAATTCATAAGCTTGAGGAAAATTGTAAATGCACTGATTATAAAGTCTATGAAGAGAAAAATAGCTGTATTACAAAAAAATCAAGACTTTACAAGACGTTTTAGTAGATAATACTATTTTGAACTCTTCTGCATTACATTCCTCATGTCATGCAAACTGAGGGAAAATACAGGACAATAAGATAAAAATACTGAAAATATTAAATAACAAAATAATACAAAAGCACCAAGAATAAACAAGTTCTGAAGTATTGTAAAGTACAGTCACAGTTTACTATGAACAATACTGATCTAAACCATGCATGAGATGCAGTTGTATAAAAAACAGCTTCAACTAACAAGGTCTGTTTTTCAATGAATCATGCATAGAAACTTATCACACCATTAACTGATAATGAACAAGTGTTTCCTTTTTCCAGTGTAATTGAAGGCAATGTTCTTGCTAATACTGTCAGGTAAAGTAGGTAAATGGTGTTTAAGGTCTATTACACGTTAGTGCACCGAAATGTTCATATATCAGCATTTTACTATGTTCACATTGCTATATGAAATTTATTTGCAAAAACTTGTAAAACCTATTTAGGAAACACAAATAGATTTGTTCAATTTTTAAATCCAACATAAATATATTAAAAACAGCAAAGTGAGCAAACTAAAGGTGTGCTCACATTTGTGACCTTGGACCACAAAACCAGTCATGAGGGTCATTTTTTTAAGGGTCAATTGAGATTTATACATCATTGTTAGGATAGGAGGACAATATTTGGCTGAGATCTGAGGGTGCAAAAAAATCAAAATATTGAGAAAATCGCTTTTAAAGTTGTCCAAATGAAGTTCTTAGCAATGTATATTACTAATCAAAAATTAAGTTTTGATATTTTTACGGTAGGACATTTACAAAAAAAATTTACTTAATGCTGCAGTCCGTAACTTTTTTGGGGTTAAAAATGATCCGAAATCAATATTTGAGCAAGTACATAACCAGCCAGTGTTCAAAACTATCACCTTACTTTAGCCCGATTCACAACAGTTAGCTTATAATAATGTTTTCTAATTTGAGTGGTACGAGTAGGTTTTCGCGGGAAATTCGAGCATGTTGCTGCATCCTCATGTCACATCTGTATACATAAAGAAGTTGTCCCGGCTAGTAGGCTATCGCATTTGAGTATCCTGCAGGTGGTGGATCGTTCATAGCCTTTTCTCACCACAGCTAGAATAATTCATTTTATCATTTTGATGGCGGATTGTAATCCAGAAAGGATTGTGTGTTTATGAAACACGTGAATGAAATTAAATTATATTCCAGTTTTAAATGTGCTTCTTACAGATAGCCTGGGATTATACAAGATTTGTATTTTAAAGACAACCAGTTTGAAGGGAGCATAGTTTACTTTTTGGGTTCAAAGTATTTAATATGAAATTCGAATGGTATGACAATTAGACTAGACGGTACAAAAATTGAAATCTACATGCTAATACACACTGTACTCATTGTCACGCGATGCTGATTTTGTTAACATTAATAATTTGAGAATAAAATATAACAATAATAATTTGCACGGTTAGATGTGATATGAGCTAACGATGGTTAGATTTAATTACCATTGGTAGCGCGATTTATTGTAATGTTTTTTCCTCAGTTGGTCTGAACAAACGTGGCAGACTTGTTAGGCCTACTTGTTCAGATGGCAATATATCGTGAAAATTCTTATTTGGGTCATATATTCCAAGACGTAGGCTAGAATCTGTGATTCTTAAGTACAGTTTCCACACCGGTGCGGTGACTGACAGACTGACACACATACACTGGAGCACAACCCCAGAGATGGTCCTCCGTGCAGAACACAAGATCCAGGGGGTGGAGTTGGATCTAGATCCAACTCCTCCCACCTTACATAGACCTAAACCTACCCGTCTCCACCCCCTGATCCATAAACCCACCTATCGCCACCCCTAAACCTACCCATCTCCACCCCTAAACCTACCAATCTCCACCCCCTGGATGTGGATCCAACTGCGCCCCCTGAATCTTTTGTTCTGCAGTGAGGGGCTACTGGCAACCCCATGCACTGAAGATAATTCCGCACAAAGTTGCAAATCCAGGTTTTCAAACAGAGATGGCGACAAAGAGGCAAAACTTGCGGACTGCAGCTTTTGCTACAAATATACCTGTGCTACTTATGACTGGTTTTGTGGTCCAGGATCACATTTACTCTTCTTCTGCGAATTTTTCCAGTCATTTCAATAGAAATTCACAGATTTCACAACGGTTTCAATTTGGTCACAGATTCTTGGTTTGAAAGTGACTTCTGTGTGAACTGTGGTTCATACATTGCTACACTATTGACGACAGACAATGGAGCTTTTTGCATCCAAATTTTTGCTGAAATTTCACCAGTGTGACTGCACCTTAAGAGTCTGTGCATAGGTGGTTTTGGCTGAAATGCAAAAATGTAATACTTAATGGTTTCGATAAATGAGGTCCTGCCTTGCAAGCTCTTTGTTAAAATTAAGATTTTCAGAACAATTACAAGATATTAAAATATTCTAGGGATGTAAAGATTACCGGTTTGACGATAAATCATGATAAAATTCACCACAGTTAGTATTACCGTTTAATTTTTTAATTATCCTTAAAACCGTATTCGATTACCGCGATTTGAACATCTCATGATAAATAAATACTGTCCAGCATTAAGCACAGTTTTCAGTAACAGTCTCACGTGCGCACAGCAGCAGAGTAACTTAGTTTCGCTTTGAGTGAAAACACGGCGGAAAAGCTGGGAGGTTTTAAAAGAGTGCTGAGGGAATTATACAAATGAATATATGAATGAATTAATTATATGAATGTAACTCTGAAGGTTATTACTGTCTTCAGAAACGATTCGATGTCATTTTGTTTTCATCTTCGCTCCAAGTAATACCTAAAAGAAGTGTTAATCGCAATACTGCTTTGTCCACGGAGTTTATGGGAAACAGCTGTATTCAGCTTTTCCATATAAAGCGCCACCTGCTATCAGAGAGTGGATTTACAGAGACTTATATTTACATTCAGCCTGTGTGCAGTTTCTGTCTGGCCAAAAACGGACCGATGTAAATTTTGACCGCTTGAGGTAAATTATGTGGATTCTACACTTTTAAACAATTGAGATAAGTTATCTAGAATTATTTATGGAGCAGATAAAATACATATAACCATTTATTAATCAATTATCTTTTTGACTTAACCCTTTTCTTTATTTAAAGGCTGAAATGTGAGGTTTACCTTTATATGAAACTTTTTCAAAGCTTTATTTGAACATTTACATTAGATATTTGAACATGCTATTAAACTGTTGTCAGTCAAGTTGTCATTTAAAACCCAAACATCATTGGTAATTTTGTTTTAGTGATAATGCAAACAAAAAGTCATTGTATTTGTTGTTTGTTGATTTTTAAATATAAAACTTGGTGAAGGGATTTATGTGTCTGTACTTTTTGAACATCTCCAGCACATTACCATGATCATTTTGGTCACTATAATCGTGATAAGAAATTTTCATACTGTTACATCCCTAAAATATTCACAATCAAATATACCACTTTTTTTTTTGTAATTATTCAAACTTCACTCACAAACTCACACACGCAGAACACAGCCTACAATCTAAACACAAATGCCCACAACAACAACAACAACAAAAATCTAGTATCACACTTGTCAAAAACACCTGATGTCTCATTTCAGACTTGTATATTGGATTATGTAGTGTTCTTAGTTAGTAGAGGCACTTAGGTTAATCCTAGGTAAATATGGATTTAGACTTTGATGGTTTGGTTCATCTCTAGCGCATGCACAGCAGCGTTCTTCGTGTTGGGCTTGGAGCCCAGAGCTTCAGCTTCTTCTAATGTTGAGGTAAGGGGCTGTCCCAGAGTTTCCGGCAGAAACATGGTCAGGATCCCGATGATGAAGGCCAGAATTCCCACAATGAGCTACAGAATAATAGAGAGCATAAGCTACCGAAGCACTGTTCTGTCCAGCAAATATATACTGTTTTGTATCATGCTTCAGTTCTAGACCACACTGTACTAGATTGATTGAGTGCTGTTACAAACCTGAGGCAGATAGATCCAGATGTCAGCAAGGTAAACACAGAAGGGAGCCACCACACTTCCCACCCGACACATCATACTACCACTGCCGACAGCCAGAGACCTGTTGGACCAGATATAGTGTCTGTTATTAAATCACTAGATAACTCTTCCAGTCAACTTCAGATATGCCCAGGAAAGAAGTTGATGAAATAGGTTGTTTCTAGATTTATATGTATTGGAATGTTATAAATATTGTCAAAGAAATTTAGCGGTACTGGATAAAAGTGAAGCAGACCACAACTTACTTTGGTGCAGTTTAATCAAGTCCAGTTATGATATTGTGTTGCAATCGCCACATACTCTGATTTTTTTTTTTAGCTTCAGACTATGAATGTGTCCAATTTGAGGATATCAAATGTATTTGAGTCAATTTTAGAACACATATTAATATCCTCAGTCGTTTAGTGTATGATGCCCAGTTTTTCCTCTGTGTGCATTCACAAAGTCAGCAGGTGTATGACAACTATCATTTTAAAATCTGTCTAGATTTAAAAAATGTGTGTAGTGCACTCCAGCCTTTAGTGTGGATGGCTACAAATAGAGTATTAGAATAAGACATACCTGATAATTGTTGGGTAAAGCTCACAGGTGTACAAGTAAATCAGACCAAATGCAATGGCGATAGCGAATTTCCCTGTCATACTCAGGACTATAGCCAATATCTCAATGTCCTGAAACAAAGAGAGAAAAACACAGAGTGAAACTATATTTATCAGCAACAATGTTTCAGCCATCAGCTGTTTGGAGAGTTTGCCAGTAGCAGGCCATAGTAGGGCTTCTTTAAATTCGGGATCAGACACAAGTCTAAACATCCCCAAGACATGTCCCCTTTGACCCCCCTCTCAGAAGCCGCCAGCTGCCATATGCATAAACAGTCACTTAGATGACAGGTCTATTTATAGATTTTTGGAACAACGATGGCTGTACTCACACTACACTCAGCCATTTCAGTGTGTCAGCAGTGCAGCTATTAGTAATGAGGGGTGAGGTGATCCTTATGGAATATCAACCCACTAACATTCTTCTTTCCCTGTGCTTTCAGTGACCTGCTGGTGACCAAGGCTGTTTGGTACGGTGGCCCAGTAGTGCACAACACAACGAAATCTCCACAACACAAGGGAAACAAGCTGCAACACAATGAAATTAGCACACCACAATGAAATTAGTCCTATGCATTATGTTGTGGTGATTTAGTTGCGTTGTGGAGATTTCGTTGTGTTGTGCACTACTAGGCCACTGTAGTTTGGAGGCTAAGAAATGTGCTCCATTTATTTCATAAATGACATCCCTACATTTCTTTGAAGTCCTTCATACTGCCTGTATTTTTAATCAGTGTATTAAGAGGGCTGTTGCTCCTAATACAGCATGTTGATATTCAGGCCAACAGAACAATTTCGATTCTTTTAGACAATTCAGTGAACAATAGAGTAATATTGAGTAACTTGAAGTCATTTTAGAATTAATGTTTGCAGATCTCTGAGCAACACACAGTAGTGACGATTTGATTTACAAACTTATTTTTTTTCTGAATGAATCAGTGGCTGTATCTGAATATGCATACTTTCCTACATATAGTAGTCGAAAAGTACCCAGATTACCTACTTCTTTGGACTTCCTCTCCCATGGCCTCATGGTTTGTGAATGACATAGGGATTCTATAGAATACTTTTTTCTGGTTGCAAAGTAATTACTTATTCAAAACAAGTACCTACTCTGCGAGTATGGGAATTCGGATGCAGCCAGTGTTTGTAACAAAATGGTTGGGGGGGTTCAATTACTCGCTCACTTGCTGTCGCCTGCAACATTTTGTTAAGAAGTTCATCTTTTCATATACAATTATTGCAAGTTCTTGCAATAATAATGGCTAAAAGCAGTTAAATGTATTGATTCTGATTCAGTTAAGTGTTAGCATAGCATTTAGTGAAGAAGCATCTGAAACATTTTCACCTTTTTAACCTTTCATCCAATAGCAATTTAACAACCATGCTAAACTGACATACTGGGCTTGTGCATACATTTATTAGTCTCAAGAAGCCAAGGAGACACTTGCAGATCTATAATTCAAGAGGCTGCCTTGACACTGAGGAAACTGCCATTTATTTTAAGTTAAACTGAAATTTGGCACTGACCATGAGGGAAAGTGGTCTAGTTGACACCTAACACCAACTACAGCATATAGAGTGAAAAACATACTGACATGATTACCATGCCTCACATATTCAAAAGATTTTGCATGTAAAAAATAATTCACATTCCCAGATGGTTGAACACAGATCTTGTGACACCAGCAATAACACCATATGGATATCTGCATTGAAGCAATCTGTAACATACAGCTTGTTATTAATTATTAAACTCAAGCAAGACAAACTGGACAGTCGGTTTGATGCCCACAGTAAGGTTTGGGGCTTGTTGAGACCTGCACCACTGTGAATTTTCTGGCCAATCACACAAGAAAAGGAACAACAACAATATTGTTTTTGGCAGAACTGTATGTCCTAAGA
Organism: Acrossocheilus fasciatus; assembly: GCA_036784905.1. Taxonomy (NCBI): domain Eukaryota; kingdom Metazoa; phylum Chordata; class Actinopteri; order Cypriniformes; family Cyprinidae; genus Acrossocheilus; species Acrossocheilus fasciatus. The sequence continues at coordinate 22,022,035 of CM071957.1, read as the reverse complement.
AGCCTGAGTTCTTAGTAAAGTATTGTAATACCACAGGTCCTACTAGGGAGTCACATGAGGTTCAACTTTATCATGTCACTTGTGAGTGTGTCTAGGGACCAAACAGTAGGAACTAAAATAAAGAAAATTGAAGAACAGGTATATCATCTACACAAGCTTTTTCACTGCATTCCCATCCTCTAAATAGAAGAGATGGTGCTTTTAAAACCTTGTTGCTATACCAACACAGCTGCCAGTAATTTGTTGCAATAATTACATGGGCACTTTTTTTGGTATGAGGTGGGATGTTTATGCCGTGACCAATCACTTCACATGCATACTTGTGTGTCTTCAAAATTTCAAAACTTAATCAAGAAGATGAATCTGGATTGCATAAAATTTAGTAAATGTATTACTGCTGTTAAAAGCACTACGAAAGTGCTTTTATCAAAAGTGCTTTTATCTGTTTATCAAAAACAGAACTTGAGGTTCTGATGCGAGCTGCCCCAGTTACAATGTGAAAAGCAATGTACACAAACACATGTAAACTCTTGCCAAGATCATTCATTTTAGTAATCACTTAGTTCCTTCCAGAGGTAATGGTTTGACAGGTGTAGAATCAAATTGCTTCATTATCAATTTAAATTTACAAGTTTGCCCAGATTAATATTTTCCACAATTTGTTACGATTTTGAAAGGCTAGTTTTTAAATTTTGTGGCTTTGCCATGAGAACTAAATACAATGCCCCTTTTTTGCTTCCTTGTTTCTTCCCTATGTATAAGAGGCTCAGAATTAGGTTTGTTTCGATTTCTAAATAGCAAATATATTTAACAGTGTTACTGTGTGTGTGTGTGTGTGTGTGTGTGTGTGTGTGTGTGTGTGTGTGTGTGTGTGTGTGTGTGTGTGTGTGTGTGTGTGTGTGTGTGTGTGTGTGTGTGTGTGTGTGTGTGTACTGGTATATATGGTTTATGAGGACACAAATGTATAATAACATGGGTACTACAACATAAACATGGATTATGAGGACACTTTCTGTGTCCCCGTAAAACAAAAGGTTTAAAATACATACAAAGAGGTGTTTTATGAAATTCAAAAATTGCCAGTAGTTTCCTGTAAGGGGTAGGTTTAGGTGTAGGGTAATAGTACATACAGTTTGTACAGTATAAAAACCATTACGCCTATGGAGAGTCCCCGTAAACCACAAATGCCAGACTGTGTGTGTGTGTGTGTGTGTGTGTGTCTTAAAAACTTCAACTATCTTTAAAGTTGGCATAAAATTTTAATTAACTGTTTGGTAAAAACATGTTATACAGTAGGTATTATTTTGATAAATTCATCCATTTAATTTTTTTAATGTGATATTTAATTAAAATGTTAACTGGCCCTTTAGTAAAAAAATTACTTGTCTGTGGTGATGTTTGCAGGACTTCTCCAATCATTTAGTCTGCCTAAAGCTCACATTCACCTGCTTTTAATGTTGAGTACAACACCCACATCTAAATATCCAATCAACAACCGATGATAAATAGAACCAAGACCCTGTTCTACTTTTTTCCATAATCCATTACACTCGGATTTACGTCATAATATGGAAGAAAAGACCTAACGCTACTTCCGTTTCATTTTAATTTTAACGGTGTAATGCTATATCGCAGTGTGTATATAGTAAATCACATGAATTCACACAGACATGATCTCATACCTGGGGCACAACAATAATGAGCATGCAAGCTACTCCACCAAGCAGCAGAGCCGGGGCACATGTCTTCTTCCTGCCGACCCGATCCATTGCAATGCAGCCAATCAAGTATGACGGAATCTCAACAGCACCTAATAACAGTCAAATAACGGATAGTTAGCTTAACCTGTTAACTGTCGGTTCCACTTTTTGAGTGAATGCTTTGGAGCAGAGACTTAAGGTTGATCTCTTTTTAAAGAAAACACTTGGCAGATTATTGTAGAGGTGAAAAAAAATTATATTACAAAAAAGTTATGGAAGTTTATGTATATGAAAATATAAAAATTAAAATATTTATATTTTATATAAAATATGTATTTTGCAAAACATGTTTCACTCTAAAACTACTAGAAAATCAAAACCAAAAATGAGAAGAAGTTGTGTTCCAAATTTGAGGTTGATATCTCAAAAAATGAGCTTTCAGTGAAATTTTGTTTCGGTGTAGTAACAAGCTTTTCCACCAGATGACCATCAAACCCCATTAGTAACCATATAAGGGCACCTCCATTTCCACATATGGTTTGAGTGATCTGAAACATGTTTTTTCAATATTTATGACGTAGACATCACATTCAGAAGTATTAAGGGTAGTATGGCAGTATTTGATTTAAATTCAACCTCTAAAAAACACATAAAAGACATGCGACAAGAACCCTGGACGTACGTTATAGTTCACACTGCATCAAAAATTGAGAATATATTGAAATACTTTTAGACCTTTTTTTCCCAAAAATAGAATGAATGTTATCTTTTGAACACTTGACATGAACATAAATGGAGATTTTTACAGATTTTACATGATTTTATATATGTATCACTATTTCAAAGTAAAGGTCAGAACTCGCTCTCTGACTCCTAAGAGTACTTTTCTTACAAACTAATAAATTGCAGTTTACCAGAAATCAGCCACCAAATGTGAAAACTAGCTTTCGAACGATATGTAGTTTGTCAGGATTGCTTTAGGTTCAGACTAAGATATTACAGTTTAAAACATGTAATGGCAAGTGGGCCCACCGGTGGACCAGTGACAGTTAACAGGTGCCGTCAACTTTCAATACTACTGAAACTAAACTGCATGTGGTTTAGCAAAAATGCCCAAATTCCAGCAATGCAGTACTTAAGGCATCGTACTAGATGTGTTTGCAGGTTTTTGTATCTCTTGGATTAGCCACTCATTTTTGCTTTTGGAAATAGTTCACTCCATTTTTTTTTTCAAATTATTTTTACATTTAAGGCTTTCAGTTTTTTTAAAGACAAGTGCACAAGCCACTCTTATACTTTTATGATGCGTTTCCATCATGCTTAAAAGCTACTTTCTCCATTCATTGTAAATGCATGGAAAAAACAAACAGTTTATTATTCTGAATTTGTCATCTTTTATGTAATGGAAAAAAGAAGTCATTCCGTTTTGGAACAACATGAATGAACAATGACAGATTTTTGGGGGAGATGAGGTGACCCGTTTCATTTAAAGCGTCAAACCCTTCTTGAGAATAAATGCTAGCACATGCAAACATACACACATCAGTCCATTACCAGCCAGGAAGAGATTGATATACTGGTTTCCTCCAAGGTTGACAGACCCCAGGCTGAAAACATAGTATCCCAAGCTTCCGATGAACCAGATAGCCCAGCAGGTGGCGCTGCGACCGGTCATTTTCAAGCTTCCAAACATGTCCAGGATGCTTAGCCTCTTCTCGACTTGCATTGCTCTTCCGTCTTCCTGATCACAGTCATCCTTTAGCTCTGACACCTAAGGTCAGTGATAAATTTAAAGAATACATAAGCCGTTAACAAGACCACTTTTTCCCAAATCCATGACTTTCCAAAACTGTTCTTCTTATCTTTCAAATAAGCACTTATTTAGAATATTATAATATGATGTTTACAGTGTCTCACAGCATTTCATACTTATTCCATTTCCCTTATTTATGCATTTAGTAAAGCTGTTTCATCAATCCAAGTATGGAACTACTAGAGTCTCATAATCTAAGGTCACGGTAGGAAACCATATTCTGAAAAGGGTATAATTCATGCCAGGAACAGAATTCCATGTATTGTCAGTTTGAGTCTACCTTAAGGGTGGGTGGCAGGCCATTGAAGTAAGCCATAGTGTCCAGCAGCTCCTGGGCCTCCTTGTACCGGCCTTTAGCCATTAGGTAGAAGGGTGTTTCTGGAAACTTCCAACAGTAGAGCAAGAACGGAGAAGTACTGAGGGTGAGGACGATCTGGTAGATCCACCAGACACGAACAAGGTACCCCACTAGAGCCACTACCATGATGCCCACAGCAAAGGCTGCATGCACATGCATAGAGGTCCATGTGCGCACCTTAATTCCTGTAAACTCTGTCACATACACAAAGACTACAACCAGATACCCGCTCGACGCCTGCCAACACACACACACAGAGAGAGAGAAAGGGGCTATTAGAAAAACAATGATTAAAATAAATGAGCAGAGAGAGTACAGCTTTCCTGTAGCTCAAATAGTAGAGCATGGCGCTAGCAACGCCAAGATCATGGGTTCGATTCCCAGGGAAAGCAAGAGCTGATAAAATGTAAAAACTGTAAGTTGAATGCAATGTAAGTCGCTTTGGATAAAAGCGTCTGCTAAATGCATAAATGTAAATGTAAATGTAAATGTAGATGGAAGCGGCGAGGATGGCAATGAATGATTTGCTTTCCTGACAATTTTTTCTCTTTCCTTTCACTTTTCCCCCCTGGGAAGTTCTTTATCAAAGTAATTTTATCAAACATTGTGGTGAAATGCATTAGCAATCTACCCACCTTTGGCAATCGTAATCAGGCACAGCTTATCAGTAATCGGACATCTTTATCAATATATTAGAAACCTTTTTCCCCATGCGGTTGATATTTTAGAATGATTTATATAAGTAAACTGATGATTTTTTTTTTTTTACTTTGTAGAAGTTGTTGTTTATGATCTTTTCTGACATTTAACTACAATTTTCAGTTATAATGGGAAATGATTTTTAAATTGCTTTGTTTTATTTCAATTTAATTAAAATTTTTGCTAGTTTTCAACATATTTTTTATTATTTCAGCAGTAGAAGTCTGAAGCTTTTCAGCTGTGATTAGCAGTTTTGATTTTACACTAAAATGCAACTGCTAAAGAAGTAAAAGATGTGGGGTGAGTAAAATAAAGGAGAAAGACAGGAACGTTTTAATCAAACAGCTTTAGATAGCTACATCACTAGCCCTCAGACTGTAACTAACTATAAAGTATTCACTTGAGACACATACAGCCTAATTAAGTATGTGCATGAATGTAAATGGTCTAGGGATGTCAAATCAATAAATCGCATTAAAAATAAAAGTTTGTGTTTACATGATATATGTGTGTAATGTGTATGTATACATAAACACACACACATACATGTATGCATTTAAAGCTGCAGTCCGTAAGTTTTGCCTCTTTATCGCCGTCTCTGTTTGAAACCTGCACTTCCAGTTATTTGTGAAATTATCATCTTTAGGTGGGTTGTGCATCAGCATGGCTCCTCAGCACAGATTAATCTGATGTTTTTAGGAAAATGTGTTGCTGTCAGTCACCACACCAGTGTGGATACTGTACTTAGGAATCAAAGATTCTATGTCTTGGAAGTATGACCCAATAAGTTTCACTGGATATGTCTACCTTTGTTCTGACCAACTGAAGGAGGAAAAAATGCATTGCAATAAATTGCACTACCAATGGTAATTAAATCTAACGATCGCTTAGCTCATATCATATCAAACTGAGCAAATTATTATTATTATTGTTATACTTTGTTCTCAAATTGTTAATGCTAACAACACCAGTGTTGCACGACTATGAGTATATAGTGTGTATTAGCATTTCCTGTAGATTTTAATTTCTGTACAGTCTAATCTGTACATACCATACCATTGTCATACCATTTCATAAGAAGAAATTGTTCTTTTTACCCAAAAAGCAAATTAATGTTCCTTATGAATACAAATCTCTTTGAAATACAAATTTTGTGTAATCCCAAGTATCTGTAATCAGATGCACATTTAAAACTGGAATATAATCTAATTTCAGTCACTTACATGTTTCATTAAAACATAATCCTTTCTGGATTACAATTCAGCATCAAAATGATCAGTTTAATTATTACAGCTGCTGTGTGAAAAGGCTATAAATCATCCACCACCTGTAGCATCCTCACATGCGATATAGCCTACTTGCCGGGACTCCTCCTTTATGTTTACATAAACATATACAGACGTGACGTAATAACACAAAGAAGAACCGTGGCATGCTCGAATTTCCAGCAAAAATTTACCAGTACCACTCAAATTAGAAAACATTACCGTTGTGAATCGGACTAAGGTAAGAAGATAGTTTTGAACATTGGCTGGTCATGTACTTGCTCAAAAATCGATCATTTTTAACCAAAAAAGTTATGGACTGCAGCTTTAAGAAGAATATATGCAATGAATATTTATATATAATATAAATCATATATAAATATGAATAAATATATAAGTAAATATTTCTTATATATATATATACACACACACACACACATATATGTTTGTGTATTTACATATACATATAAATGAACATATCATGTAAACACAAGCTTTTATTTTGGATGCAATTAATCATGATTAATTCATTTGGCCGCTCTAAAATATTCAGAATATAGACCAATCCACTTACCATTGCAAGAAGGAATCGCATCAACACAAAGAGGTAGTAGTTCCCTGTGAATGCAACAGCGACCCCAAAAATAAACTGGCATAAGCTGGTAGCCATCAAAATGGGACGCCTGCCAATTCTGGAAAAAGTAAAAGCAGAAATGTACACATTATAATTCTTTTCAATTACCCACAGAAACGTGTGTAGCCATAGACAAATAGCTTTATATAAATTTTTTGTTTATAAACTTTCTTAATTTCAACTGAAGCATGAAAACAGACTGGTTGTATCATTCAGTCAATTGCCAGTTCATGGTAGAAAGAGTCACTATTTACAAGTTGACATTTATGTGTGAACAGCTGTTTAAGGACAAACAGTTTAACTGTATTATCAAAGCAATCCAATGGACTGTTTTGCATGCAAATGGATCACTTATGTACACAAGCATGACTTCACTTTTGACCATTCTATTTGATTCCATTCCTATGCATTCATTTAATTGTTAAATCAGTAATATGGATAAACATTCCCAGAACAAAGTAATATGCCTCTACTGTTCTACTGACCAATCTGATGATAAACATGTACAAATACACAGAAGTAGCTCCAGTTCTCTGCCGTCTAGAGAACTATTCTGTCTTCATGGAATGTGAACCTGTGATATCCTGTTTATGTGCAGCCATGCAGTGTCTGCATTTCTCACATCCTGTACAGTTATCTCAGTGTTCTTAGTTATCTTGTTGCAGAATCAAATATTTGCCAATTGTAAACGATCTTGCCATATTAAATCTTCAGGTATAATGTGGCCACATACTGTATAGACTTCACTTGTCTTGTTACACTCCATAATCATGATTTATGTGCATTGATCTGTCAACAACTACTGTGTAATAATACCTTGACAATCCATTTTTGGACTGAACAACTGGATAAATCCCCTTAATTAATCGCCTAACCATGCTGTTGTATAACAAATAGGCCTAATGCTTTTTTGTCCTAATTAACTGTTCAATCCTGTTTGTGCTGACCATTCTATGTTCTTGCAAGCCTATTTGGCTCATTTTTATTCGCTGAATTTATCCCATATTAAACTATTACATTTTCACTGATGAAAGTATCTGTTCTTTTTGTTCATCGATTTCTCTGAATACATTTGAGATGTGTTTTCTATGCAATGAAGGGGTTTTGTGGAAACAAATGCAACACAGACAATTTACCTGTCTGCGACGTCCCCAAACACCAATGCTCCAATCAAAACTCCCAGCATAAAAGTTGGCTGTGCAAGCTTGGCAAGCCATTCCTTCTCACACACCAGGTCCCAGTCTGTTACGATGCTCTGCTCAACCTCGCTGTGATCATAGACAAAGCCACCACATGACTCCACAGTCTTGTTCCCAAAAAACTCGTATTGAAAATTGATGCCATCAAGCCGTAGTGCTTTTAAACAAGGACTAAGTTCCCACTGGTCTCCTCCAGCTGTCCGTACAACCACTGGTCCATCACCTGGCTTGTAGTAAGTCCATATATCTGCCAGCGACGTTGATGAGTAATTCCTATATAGAACATCTGTGATATTTGAAGGAGCGTCACAAAGAAATTTAGGTGTTTCAACTAAGAAAACCGAGGCCAGGTAATGTATTCCACAAGAGATTGCCTGGAAAATAGCAGCAAAGTAAAGACATGCCTGAAACCTGAAGGAAAAGAAGGATCAAATGTAAGTTAAATTGACAAGAAATAATTGAAAGAAGAAGGACTAATATTTAGCAATATTTATCCTGTTAAACATATTGTGCAATATTTTTCATACAAATATATATGTTAGCTTCTCCGTAAGGCGATGCATTTTTTTTTAAAACTTGGTAATCTTTTAAAATAAAATATCCGATATTGCAAGGTAATCTTCAGTTTTTTTGTTAACTTAACATTACGAACATTTTTACATCGTAGCCTACAGGATTGGATAGGCTATTCTGTTACGTCAGGTAATAAATTAACATCAAGAGCGCATGCGAGCCACGCGTATTTATCAAAGGCCACCAAAATAATGAGACATCTGCATCATTCATGCGATAACGATGACACGAAGTAAATATTTACAGTTTTGATGTGATCGCCATAAAACACTTTTCAGGAAAAAATGGGTACCTTTTAAAGTGTCCAAGTTGGTCGAATAGTCGCTCCACGCCGGGGGTCATTTTCAGCTTGTGCAGGATCCTGAAGAGTTTGAAGGACTCTTAGTTGACTCTTGTCAATTTGTACATGTTTGTAGTAGTAGGAGGGGCGGTTTCGGTTGGGAACTTTCCACTCCAAGGCAAGCAACGATTAAAACCAAAAAGTTCGGGTAACGTTTGGTAATGCGACACCCCGAAGAATCAAGAGCCCCTGTTACGTCAGGTTTCTAATAAACAGCTGAAATTAGATCATCTTCGTATGCCTAAAGTGTGCCCGTTTGGTTTTGCTACCATCGTGTAACTCTGGTCAGGTTATCCAGACTAAATAGTTGACAAGACACTTCGTGGAGCCCCCTGGAAATATCCTCGTGACGTGAGATGGGTATTAATAAATCATTTAGGCTTAATCGCGAAATCTGTTGTCTAGTTTTCTGAAAGTAGCCTATAATAAATTTTAGCCTAAGATTTTTTTAAAATGATTATATATATTCTACTAAAGAGAACAGATTAATATATATATATATATATATATATATATATATATATATATATATATATATATATATATATATTAATCTGTTCTCTTTAGTAGGTTTAATTAGGTTAAAATTCAAATTGGATCAAATTGTCCATTATAGCTAATAGGCCTATGTTAATTCAATCAATGAGTGCATTCTCTATAAAGCAATCAATCAGTCTATCATCCTTTGTTAGTCAATCAAGGCTAGATCACGTGTGAAATCTATGATATGACAATGTTTTTATCTCAGTATATGGTTTTGAGTCAAGCGTAATTCTATGTGTTTTCACTGTTTTTTAGGCTATTATATTTTGGTTTTTAAATAAGCGTAGATTTGTATAGCTTTGTGAATTTTCATCAAGTTTCATCATAATTTTGTAATAGCTGTTATGATGAAGTAGAACCACTACTACATACATCATTTATTGTGACACTGTGTTTGGTGACTGTTTCTTGAGCAACAGCAGTGGAAATGTTCAATAGTCTACAAAGAATTTATTTTTTTATTTTTAAATAAAAAAAATAAAGAAAGAAAATCCAGTTTTTGAAGGAGAAATGACAGAAACTGTCAGTTGTAAATGTAAAATGTTTTGAATGTACTCTGAATGACTCTAGGAAAGTCATATACAGTATCATTTACCGTAGAACTACGTGAACCTTGATGTTACAGACACTTACAGATACTTATTGTTACAGACACACTGTTGTTTGATTCATCATGACCCTAATTCTTCGAATGTGTCTTTGAAGTCTTTGAATGTGAGGACTTCTAACCTCTTTTCACTCCTAATTTTAACCTTTTAAACACATGGCCACAGTAGAGTGTACATTTGACATTTCATGTTCTACATAAATCATATACAGACATCACAGACAACTCATCACTAAAATAGCTAGATCACTGAAATAGGAAATTCATTCATAAGCATCAAATACATTGTACCTTTTGACAAGGCATAAGGCATCTTTCTACATCTATATAAACCTTTAATACTGTTTTTAGATAAGAGGTACAAATTTGTCCTCAAAATGGGGTTATGTACTCATACAGTCACACATATAGTAGATACATCAGAGGAACCTTCACTTGAACATTCAACATCTGGTGTGTTCACACTTCAAAGCATTGGTTACAAACTGAGGGAGCAAAGCCAAAATAAGGAAAAAAACACATGTTATTTAGTTGGTTTATAAAATGATTCCTGAAAATTGTATCATTGTACTCAAAAAAAAAAAAAAAAAAAAAAACATTTATACAACTTCATGAATTTTTTAAATTCTAACTTGCACATAAAAATTTTACTGTGGTTGAGTTAATTTCTTTTGTTATTTTGAAATTATTAGGCTATATGGGTTTATCTTTAACATTTTGTCTGTTATGAATCAGTAAAAAGTAGGATTTTTTTTTTCAAGTTTAAGTTCATTTTATTTGTATAGCACATTTACAACAGCCACCAGGGTTAATCAAAGTGGTTTACAGAAGAGCAAGATAAAATATACACAGTAAACAACCCAGACAAAAAAATAAGAACAACCCGTTTAAAAATGACCGTATAATAGTAATCAATACACGAAGGAAAACAAGTAGGTCTTTAGCAGGGACTAAAAAACAGACAGAAAAGGGGCCATTCTAATCCCTGAAGGCAGGGTATTCCAAAGTTGTGGCCTTGCCACTGCAAATGCACGCTCCCTACGCTTAAGCCTAACATGTGACTACCAACAAAGCCTGGTCGCAGGATCTTAGGCTTCTAGAATGTATAGATGAAAGAGTTCAGAGAGGTAGACAGGAGCTAGATTATGTAAAGATTTATATACAAAGAGTAGAATTTTTAAGTCTATACGAACCGGCAACCAGTGTAGAGATCTGAGAATTGGAATGATGTGTTCATGTTTGCAACACTTTAGAAGAAGTCTAGCTGCAGCGTTTTGACCTATAGCTGAAGGCACACAATTTGAGATTTGGATATACTGCAATATAAAGAATTGCAGTAATCTAGCCGAGATGTGACAAACACATGAACAGACATGCAGAATAGAACAGGCAGAACAGATTTTAGACAGTAGACGAAGCTGATAAAAACCGGATCTGATAATGGAGGAGATATGTTTATCAAATTTTAAATGCTGGTCGACAAGAACACCTAGTTTCCGCACCCGTGAGGATCTAAAAACGGATAAACTGTCCAAATCAGGGCTTATACACTGAGAGTTCTCATTTGGACTGAAAACAATTACTTCAGTCTTGTCTTCATTTAGGAAGAGGAAATTTTGGGCTATCCATGATTTAACCTCCTCTAATAAATGCAGAAGAGAAGTAATCTCTGCGGAATTGTTTCTTTTGATTGGTAGATAGATTTGAGTATTGTCTGCATAGAAATGAAAAGACACACCATGTTTCCTTAGAATAAAACATAGAGGTAGCATGTAGAGAGAAAAAAGAGAGGGAGCTAAAATAGAGCCTTGTGGAAGGCCACAGGTCAGAGGTGCAGGGGAAGAGCTAAAATTACCCAGCTTCACTAAAACCTTTCTGTAAGACAGGTATGACGGAAACCATTTGAGAACGGTTGCTTTTAGACCTATCCAAGACTCTAATCTAGATAATAGTCTGGAGTGGTAAATCTAAAAGTATAAGAACCACAGAGTCTCCAGAATCAGTAGAGAGATACATATTTAACACTCTCAAGAGGGCAGAGGGCAGTCTGCTATGAGCAGACTTAAAACCAGATTGAAAAACTCATAAATACGATTACTTATCAGAAAACATTGAAGTTGATCCAGCACAATTTTCTCCAAAACCTTTGAAATGAAAGGTAAGACAGAAATTGGCCAAATGTTTTTAGAACAGAAAGCTCCAGAAGGATTTTTTTCAGATGATTTATTGAACATTTATAAATAAAATGAACCATCCCAACATCCACAACCATTAAGTTGCACACTAAATGTGATTAAAAACAAGAATACACAAATATGAGTATCAACAATGTTTAAATTGTGATTGGTAGTATTATAATTTTCATATACTCTGTATTTGTATATGGGCATTTGTTCACTGTGTAAACAATTCAGTGTGTTCAAGGGAGCAGAGCAAAGCTACTGTGTACTGAAGATGGGTCTTTTCTGTATAAATAAAGAAAACACTTTCAAATACTCAAATACTGCAGGCCACACCACATTGAAGTTAATGTGTAGAACAAAGTCAAATATGAAATGAAAGGTGGATGTTCAAAATATGACCAAATTTAAAACTTATATCTGAGGTATGACTTTGTATAATTTATGCTCTAGACAAAAATGTGAAAGTAAAAATGCTTTGACAATTAACAAACCTTTAGGTAAACCTTCTTTATGTAAATTTTGCACGTTTTTAGCGAAATAAGTGTTCTGGAATATCTAAATGACTTCCTGCTGCTGTACTGAGAGAGGTAGTATTTTGAAATGGCAGGTTTCGTGGTATTATTAAATCCACCATTATACAATATATTATATAACTGATCCATACTTACTATCATGAGAATTGTTTTGACAGTTGACACATGACATTCAATATTGTGCAATATATGTTGCTGAGAAAGAAATGTGTGTTTCTGCTCATATTCAAGCATATTGCTAAACTGTCCAGATCAACAGGTTATCATCTTTGGAGGAACAAAATAAAAAGATGCATGATATTGCATAATAAAAGTTCTTTATTTAGCCTCATCCATCATGCCATTAATATCAGATACAGAACAAGGATGAAACTATATGTCACAATTGACATTTTTGTACCAAGGTTAGTTTTTGAGTAATCATTTATACAAATAGAACAATACAACAGCATAATAATGAGACATTTATGGCATCAGTGATTGCTTTATATACATGTTGGTATTACACTTCAGTTAAGTGTCCATTGACTTGAATGTCCATTTAAGAATGCTCTTTCCAAAAGATGGTAGTGTTTATTTCATTCAATGTTTATTCAAAATGACCAGCTTACTGGAAAAAAGGCAAAGGAAGCTCAATTTGCTGTATTCCATCATATGCATTAATAAATTCCTCCCAATTGGTCAAAATGATGTTGTATAATTCACCTAAAGGAAACAAAACTAAGAAGACAAACGCTGAACCCAATTCATTGAAGGTCTCCCGCAGCTTTTTGAAGAAAGTGTTAAGGGGAGCAGCAACAACTTCTAAGATGTCGGATTTAATGCTGTCAACAAATTCTTGTGCTTTATCAACCACCTCTTGTAGGGTCTGTCCTAGTTTCTCAAGAAACACATCAAGGCCTTTTGTTTGCTTGATCACATCTACTATCATAGCTAGGTGGCTTCTCAAAGTACTTCTCACATTTTCTTGCACCTCAGCTAAAGTCATGACCTTTCCAGAGGGAAATGTCATTTCAACTCTGCTGAAGTTCTCCAAGATGGGAGAGAAATACATCTCCAGATTGTTAGCGAGTTTCTCCAGCATTTCCGCAATCATAAATCTGATTTTTGTGCAGATTTCAGGCAGTGTTGCCTCATCCATTCCAGGCAGTTTGTATGTGGTCTCTCTCAGGAAGTTGATGGCAGCATCGAGCAGGACCTGGATGGTCTTTTGGTATGTAACAACTACATTTCTGAAAAGTATAGACAGCTCACTAAGCTGATTGGAAGCAGAAAAGCGGGCATTTCTTAAAACATTTTCAACTTCAGTAAGAATCTTAAACAGTCTTTTTAGTGCGTCAGTGATGCCATATTTTTCAGCAAATCCTTCAATGTGGTTTGAGATAACTGGTAGCCTCTCCATAAAGCCTTTGGCCAAATCTCGTGTGGCTGGTATATTGTAGCTGACCAACAGTACTTTTTCATCTTCCTTTGGTATAGCTCTGATGTTCAGAATTTCAACATCATCTCCTGGTGCAGACTGCAGAAAATTCAATTCGATATAGAAACAAAAGTTGTTAGCATAGATTTAGCTCAGTTTGGAGGAATAATGTAAGAAATGCCACTTACAGCATAACGGCTGTAGATCCTCGCATTCATTTCATATGGACTCTTTCCTTGAAGCTGGAAGCCAAGGTGGCCAGTTGTTGGTGTGGAAACTGAGGCACTTACGCCATCGCTTCGAGCAGCATAGCGTAAGTTTACATCGGTGAATGTTGGGCTGGTGATGTCCACATTCAGGGTATGGCTAGGATCACTAAACAAAAATTCATAAACGAGCTTAGCAATCACGATTAACACACAGAATTGGTTATAATCTAAACCACTTTTACTTATAACTCAATTAAAAATCAGAAGTGGGTTTTTTTACCCCATACGAAGAACATTGCTGATGTCCATTGTGAAGTCAGCATGTGTAAGTATAGCATTTGCTCCTACAACAAGAGCACCATTCTCCATTGTAGTACTCATGGAGCCTGTTTAGTGTGAAAGCACAAAACAGTTAATCACACTGAGAGCAAATATTGTAATTTACTCTTAGTAAACATTAGTATCATTAATGATCTATATGTATTTATATTTTTGTCTTTGCAGATACTTACTGTCAAGATTGTACTCCAGGAGTACAACTGGTGAAGTTGCTGTAGCCTTGAGAACAGTCTTGTAAACTGGGGCACTACCATCTAGTTTTCCAACAACATCTGCGGTGTATACTGGAGAGACGATCTTTGAGGTGTAGTCAATTTTCTGCTTGGGTACACTAAGCTCCACCAACACCATCTCAGAGATCTTAAGGTCACCAAAGGTGCTTGGTTGAGACAAGTCCATTTTCATATCAGCCACCAGTGACTTTAGAAGCTCCAGATCAACTGTAGCCTGGCCAGTATGATCTCCCTTTGTGTTAAAACCTCCGATATTTGCTTCATTCTTGGAAGAAAACTTCAACATAGCATAAACATGTTCCATAGCTGTTTCCACAGACAGGTTTTCATCCACATCAAATGCTACCTTGAGATCTCCATAATTCAGGTTGCCATCGGCAAAAGTCTTAAGAGCATATCGCAAACTGTTGCCATTCAGATAGATGGATTCGTCATAATTCAGAGCTCCCTTTACAATACCACTATCAAGGAATGTTCCATCAATGGTACCCTTTATGAGAGTCTCAGCAGAGATAAATGTAAGAGTTCCTTCACCTTTTAAGATGTTTTCTGCATTTCCCTTTCCAACAAGCTTAATAATGGGAATGTCAAATGTGTACTCCATCTTAAAAGTTGAATCAGCATTTGGATGGGCCTTGTTGTCAGCAGTAAATTGGTGGTTGGCTTTAGCTGTAAGAATCGGTAGGTTAATGTTTGCAGTTGTGGTCACAGACAGTGCAACTTCAAAGTCATCTGGGTTTATAGTTACAGTGCTTTCATGGGTTCCTTCAATGTGGCGATTTTCCAGGACCACAGAATTGGCTAATTTTAATCCACTTTTGGTGCTCAGACTGCTGGTTCCTTCAAGTTTGGCCTTCAGTCCCTCAAACTCAGAGGCAGTAATTGCTTCAAATCGAATTACAGGGTTATCTTTCCCATAGATACCAGCATTAGCATTAAGGCTGAATATAGAGGACTTGAATGACACCTCTGAGATTAAATCACCCAGAGGATGGATGTTAATGAGACCAAGATCTAAAATGGGTGCAGCTTTGCTTTTCTGGTAGACAATCTTTGCATCTACATCAATAGCCTGGTCAAAGTTGGTCAACAAATGTTTAAGGCCAGTATGTTCATATAGGTTGATGTTGCTGATTTCTGGAGTGTCGAAATTCAGAATTAATGCTCCGAACTGAATGGGTGGGATACTGAATGGGACAGTCAGGAATTCCAAATTGGCCTCTCCATTTACTGCAGCGTAAATGCCAGCCTCATCTCCATTGTTGGCAACTGTAAAGTTGTGATTGTATTTGTACTGGTTGAAACGAGCAAGTGCCACAGTGCTCAACTTCTGCATGTCAGTGGTTAGGATAACAGCATAATCATTCTGGAGATCAATCTTGGCAGTCAGAGGGTCTTTGAAGCTAAGTTTAGTATTAGCCTTATTTTGGAAATCAAGGACCACCTCAAAGGGATGCACTAATATGTTGAAGGCACTGGAAAACGTACCACTGAGCAATCCAACAAATTTTGTGTCATAGGTTGCCTTCATCACTACCTTCATTTCTCTGAGATCAACCTTTCCGGAAGCATTCAGGAAGTAATTTTCTCCTGTATCATAATTTCCTTCAAAACGGGCATTAAAGTCGATATAGTTCAGAGCAACACCTTCAGCCTTTATTTCCTGTTCAACCTTTAAAGATCCACTATCAACATTTGCAGACATAGTTAACGTGGCTGTTGTTGGAGTTATAATTATAGTTGAGATACTCTTGATGGTGATATCATCAGACTCGTCTTTTACATATATTTGGCCCTTGGCTTCTTCTGTCATGGTCAGAAGGATTTTTAAGCCATCCTGCTTAAGAGTGACCTCATTAATGTAGGAATTGTCACTGTTCCATGAGAGAGCAGGAATTCTTACCTTGTCGGTATATTGTGTTTTAATATTTGCAGACATTCCATCCTCCAGTGCAAAGAAGGCCATGTTATCAATATTAGCACTAAGGGAGGTGATAGTTATCTTCACATTGCTCTTGGACACAGCCTGGGCTGAGAAGCCATAGAGTGACACTGAGGATTGATGTTCAACACCTAGGACACTGTGAGTGATCTTCAGGGTTTCAGAAACAATCACACGACTCATCTTAGGGATGGCAATCCGAGCTGTGGAATCCAAGCTGTATTTAAGAATGTCATATTCAGATGATCCATGTGAGGTAATGTGCCCAGTGAATTGAGGTGTTTCTGCACTTTCAGTAGAGTTTAAGAATTCCATGGTAGTTCTCATGTTGAAAATTGGAATGGTAACCCTAACCTCACCATACAGCTTTCCGAAGCATGGCATCATGACCTCACTAGGGATTGCAGGGAGAGTGAATTCTGGGATCTTCAGGTCTGGGAATTTGTGATCCGGAAAGTATTTAGGAATTTCAGGGAGGGAGATCTCTGGAAAACTGATCTCTGGCAGTGTGATGGCAGAGATTTCTGGCAGGTAGATAATTCTTAGGTCGCCAAAGACTGCATCAACAGGTGGCATTTCATAATTGGCAATAAAGTTTAATAGGTCTAGTAGTCCCTGCCTGATATCATCATACTCTATTCTGACTGGTGGCATGGTGTAATATTGCAGAATGGTAAACTCTGGAAGGTCAATTAGTGTAGAAGGGAGGCTGAATTCCTGAAGCTTTTCTAAAGTTATTTTTATGGAAGGTACAACAAGGTTTGTGAGTGGGAAAGTGAAAGATGGGATTTCAAATTCAGCTGTTTTCAGTGCTGTCTTGACTCCATCACAGAATTGCTTCATCTCATTGACAATTTCCTGATCTTTAAGGATGGTTTGGATTATTTCCATAATGGCACTGCATGCATCTGTTGCAATGGCCTCTACCTTTGTGTAGATACCACTCACTTGCCGCATGATTTCTTCTCTGATATCCATGTCTGTAATTTTCTTCCTGATGTTCTCTATAAGTGCCCCAGTGTCAATGTAGACTACACTATCAACAATGTCCTTGAGGTTTTTGACCACATCTGCAACTTTTATTGTTTTCAGCTCCTCAAGGCGAGCAGTAAGAGATGACAGAGCATAATTGACAAATTCTCTGATTGCATCGAGCTTTTGGCGTATCTCAAGTGACAAACTCATGGTGTAAAGGTCATTTATCAACTCCTTGACTTTCTGGTTGGCTTCATCCACAAATGCATTGTAGTCAAATGATCTAACATATCTGATGCATTGGTTTAGGCAGTTGTTTAAATGCTCAATGATTTCCTTTACCTCTGTTGTTTTCAAGTAGGTCATGGCCTTATCCAGCAGCTCTGTGATGGGGGTCAGAATAGATTTCAAAGTGCCAGCAAGAACCTTAACAGTTTCTTCAATATTGAACTTCTTAATAAGTTCAAAAACCTCTTTCAGAATTGCTTCAATCTTCTTGTCAACCCCAAATTTCACCAGGATTTCTCTCACATTGCTGTAGATGGCATTTATCTTCCCACCCAGTACAGTAAGCACTTGTTTTGCTTTTTCAGCAGTCTTGCGGATTTCCTCTGTAGGGATTTGAGCCACCAAATTGTCTGCATAGTCTTTGAAGTTGGCAGAGGTAACGAAGTTCTTCACATCCTCAGTGAACTTTCCTTGGTCAAAGTTTGCAACAAACTGCTTCAGTTCACTCAAAATCTTCTCCAGTGTGGATTTAATAGCATATTGTTCCTCAAGATCTCGCAAGAGTGCACTGCCACTGCCCTTCAGTCTCGTTACATCAATCTGCTCAATTAAATTTTCAGTAGCCTCAATGACAGCAAGAACTATGGCTCTGATGTCAAATTTCTCATTGAATGCATTCAGTTCTTCTGTTAGTCTCTGTATTGCAGTGTCAGATAGTGTGCCACTTGCAATCATCTCTCTCACAATTCTTTCTATCTCTTCTACACGAGTGACCAGTTCACTGACTAGCT
Organism: Acrossocheilus fasciatus; assembly: GCA_036784905.1. Lineage (NCBI taxonomy): Eukaryota > Metazoa > Chordata > Actinopteri > Cypriniformes > Cyprinidae > Acrossocheilus > Acrossocheilus fasciatus. Next base: position 22,003,451 of record CM071957.1, on the reverse strand, counting down.
TCAACAAAACAGGCTTTAGATTCATCAGAGCAGCCTCCAGGTCATCCACAGTAAATCCATACTTTTCATAAATAGCAATCAGGTCTTTGCTCATCTTGATGATTTTCCCCTCCAGATTTTGCTCATTCACAGAATCACTAATGTACTTAGCCAGGTCCTGAATCTCAGCAATAATGTCTTCTTGGTTGATATAATACTGTATGGCCTCAGCAATCCTTAAAATTGTAAGTTTGATGTGTTGCAGGTCCAAAGGAAAATGCTGAATAAATGGCAGGCTAAAGAGATGGCTGTTAGTGTTTTTATCGTATTTAAGGAAGGCTGAGAAAAAGTGGTCTTGGTTATCAGAGTCTACTCTATTGAAGAGGTTTGTGATGATGGATCCAGACAGTTCTACTCCAAGTCTTTCAGGGTTGTTGTAAGCACTCATATCTTGGTTGAACAAATGGTTGTTAACCTTAGATTTTACTCTCACTGTGGCCTGCTGCTCAGATGGTGTCAGTACAGTATCAATCTTATTGTCAAGGTTAGTTTCAATTGACTGACCGTTGTCCAAATTGTGAGTTGTTGAGACTCTACACTCGTGTGAGTGTGCAAAAGCAAGTGGTTCTGCCTTCAAAAGAAGTTTAGTGTAAACTTGTGCACTTTGTTTTCCATACAGATACAGATCACCATCTGTATTGGCTATGGCATCAACATTGAATCTGAAGGGAACAGCAGTGGCATGAAAGTTACCATTGAAGCGTAGGTACTGTGAGTTTAAAAGTGCATCACTGCCGAATGTGACTGAAAGTCCAGCAACCTCAATTTCTGTGTTGTGGCTCATGTGAGATCCCATGAGTTTTCCAGTAGTACCACACTTGGCAGTGACAGCCAGATCTTCGTATCTGATATCATATGTGTGCTTCAGCTCATCTGCACCAGAGGAAAGCTTCCAAAAGCCACTCAGGTCAGCTGTGTATGGAAGCGCCTTAAACTGGGCATCATTAACCAAAGTGATATCCAGAACATCCAGATTATTTTTGATTGCCACTGAAATACTATATGGTTCAATCTGAATGGAGATGTCATGATTATAATTTACATCGTCGCCACCAAGATCCGTTATGGAGTTGAAAGCTACTGAGGACAGGGATGCAGACAGAGAATTTGTATTTTTAATTAGCATTTCAATAAATTTACCCTTTGTCTCAGCTGACAAGGAAAGCTTTGATGTGTCAAGGTCTCCGTTGAATTTGTTCTCAAGCGTCAAAGGAATGAGAGGGCTTTCCAGTGAGGTTGTGCCACTCGTGGCTAGGCCATCCTTGGTCAGGGATAGGCTGCACTTGTGGGAAGCTGTGTGTTCAATCAGATTTGCGGAGGCATCACCTTTTACATCCAGCCCATTGGCATCCAGTGTTGCTATAAACTGGGAAAGGACACGATTTTCATCCCCAGCAGAAGTGTCAGCATTAGTGTCAATCTTAATGTTGACCAAATCAGGACTAGCACTTGCCTCAGCTACATTTCGGATGTTTAGACTGAGAACCTTTGCCCTTGTATCTGACTTCAGAGCAAGTAGAGATGCTTTATAGGTAACTTCAGCATCATGTATCAGATTGTTCTTAAATGCAGTTGTTTTTGATATAACAGAGAACTCTCCATTGGCAAGCGCCGCTTCGATTGTATTCTCTGCTTGGAAAAGGTCTGAGTCTACTTTCAGAGAGGAATCGATTTTCGCTTCGGGCTTAAATGGGAGTACGATAAGTGACTGACTGAGAGCAACTTCACCATTCAGAGGACCAGCCTTGATGGAGCCCATTAGATTTCCATCTCCAGAGATCTCAACCTCATTGACTCCAACCTGGCCTGTGTGTTCCAGTGAAATCTTCAGACCCAAGGGACTGTTCGCCTCAATCTTGCTGCTTGACTTAAATTTGATTTTTTCAGCAGTTGTCACTTCCTCAACATAATTAACACTGGCTTCAATTAGCTTGTGATCAAAAGAGGATTTCATCTCAGCCCTCAGAGATTCCCCAGGTGTTTCTTCCACTAAAGCAGATCCTAAACATAAACATAATAACATTTAAGTGATGAGTATTTAATTACAGATTACAAAAATGTGTTATGTGTTAAGAATATAGTTGCAAACAAATATACAAATACCTTCCACTTTGAAGGAGAGGAGATCCACTGGGCTAGTTCCAGTGGCTTCAATCTTGGCAGAATAGCTTGGTTTGTCACCAAGTTCCCTGCCAGCAGAAGCTGTTGCCTCCATGTTGTAGAAGTTGCTGCTTAGCTTGCTGGACATCTCTGCCTTTATCGTGTGAGGCACTGACACAGACAGACTCTCAGGAACAAAGACCTCTGGAAGAGGAATGCTAATGGAAGCAACTTCCAGGCCAAGCTGAGGTACTACCAGTTTTGGTGTGGTCAGGGCAGCAGGGAAGTTGAGATCTCCAGAAGATTTCCCACCAAGAGGAATGGGAATAGAGATGGTATAATAATTCTGGCCAAACTCGTATTTGGCAGAACCCTCACTGTTAAAAAAAAAAAAAAAAGATTAAATTTAGCATGAATGTACTTAACATTAATTAGTATGTGTAACATTATAGATCTGTTTCTGCATTTTTAAAATGTATTGTTATATTTTTAATTCACTCACGCATTCAGGAAAAGCTTCTTGGGGACAGTGAATTCTGGGAGGGCAGGAATCCTAAAGCCCTGGACATATGGGATGTCAGTGGCTAATTGTTCCAGGTAGGTATTTGAGGCCTAGATGATTATTGAATATGTGTTATATTCTAATTTTTATCTGTATTTTTATGTTTAGCTTATTTGTATGCAGGGCCGTAACCACCATAGACATTGAGGGGGACAAGTCCCCCCCAATAATTAGAAATTGCCAAATGTCCACCCCAATATTTGAAATTCTTGTACTGATCTGGTGTCCTCCATTACGCAGCGCTCTTGTTAAGATGACAAAAAAGCTTCAAAAGTAACATTTGCAATCTGCTCTGCCTCAGCGGGCTAACAGCGCTCGAGAGAGAGAGAGAGAGAGAGAGAGAGAGAGAGAGAGAGAGAGAGAGGAAATGTGCGTGTGTTAATTATCTGCATCTGTTTGTCTGTCCCTACAAACGATGAAACTGTTAATTTAGTCCTACTTCAAAAACACGTCATTGCTGAGAAATATAATGTAGCGATTCTATTTTTATTACAATAAAAGTCACGGGGCAGTGTTGACAAGTTTCTGTGTGCGAGTAATAATCAGAGGCGCGGGAAGTGTGGGGTGTTTTTTTCTGTGGGCTACTGTTTAACTGTTGGGAATATAAATTTAAAAAAAATAAAATAAAAAATTAAAAAAAAAACCGGAGTGTCTATTTAAGTGCAAATAGCCCGGTTGTTGGCAGAAACTGTTTACACTAACTCCACCCAAAAACGTATGATTGGGATAGTCACATTTTCAAAAGACGATAATCAGTCGTCAGATTCAGTGGCGCAGATGGTAAAGCGTGCGACTCCTCTTGTCACTATCGATGGGGGTTCGATTATGCCTTTTGGCGAACATTTTTCTCCCTTTTCAAATTTCAAACCACATCACATCAGAAAAGCATTTATTTTTTAATAAAAATGAAGGAGATAATCAAAAAGTTGTAAATAAAAAATAATGCTATTTTCACTTAATGTAAATTGCCTCTATCGCCTCTATATATGTATATATATATATATATATATATATATATATATATATATATATATATATATATATATATATATATATATATATATATATATATTATATTATATACATATACATATACACACACACACACAAAATTGGTCCCTCCCAATGTTCAAGACATGGTTACGGCCTTGCTTGTATGAATTTATGGGTTTGGGAATCAATGGTTTATTTTGAATTTACCTCAACTGACTGGATCAAGACATCACGGATCTTCATATCAGATGTACCGATCTTCTGATCAAGCAGGTCACTGACTGTGGCTTTGATGGCATCCATAGGAATAAGGTTGTGAATCTCAGTGCTGACATCAGAAGTGACCTCAGCCTCAATCTTCTCAGCATCTAAAAAGAACATGAAAATGTATTAATATAGCAGAGGACGTTGAAGTTGAATTTAAGGAAGTACAGTTAAAATGTACCATATTTCAGAACGACTTTCTGAATAGAGGAAGTTGTCTCCGGGAGCCTAAGGTCACTTTCAAGCTCTACTGTAAGACCCTCAGCGTGTTTGAGTTGCGCAGTCACTTTAGCATCAGTCTGAAAATGAGGAATGAGCAGCTGAACCTGCAGCATGGCATCCTTCATTGACTCTGTCCTAAAGAAGGAAGGAAATAATAAACCCATGAGTTTATTTGTACAATGTGTAATTATTAAAAAGATATTATTATTGTTACAACATATTTAATATAGACATGTGCATACTTAGCAAGGGCAACAAGAGATGCCTCAGGTATATTCTTATTAATGAAGTCAAGCTGAATGGAATGTGTGGCCCTGCTCTGAGTGCTGCGTTCAACAGAATGAACCCGGATTCCAGCTTCAAGGTCATAATCAGGAATTTGGAGATCAGCTGAGACACTGTATTTCTGTCTGTCGAACATCAGTTTTGCTGTGCCCTCAAATGATGCTCCTGTTATATGGAAAAAGAGCAACATTTCAGTTGCTAGTTAATAGATGAAAATGTGTCGATATCATAAGGGATTCATTTGTGAAGCAATGCTTTACCTTCTGCCTTCAGACCAAAAGTCACTGTGTCAACTTTGTCTTCATAAACATGGTCGACAGTAGCTGTGTATGCAGAAACCTCACCAGTGGGGTGGATCTCAATAGCAAATCTAAAGACACAGGTCTGTGTTCAAATTTTGAGACTCAAAAAAAGCAAGAAAACTAGCAAATTAATAAACCAGTATTTTCCTTACTTGCTGTCACCAGTCAATGGGAAGTAGGGAGAGGCATCACTGGAAAAGGCATTTGAATATTGCAGGGCACTGCAGTACTTAAAACCAGGGAAGAAAGGAGTGCATTTCTGTGCTTTGACATGTTCCATCAACGGAGGGATAGTCTTTGTTTCAGTACCAGTCACTGAGAACAAGGAGTTACTGTGAAGAGAAAATAAAATGGATTTGTAGAGCAGTATTACATTTATTGTTTGTTTATCATGATTGCATTTTGTGTTAACAGTAGCATCTTACGTCACACTAATGAGTTTTGTTGGAGCTTGGGGTGTGGGAAAGGTCAGTTTGAGCTGCTTTTTGGTTACAGAAACCTTTACTTTAAGACCGCTCTCATGGTAGATGTTAGTATGCATCTCCAGGCCAGACTCAACATAGTCAGGTAAGAGAGCTCCAAACTCAGTCACAAATTCCACTCCAACAGATGGCATGAAAGCCATTTCACTCTGTGTGAAAAGACAAAGAAATAGGTTATATAATCTGGTATAGCTCAGTAAAACCCTGGTTACTGATCACAATGAGAAAAGGGCTGGACCCATACCATATCAGGGGCAATTTTCAGTCCTCCTTTCACTCCTGGAGCAAAAGTACCAGACAAAGCAACTCTTAATGGAACTCCAGTACCAGTGGGTAGATAAAACTCATTGTCCATGAAGGCGTAGTGAAGGAAAAAGTTGTTGTTGACACTTGAGTAAAGGTTCCTTATGAACTGTAAAACAAATCATTAATTTGTTTAAATCATTCACTCAGTACATTTAAACTTAAGAGGAAACTGTAAATTTATTTTGACCATGATCTGTTTTCATTATTATTGTGTTTTTATTTGTTAAGCAGATTTGCTAAGCACTAATATGTATTTTAAAGCAGTTCGCTTACATCAACAGGGAACATATTTAAGAGTCTATTAGTCAGCAAAGCAGCAGAGTTGGCCATGCCTTCCATATCCTTGGTTTTGAGATAGCCCATTTCAGCACCCAGAAGCCTCAGGTAGATCATAGCCTCTGGGTTATCCTGAACCTTCAGTTTCTGGATGAGCTTGTTAACATTATCCATTATTTCCTTGACAATGCTTTGAGGAGCCTAGAGTGAGAAAGGTATGTGAGTGATGATAAACCAAACCAAAGAAATGCTATAAATGTTGCAAAATTTTTAAATGTAAAAGACCTGTTGCATTTTTATTTTATCCCATAGGGTTGGGAACATGCTCTGCATAATGTCATTGCCCCTGGGCACTTTATCAGCTGCATAGTTAATTGTCTTCTGCATGGTGTCACGGAAGAATCCATCAATACCGATTAAGGCATCAACAGTGGGTTCCAGTCCCTTGCCATTCAACCCGATCTGTAAGAACAAAAAATAATGAAATATCAATATAAAACTAAAGAAAATCAAAAGGAGAAGATTTAAAAATGTAGACTACTCTTGTACCTCAAACATGTCTACGTCATATCCAAACGCACTCATGGTCATCTCCAGGATGACTTCATTGGGCAGAAGGTCTTCAGACTCGAAGATCACATTTCCCTCTAGAGAGCCAATCTTGTAATTGCGCGAGTACTTTGTTGGATCTGTGGAAGTTCTGATCTCATTGCCTTGGAGGGCATTGAGAATCTTCTCTCTAAGTCTGAGAAGCAGAAGAGAAATTAGATACAGTTTTTAACTTAAGATGTTAAAATGTATGAAGATTTCTACTAACTCCTTAGTCTCAGATGCTGTGGATCTCAGGATGTTGCTGATATGCGAGTTAACAAAGCTCATAGCCTGACAGTTTTCAGATTTAGGCAGAGCAGCAACCAGCTGAGCCAGTTCAGAGGGCTGAGGGTCCTTCATCACAATGAGATATGCAGCAACGCGCTTCTGTATGGGAGCGGCTCCATCAAAAATGACCTTCATTAACACCTCTCTTCCCTGTTAGAAATAGCAAGTTTATGTTAGCCAAACATACAATTATTGTAAATATTTTATTCTTTTAATTAGGTAATATATCTTGTTTACCTCATCAGGGACAGAAGTGAGTCTAAAAGCTTGAATAGCAGCTTGCTGGACCTCTGGGGATGCAGCAGGTTGGTTTACACATTGGATAATCGCTGATTTCAGAGCAGGGCTTGCGGTTCCAACGGCAGCAGCCATGTTTCCAATGACCTTAGAGATTTCATATACAGATTTCAGTATACACATATCAGCTGTTATTTTTAACTTGGTGAAGCATGAGTAATGGAATAGGTTGAACATACCCTCAGGGACAGGTACACATGTTCCTGGTCGCCTGTGCAGTCACCAATCTGTTCAAGGGCGTACTCAGCGACTCCCTGAATCTCAGGGGTTACACTTCCTTCAGCTTCATAGAGCCTTGGATAAGACAGGTGAATAAACATTCAAATTCACTTATAGATCAAATACCACAATTACAATTGAGTTGTGCTGCTTTTCTCACCTCCTGACAGCATTGCTGAGAGCATAGTAGATGGGTTTGCTGTCCTTGTACTTGGCCATCTTCAGCATTTCCTCAACAAGGTCTCTGGATGGGTTGGGAACCATTCCCATGGCGTACACTGCAGCATCAATCTCTAAAGAGGAACGGTCAAAGGTCCTGAGAACCTGCAAGATGGAGCTAGTACATTCTGGTGTGCCACACTGGAACAATGCCTGGTACACCAGGGAGCGAGAAATCTCCAGGGCCTCCGGTAGAGCAGCGCTCAGGCTTTCAGAATTCATTTTGCGGATTGTAGCGATGAGCTTGTGAGCTAGGTGGGCTCTGTTGTCTCCATTGTTGGTCTCAGAAAGGCCAGCCAGTTCCCGTAGAACAGACAGTATGACCTCTTTATCCTTAATTGGATGGACTGAGTCAATGCTTCTATCAAGGTGCAGGGTCTTCATGTTGGCTACATCTAGAGGTGGGTAAACAAGAAAACCAAATTAATTAAAACGCAATTACTGCAAACGCATGTTAATTTAAGTGTCTGAATGATTGCTTACCGTGCTCAAAGATTCTGTCATTGTGCACAGATACTCCCACCAGAGTCAAGACTTGTTTTCCTACATTATTAACTCCATACTTTCCTCTGTTTATAATCAGAATGAATAAGCAGATCAATTAACGAAACCGTCAGTCTAAAGTTAAAAACCCATGTAGCTGTCAATGAACTCACTTGTAAGAAAAAGGCACAAGCATGTGGTTTTCAGTGCAGGAAGCAGAGGTCATATGTTTCTGTGCATTATCAAACTTGTAGTTGCAGGTTTGGCTGCTTGTGATGAGCTGAGCAAGTGGGTAGTGCTGTGTGACGAAAAAACAAGCAAGTTCACACATTATTGAAGCCATCAGACATCCAGCACGCAGTTATTTGTTGTCTTATTCAAAGACGGGTCGACTTACCAAGCCTGTGATAAGGGCCAGGGGACTGGTGTGGTCCCTGACCGGCCTGAAATTGTCACATTTAGACAGGTCTCTGTTGAGGGTGACATCGGTGGCAATGTTCTCTCTGGCATTCACGGTGTAGCCTGTCTTACACATACCGTAGATAGTGGGCTGGATTTGGAGAAGAATTCATGATGGATTAGTCAATACATATCAACCTTTTAACAAATGTAAACTTTTTGTGACGGTTTAGAGATAATGACTGACCATTCTCCTGTTTCTGTCCTCCTCCAGCACAGGCACGGCAAGGGCAGAGATTAGACCTCTCTTGATGTTCAAAATATTGACTGGTTCATCATCCTCAGGAAACAACTTGATGTCATCGTCTCCCTCAGCGGTGAACTTCAGTGGGTTCCTGAGAATTAAAATCAGGGTTGGTGTTTAATAGGTTTTTTCTTATCTGCTCAAAATAACTCTGCTATATCATTCTGTTGTGTGTATATATATGTTTATTGTTTGGTGTAGAATGCCTTGAGAAACATACTTCTCCATGGCAGCCTTGAAATCGTCTGCACCAGCAGATGGCCCAAAGATAGGCTTTCCTTCTGCATCAACATCAGTCACCTCACTCAATTCGCACTCCGTTGTGCGTACGATGTAGCTGCATGTATGTGGGACCTCAATTTCAACCTGTTTAAAAAAAAATATGAATGATATTTCCAGTTTTAGGAAGAAAAAAAAACGAAATATATTCGCAGTCGACATTTATACCTTGCATCTTGCTTTGGGGCCATTGGTTGCTTCATTCAGGACATTTAGGGACTCTGTTTCGTAGGTGTATTCATACTTGTGGAAGCTCTTGTACCTTTTGGCCACTAGGGGTGCAAAAATCACATTAAATATCAAGGACACTCATACATGACTTGTCTACAGCTTTAGATTGCTTTTCTGAAGAGATAAATTATAAAAATTAACAAATTTTACTATTACTGTAACACAACTTAAAGAAGGGTGCTTTCTTATTTGTTTTCTTTTTCTTGATAAATATTATTAGATAATAAATACCATATGGATTTTCTTGAAAAAAAAAAAAAGAATTATAAAAGAAATTATAAAATTATACTTAGCACTTACAAAGGCATGGTAATTCCTCATCTTGAGCATCTAAGATGAAAAAACATTAGAGTATTATACAGACAATATCAAACATTACCATACAATACATTTCAATGTTATTCTTAAAAAAACAATTGATGAAATTAAAATTTAATAGCAAAACATAACTAATTAATACATGATGACAACATTGACAACATAGACGATTTCACTTAATTTGATCAAATTTTACATTTTATATTCTTAATGTATGTTTACCAGTAATATGTAATACAATAAAGATATTTTATAAAAAAATAAAATATTTTAAACTTTTTAAAAACAAGTGACCTACTACTAGAACTGAAACATGAAAATAAAATAACTTAAAAATATAAAAATATACACATACATCCATATATTTTAATATAAAACCAACAACAGTCACAAATGTTTCTATTAAATCTTTAGTATTACTTACTTGTCAAGACTATTCCACTTAGAAGCAGCAAAAGGCAGAGCTTAGTGTCCCCCATAATGGGTTCAGTTAAGCTCTTTCCTTCAGACCCTTGCGTACTCAGAAGTGATCTGATGTATTACTGCTATTAATGGCTTTATATATTAAGGCAGGTCCGGCAGGAATGGGAGGAGAGATGGCAGCTGCAAAAAGTAAAGTCCCCACTCCAAAGTTCATATCTTCTGCCTCTGTGGCAGGACAAAGGCAACTATTTCATGTAATGTCAATGGTATTTCAAATGGAGAGAAAATGGAAAATGCTTTTACACTTGGTTTGCTTGATCTGTTAATTGATTTGTTGATTAATTCCCTTTTTCATTTATTCCTGTCATCCATGTAACCTCTATCTTACTGATATACAGAGAAAATTGTTTTCATTTAACTACTTTTTATATATATATATATATATATATATATATATATATATAATTTTATGTCTATTCAGAAGAAAAAAAAAAGATTACATTTGTAAAATTGGAGTAGTTATTTTTAAAATATTTTAACCAACCTTTTATATTGGTAACATCTTGACAACTTTCTTCTGGCTCCTCTTGTGATGTTACATGACGACAGGAAGCCTGTCTTTCTTTTATGCCTTCTTATGATGTTACAAAGTAGGACATTATGGACCAAACCAGATGAGGTCATATAACTAATCTTGGAACCGACATATTTGTTTGACTGCATTTTATTTTGACATCATTTGCCAAGGGTATTGCCAATCAGACATGACTAAACTGATACTGGAATAAATGATTAAACCTTCTGCCCTTTTGTCCCATTTACTTTATCCACTAACCGCTTATTTTGTGTTGTTGAGTTAATACCAATCACGTTTGTCTTGGCAAGTCTTCTTGGATACACAGAAAGTTATTTATCACAGGCATTTCTTTTTTGATTTATGGAAAGCTATTCAAGCAGAATGTTCTAGAATTGGTTCCTGAACATACTTATAAGCATCCCCACACTCTCAGAAATAAAGGTACAAACGCAGTCACTGGGGCGGTACCTTTTCAAAAGGTACACTTTTGTACCTATTAGGTTCTAATATGTACACTTTAAGTACTAATATGTACCTTTAAGGTACCAAAATGGACTCTTTAGGTACAAACATGTACCTTTTGAAAAGGTAACGCCCCAGTGTCAGCTTTTGTACCTTTATTTCTGAGAATGCAGCTATTGTGGTATAGAACACTATGCAGGATTTTCCCTGTAATGTTTGTTACTGATTACTTAAACAGAACTACAGCAGCCAAGAAAGATTATGTCTCCTCTTCAAAAGAGAAATGCTATCCTCATTCAAAGCATTGAGCAAAACACTCAATCTGCAGAGGCCAGCAGCCACTTGAATCTTTGTGTGCACAATAAAAAAAGAGAAATTGTATGAATTGATGTGTTGCACTGATCAAAGTTTGTCTTGTAGTCTGTTTTTACATGACCTGGAACTAATCATGCACGGTTTGAGAGTCTCCAGTCAAGGCTCAACCCTAATTCCAACCCGGAGAAGATACAGTACCATTTTCTCTAAGGCAGCTGAGTTTGTATAAAAATATGCTTTTTTTGGCCAGTCTTTTAGTTGGAAAAGGAGAGCACACAGCAGCCGCGTTTTATCGTGAATACTTGTTTAAAAGTCCACTGACATATCAAGGTTCAGGTATTGACAGACTTGTCTTTTCTATCTTACATAAGATGAAGAGAAGAGAAGTGCACTGATTTCTTTTCTTTCTCATAGTGCTTTTACAAAAATACAGAAAAATAATATGTAATATATACATATATATAAAATAATGAAAATAAAAGCTGACTAATATCCCTGACAGCACAAACTATTCTTTTGCATTACATGGTTTATGCCACTATGCCACATCGGGATCCTGATGTTTCTTTTTCCTTGTAGAAATGTTCTTTTAGGACTTTCTTAGGCTACTTTTAATCTGTATAATGCTTTGATCTACATAATATATCTACTCTAAGAAAGCCTTTAAAAAATTAGGGCTCAATGTACCTTGTAATTTTCTTTATTGCTTTTTAACAGGTGTTGAACCTGTATTATAATTTACACATTGCTTTATGTTCTGTTGAAGGAAATTTAACTGAACAAAAAAGGTACTGGTAATTTTCTGCCAAGACATAAATTTATCTATGATTTCTCAGTGTACAGAATGTAATCTTATAGTGTCCTTGTGTTGGTTTATTTTGGCTCTTTCACTATTTTCAGAATATATTTTTCCCCTGAAATTTAAATTTTGGATAAAATACTGTTGCATGAAGATGTGTTTTCTGATTATAGATCTGAGGAAATTAAAAGGACCTTTAACAATTGTGCCAAACATTCTTTTATATAATATATGAATTTATTTTATTTCAGCATTACTGTTGATCAGAGACCTTTAAAAAGTCTTGAATCATCAATTTGTTAGCCCAGATTACTGTTATCGTCAATCACCAATGTATAGTGAAACCTTGATTTTGTGCTGATGTGAGTGGTACATTATATTGCACATAGCCATACATATAGAGGCATGTATGCAAGCACGCACGCAGACACTGATATGCTCATTCCCTCATCAACATGGTTATTAATTCTACACACACTTTTATCAGTCTCTGCACCAGACATCATTCATAGCTGATGGACAAATGTGTGAACCTGACCTCAATACAGTATACTGTACAAGACAGATTTGTAATGACATTATCAAACACAGACAGTTTTGCAACTACTGCAAGATAACTGTTATCTAATCAAATAGACCACAAATAAAAGCCCTTTTGTGAAAGTTTGCATGGGTTACTTTGTCAGTGAATTTATTATGCTATGTATTTTTAATAATTATTATTAATATTGTTGATAATAATACAATAATAATAATAATAACATTAATAAAGTATTTTCTTTATTCAATTTATAATTTTGGACCGTTGTATTGGTCTATCGTATTGTAAATGCTAAATCAGCTGTAAAAACACAAAAACACAAAATGCAAAGTATTTGTACAGAATGTACAGTGTATCGCCTCAGAAGCATTTGAGGTTTGCAATACACAACTTTATCAACACTTACTCTGATTACAGGCATTTTCCGATAAGATTTTGAGCTTGAACAATTCTGGGATGCCATATATTATGTAATAACGGTTCATATAAGAATCATGTTTAATGTAATGTAAAAAAAAATATTATAGTAAACTGAAATAGCAAACATCTAAAAAAAAAAAAAAATCATGAAAACGAATTTGTATGAGTTTAATATAGTTTAATAATTAAACACTTCATATTTATTCACAAATAAGTGTACATAATAAATATTACATATTCTTAAAAGACTCCTAGACTTTATGATAGCATGCATACATTTTTAGGAGACACATTCCCATGTTCAGTTACATGCTGCATGGACTTTGATCAGGACATTTGAGTTGGATCCAACCTTCGTTCTTGCATTGATGAGCTTATCTTTTGTCTTAGGAGGCAAGTTTCTTACCTTTTTGAGTAGATAGTGCTATGGATCCTCTTACTGAACAAAATGTTTCTGTGCTTTAAGCCCTCAATGATATTGTGTCTTGTCCTGCCATATTTTACTGCAGTCAGAGTCCTTTAATTAAATTAAATGTGAAACATTGCTGTTGTCTAGATACTAGATACGTGAACTTTCAGTTGCGGTATGACAATGGTGACTGATATAGTGAATCTTATTTAGCTAGATTTTAAAACTATTGCAATGATGCTTGAAACCATTCATTCTCAATGTAGATACTTTGGTTTAGCTCAGAACATTCAGTCAGCAGGCCTTCAAAGAGATCTCATAATGGGAGTGGGAATTTCTTAATATGGTGGATATGCTGTGCAGTAGATGCGTGTACTTCACTCACATGCATGGCATGTCTAATACATGTGACAGCCAACACTGCATCCACACTATATCATGATTTAAGGAAGAATGTGGTTTTATGCATTTAAACTGTGGAAGATACACAGAAGACAACAGATTGTACGAATTCCTCTTTTGCAGTATTTTGTTTTCTATTTTTAAGAGCATTAATGTTGTTTATTAGTTTAAAACTAACTCCAGCCTTATCCAGCCATTATAGAGTTAATGGCAAACCTGATAAAAACTGACTTACATTTAGATTTTACTTACATTGTATATTTGACAAAATTAAACAAAATCTTACTTTTCTTAATAATTTCTACATAACATTATGTACAAATAATGCAAAGAATTTCTAGAAAAAAGCTAGATATGTTTGAGAGAGGAGATTTGTTTCCTTGCAGTCTGATTGGTGCTGATCTAATGGGTGGTTGATTTTATGCCAAATCAACAGACAAAAATCAATCATCTCAACCCCAACAACCAGCATGTACTGTTTGTTTTGTAGTTAAACTTCACATCAGATCCTAAAATGAAATCTTAAAGCTGGACTTTATAATGCAGTACACCGAGTGGTATGATTTTCATGCCACCACATGAAGATCTTGCATATTTGTTTTGTTGAAAGACAAATTCTCAATAAAATATTTCACAATGTTTTAATAGTTTGCATTACTAATTTGTATGTGTTATAGGATAAATTCAGCTGATTATAGATCTTGATTTTCTTCAAGTATTTAATATTTCATTGATGATAGTCAGACAGATGATAGATAGATAGATAGATAGATAGATAGATAGATAGATAGACAGACAGACAGACAGACAGACAGACAGACAGACAGAAAGATGATAGATAGATAGATAGATAGATAGATAGATAGATAGATAGATAGATAGATAGACAGACAGACAGACAGACAGACAGATAGATAGATAGATAGATAGACAGACAGACAGACAGACAGACAGACAGATAGATAGACAGAAAGACAGATAGATGATATGTAGATAGATAGATAGATAGATAGATAGATAGACAGACAGACAGACAGACAGAAAGACAGAAAGATGATAGATAGATAGATAGATAGATAGATAGATAGATAGATAGATAGATAGATAGATAGACACACACACAGACAGACAGATGATAGATAGATAGATAGATAGATAGATAGATAGATAGATAGATAGATAGATAGATAGATAGATAGATAGATAGATAGATAGATAGATAGATAGATAGATAGATAGATGATAGATAGATAGATAGATAGATAGATAGATAGATAGATAGATAGATAGATAGACACACACACAGACAGACAGATGATAGATAGATAGATAGATAGATAGATAGATAGATAGATAGATAGATAGATAGATAGATAGATAGATAGATAGATGATAGATAGATAGATAGATAGATAGATAGATAGATAGATAGATAGATAGATAGACAGACAGACAGACAGATAGATGATAGATAGATAGATAGATAGATAGATAGATAGATAGATAGATAGATAGATAGATAGATAGATAGATAGATAGATAGATAGATAGATAGATAGATAGACACACACACAGACAGACAGATGATAGATAGATAGATAGATAGACAGACAGACAGACAGACAGACAGACAGATAGATGATAGATAGATAGATAGATAGATAGATAGATAGATAGATAGATAGATAGATAGATAGATAGATAGATAGATAGATAGATAGATAGATAGATAGATAGATAGATAGATAGATAGATAGATAGATAGATAGATAGATAGATAGATACTACTTCAAAGACCACATTGCAAAGACTGCTCGAGCTTGCAGGTTTGCACTACACAACATCAGAAAGATCAGGCCCTTTCTGACGGAGCGTGCTGCACAACTTCTCGTCCAGGCCCTTGTCATTTCTAAGCTGGACTACTGCAATGCTCTTCTGGCTGGACTTCCATCAAACACATTCAAACCTCTACAAATGATTCAGAATGCAGCGGCACGACTGGTCTTTAAGGAACCCAAAAGAGCCCATGTCACACCTCTCTTCATCTCATTGCATTGGCTACCAATCGCAGCCCGCATCAAGTTCAAGACACTGATGCTTGCTTATAGAACAACCACAAGCTCAGCACCCGCCTACATGCACTCACTACTAAGAATCTACATCCCCTCCAGAAGTCTGAGATCTGCTAGTGAGCGACGTCTCGTGGTACCATCACAAAGAGGCTCAAAATC
This sequence comes from Acrossocheilus fasciatus, assembly GCA_036784905.1. Classification (NCBI taxonomy): domain Eukaryota; kingdom Metazoa; phylum Chordata; class Actinopteri; order Cypriniformes; family Cyprinidae; genus Acrossocheilus; species Acrossocheilus fasciatus. The sequence continues at coordinate 21,987,413 of CM071957.1, read as the reverse complement.
TCTCTCCAGAACATTCTCGTTCACCATTCCTAGCTGGTGGAATGATCTTCCCACCCACATTCGGAGTGCCGGATCCTTGTCAATCTTCAAGCAACAGCTGAAAACTCATCTCTTTCGACACTACTTGACTATACCCCACACATAAAAAAAAAAAAAAAAAAAAAAAAAAAAAAAACTTTCTCCTTATTTATTCCTTCCCCTGCTAGCTTGTACTTATTTAAACAACGCCTGAGACTTGGTGTTACAAGCACTTCGTTTGTCGGATTGCCTCCTCAAGATGAATCGCTTTTTGTATCCCCAATTGTAAGTCGCTTTGGATAAAAGCGTCTGCAAAATGGCTAAATGTAAATGTAAATGTAAATGTAGATAGATAGATAGACAGACAGATAGATGATAGATGATAGATAGATAGATAGATAGATAGATAGATAGATAGATAGATAGATAGATAGATAGATAGATAGATAGATAGATAGATAGATGATAGATAGATAGATAGATAGATAGATAGATAGATAGATAGATAGATAGATAGATAGATAGATAGATAGATAGATAGATAGATAGCTTCATGTTTAATCTTACAATCTAACAATCTGTTCATTTTATGTGTATAATTTTGCTGTATTTGACTTTATGCAAACTGTGTTTCAGCAGAAAAGAAGTCTGGGGTCAAAATGGTATGGAAATATCAGCACGCTTCCATGGAGTGACCGTAAAGTCCATTGCCCCTGTGTGTCTGAGGTACATTTATATCTGTCAACATTAGCTGTTTGTTTTTGAGCTCAGTGCCATCATGGTCTCATTCTCAAGAATCATGTTTAAACATGGGAGGTAGTTTATGGGTCTGGGGTCCATTCAGCTGAGAAATCTAAATGTGTATTAAAAACAAATATTATAAATACATAAAAGAAGTTTTGATTGCATAGACTCATAGCTGATTCATGCAATTACAATATCTTGTTATTCCATAACAAGAGCAAAGGTCATTTGTACAATCATAGATCAGAGATCATGAGTGTTTTTCTGTTTTGGAAAGATGGGTTGTTATTAAAATAATACAAAATTAGATGAAAGGGTATTTTAGGTCAACAAGCCCTTATCGATGAAGTATGAATCACATTGCATTTCAAAATCACAACATGAATTTTAGGAGTGGACATAAATTGCATAGGCCTAGAGTTAGGATTACAACTGTTTTGGATCAGAATGTTGTGAAAAAAATAGACTGTTTTTACATATACAGGAATATACAGTAGGCTAATATTGAAATGATAAACTGTATACACTTTTGACTACAAGAGAAATTACAAGACAACATCTGCTGCCCCCTGCTGGAGATGTAGAACATATTTCCATCAGAGTTTTCCATCTCAAACCAATTAGAGCTAGAATTTTGTAAAATATAAACATAATTTTGGAACAGTGAGAAAGAATGTTATTCAGATGGACAATTTGAGCTATTAAAATATTTAAGACATCAGAACTGAATATTAAAATATAAATACATATTTAATACAGGGTGATGTTATGTGGGGTAAATTGCATCAAGGTAGCAGTGATTGAATATTGATTAAAAATAAATAAATAAATAAATAAATAATAATAATACAAATAAATAAAAGAAAAACAAGAAAGTTGCCACAATAGTACTTGATTTTCAATAAAAACGTATTTAACATGAAACGCCCCCCCCCCCCAAAGGTTTTATTAGTTTAGATAAAAAGCCTCATTATTTAATTAACCCTAACTGTAAATAGCCTATACTTATATTTTAGCTATATGCTTCCCATGTTTTAGATATGAAATTCTTGTAATCAAGAAAAGAGAAAATCTTTGAATACAAAAAGCAAGTTTTACAAGCGAATTGGAGGGATGAGGGTGGGATGCAACAGTATCCAGCTGTTATGGAGATGGGATGCAACAGTATCCAGCTGCAGACAAGTACGCGCTTTCTTTCCCGCTAGCGAACTGTTCTTTTTACAGTATACTGCAGTCTGCTCTACTTCGAAGTGTACGGACTCGTCCAAAGAGTAGCACAGTGTTTTGCTCTCCCTAGATCGCTGTGTGTGCACAGAAATTATTAATTATTTGCCTTCAACCATATCGCAACTTGAAACATGAGTTTAGAATGTGAATGCTCTCAAATATGATACTGACATCCCTTTCTCAGATCCACGAGTCCCCCCTACCGTCTAGCGGTGGTTTCGTCCATTGACAGCGGAGCAGAGCTGTGTGTGTGGTGTCAGGTCTCTCGCTCAATGATGAGGTTTCAAGTGCGCCTTTGAGATGTTATGGAGTCTGTAGAATTTTCTGTAATTTATAACTTTTTCGCTTCGCTTTTATTACAACAACACTCCAACTTTTAGTCTACAAGATCGACCGGTACGTGTAAACATAGCTTGTTTAGTTTTTTGTTTGTATATGCAAGCTTCTGTTAGTTTTTTCATACAGCGAAAATGTTGAAAGTTTTGTGAGGGCACTCCTTCTTCAGGACCCGACGGACCAAGGCTACAGCTGACAAATTGGGGAACATATCAGTTTTGTCATTTTTTTAGAGGTAAGTTGATGTTTGTTTCAAGCCTCTAATATTTTTTTTTCAGCAACATATGCCGCTGTTTGTAACCCATCATTTGCATGATAGCGGTCCATGAGAATCAATACACAGCTCTTTATGGCACCTAAAAGAATAAAGTTTAGGCTAAATACTAGTTTCATGTCAAATTTTAGAAATCTTCGATGGTTTTGGCGTGAGGTTATTTTTGTATTTCTAGGTTGGAGAAATGTAATTATTTTTTATTCATTTATTTCTTTTTTTAGATTATGGCCAGGTCGCCATAAAAATCCATGAATGTAAGCAGGGGCTGTTTTTAATGCCTAGGAAAACTGACCTTACGACTCTATTTAACCCTTCGCATTAATTTGATATATTAAATCATTTGATTTCCTCCCTTATCCACCGAAGAAATTGACTTATATGTGAATACAATAAGTTACTCACCATATATAATATAACTGAGTGTATAATTATAGTTACACTGCTTGTGATAGTTCCCTTATATTATATTAATATGCGCAGTACAGCTTTTCAATGGTAGTCTGAAGATGGTCTGATAACAATAGGTTATTCTTCCAATTCACTTGCCATTTGTATTCTTAATTTCATCTGTATTAAGATCACCTTGTGGGTCACAGCATGATCTTCACAGCAGGAGTAAGAGGTCGATTTCCCACTTTTCCAATCAAGTCTCTCCATGATGCCTTGCAATCATCTCAGTGGCATACCTGCCAGCCTGCCATCAGTGTCAGAACAATCCGGAACCGCTGTCAACATTTCCATTTCCATCTTCTAGTCTAAATCTGGTAAATACCAGCGAAATGTGTAAAACTGTTTTGGGGAAATTCATCCTGGATGGGAAATGTATTGGATGACCCCTCGACATCATTACATTTGGCGACAAGCTATTTCGAGGAAAAATACCCTGAATTCTGAAACGAGGGTACAAGCGGATTGTTTGGTTTCCTGTGATTTTACGGTCCACCAGAGCAGCAGAAAAACTGGGTTTTCTGTTCTACTGATCTTTTGACACCTGTCAGGGTGCATTTTTGTTAGGCCACATTGGGGAATAGAAGGCTTAATGAGCCTCACACCAACACACACACACACACACACACACACACACACACACACACACACACACACACACACACACACACACACACACACACACACAGAGTTAATTGAGTTGATGTTTTATGCATGATGGGTCAAAGATGAATACGGTACAACTACATGCTGAATTGCACTGAAGTGTGCAAAGTGTGTCCCTCACTTTCCAGGTAACGTCTCTCTGGCTATCTGATCCGTGCACATGGCAACCTGGCACATATTTTTGTTTGATTTGAATGGAGTGTAATGAAAGCTGTTATCTGGAAATATATTAAGGGCAATAGTTGTACTGTATAGCTTTTCACACTGGTCTGTGAAAAAATACATGTCACGTGAGTGTGTGGAATCTGGTGGCGAGACACAACATTCACGTTTGCCAGAGTGGCAGCGTTGTAATGGGGGCTACTCTAATGAGAGGAAGGAGGGTAACAAAGACAAGTTTGTGCAACCAAGGCTACTGAGAGTGAAACTGGAAAACTGGTCTTGTGTGGAAATCATAGAGGAATGCTTAGTCAGTAGATGCAATATAAGACTTATTGTGACAGAATATTCCCTTTAGAGGCATGGCAGGCAAGGGTAAAATATTTGGTGAGAAGAAAGTGCAACAGGGGTCAGTGTAATAGAAACTGGCATTTAGGATAAACAGAGGAAATATGTTAAACTAACAAATGCAACTTTATTCAGTTTAAGTAAATGAAATAACATTGAAATACTCACAAGCTTGGCTGAACTGTATATATTGGCTTTTTTCCATACACTGATTGACATTTCCAAACCTATTTTCACCCTTAAAGAGATAGTTCACCCAAAAAAAATTAAATTGCTGTCATGATTTCACTCTCCCTCTCAGGGCTTTCCAAATCTGTATAACTTTCCTTCCTCCGTGGAAAAAGTGTACTGAAGAATGTACCAGCAATTTCTTTCCATGCTGTTAAAATGAATGGTAACCGGAGCTTTCAAGCTTTAAAAAGAAAACTGAAGCCTAATAAAAGTATCATAAAAGTGTTCCATATTACTAATGCATTTTCTGAGAAACAGCTTCAGTTTACTGTAAGTGATGATATCATGATGAAATGACGATGCCTGATTCGTGAATAATATATACATTAAATATTATAATAATATATTTTAATATTTATTTGGTTCACAGAATTTTGAACCAATCACTGTGATCCAGATCTCTCATTAAACTCAAATTGACTGCTTATTTATGTTAAGACTGTCAATGAACAACAAGTGAAAAGATTAGGTTTCAGTCTAATTGTGAGCAAATTATTCTTGTGAGTTGGATCTTTTCAATAAATCAGATTTATTGGTTCGCTAGACCAGTGGTTTTCAATCCTGTTCCTCGGGACTCACTGCTCTGCACATTTTGCATGTCTCCCTTATCTGACACACTCATTTGAGTTCATGGAGCCCTTTCCTAATGAGCTGATGATCTGAATCAGGTGTGTATATTAGGGAGACATGCAAAATGTGCAGAGCTGTGGGTCCCCAGGAACAGGTTTGAAAACCACTGCACTAGACCAATTAGAATGAATCAGTTTGTACAGTTCTCAAGTTCTTCTCAGTTAACTAGTTCTCTTTGTTAAGACTATCAGTGAATAACGAGCGAAAAGATTAAATTTCATATCTATTCATGAACAAAATATTCTTTTGAGTTGGATTTTTTCATTGAATCTGTTTATTTGGTTCATAAAACTAATCTGAACGAATCAGTCTGATCCAGTTCTTGAGTACGGCTAAACTGACTGGTCCTCTGTGTTAAGACGATCAGTGAAAAACAAATGAGATAACATTGTTGTCTGTTCCTCACACAGTTATATCATAGGATTTCAGAAGATTACCATATAAACTATTTTTATGATACTTTAAGGCTCTAGTTCCCATTCTTTGTAATTGAATGAAGAATGACCAGTAAATGCTTAAGTTTCTCCTTTTGTGTTCCATGAAAGTCATACAGGTTTAAACATGAAAATATTTGAATGATGGCAGAATGTAAAAGTTTTGGCTGATCTATCCCTTTAAGAAACATGAGGTCATTCTTTGGGATGTTGACATAAGAAGCTATATGTTTTCTCCAGTGTTCTTTAGGGTGTGTGAGTGCCATTTGTATCATTTATAGAAAGACGGCAGTTGTGAAACCACCTGTAAAGCATTATGGTTTGTGACTTGAGTGGCAGAGGATGCTTCTGAACCATGAGGTACTGGAGCATAAAGTAATACACCATCTGTTCTCCACCCACAATTCATTTGAGAAGATGTGTCTCACACTTCGCTGTTCTGATTCAGGTTTTTTTTTTGCAAGGGGCTTTTCAAGCATTTGGAAAATTAGGGCTGTGTTCGACTCCTCACTCCTCTCATCATGTCTTTCATTTTGGTTCCTCTTCACAGAGAATGAATATGTGGGCCTGATTCTCAGCTCTATATATGTGCCCCCTGTGATGTTGTTATTTCTGCTGGATCAGGGCCTGTGGGGACCCTACTTTTTTCATATTTTTTCCATTTGACAGCAGCATGAGCTTACATTTTTTTCTCCTTCAGATGGAAAGTTCTGGGTTTCTTGTGGCTTGGTAAGTGTCTGAGGGAAAAGAGGGAGGGAGCAGCAAGCTACGCCCATGTTTATGTCTGTTTGCCTGCGTGCTGCCAGGCCAGTAGCTTCACCCATGTGACTCGAGCCAAGGGAGGAGCCACTCTTTTGATGGCCCTGACAAACTAAGCAAACGGAGCAAAACCATTTTCTGAAGAGGTGGACATGTCTAGAGAATCAAGTCTAAATGCCTAAAAAAAATCTATTTCTAGTTAGTTCCTCCTTAAGAAAGTGTAGCTTTAACCGAAATAAATTGCAGAAATAAATAGATATTTACAATAGCTTTGAGGTTTCTAGGTCATAGTAACTCGGTAACCCATGACGTTTTTATTTAGGAAAAGAAAATCTGTTGCGGTGTTGCTTTGTGGATGCAGCACGAGATAGATGGCAGAAGGTATTTTAGTCACAGGAACACCAATTTATATCTATAATGAGCCATGATCTCACTTGCCACCCTGCAGTCTTGAAACCAGGAGCTTGTGGGCTAAAGTAGGACATCCTGATTCACTGGAAGGAAAAGATGTTTGCATGAAGATACATTTTTTCCAAACAGAAATATGTCCAGTCTGGTCATAGTAATGGCCTTCTGTTTACACAGGTTTGATAGTGGCCAATGATATTTTTCAAAACTAGTGCTAAACTACTATATTTTTAATAACTAAGAGCAGAATTCTTAAAAATATACTCTTCGTGTTTATGTTGGTTTCATATGATTTTGAAAATATAAATTTTATAAAATGTCATGTAATGTAACCCTCAAGTAGAAAAGTTTATGATGTAATTTTATTTACTTACAAATATCATTAATTATACTTTTTTAGGCTTGGCCCACATGACATTTACAACCTGAATTATGACTTTGTTCTGCAAGGATCCTTGCTATGATAGTTTATTATTTTTTTCCTGGATGTTTCTCCATGTTGGTTGAACCACATGGCTTTGGTGGTCACTTGATGGTGACATTATTTTTTATACTTTTTTTCTAATATTAATAAGCAGTGAAGTGTTTTTTTAAGATATAAAAAATGGTCAAACTACCTAAAATTTCTTGCCCTTATCTCAGGACAGTTGTCATCCTGACATTTTTTTTGTTTTTTTTTACTTTATTTCCCCTCAAATATATAAAAATTAATTTTAATACAGAAACTAAAAATCGTAGAAGAAATGTATTCAAATCATTGTTTGAATGAGTTGCATTTTAAATGTATTTTTGAAAAAAATGTTAGATCCGGAGGTTACACTTTATTTGAAGGTGTCCTTATTTCAGTGTAATTGTACATTTAAGTACTGAGTAATATGAATTAACTACATGTACTTACTATATGGTTAGGGTTTGGCTTAGGCTTACTTGCATATAATTATGCATAATTTATTGTTATTATAAAAGTAAGTACATGTAACGTGTAACAATGACACCTTAAAATAAAGTGTTACCAATCCGAACAAAAAAAAAAAAACTGGCATAAAGTCATTGAACTAAACTGTAAACAAGTCAGATTCAGAAAGGAATATGAAAGAGTCTGTAGTAAAAAGAGTGAGAATATGGAAACGAGTGCATATGGTCACGTAGCTTACATAACCTATCGTTAAATTTCCCATCCCTGCCACCTCACCATTTATATGGTCTTTATATGATTTGTTTAAATAGAACGAGCAGTGCCTCACACTCTGCCCCCTCTTAACGCCGCGAGCACAGGCTCATGTACAGTAAGCCACACCAACCGTTCCAAATTACCCACACACATGCAAAAAAACACATCTCTTCATCATCTCCCTGGTAACCCACGCCGACTTGATTGTTGCTAAGGGGGTCTGGTGACAGTTATGCCCTCATATTAGCCTCCCTGAATGCTGCTCAGTGCCCTCCTCCCTTTACTCCACTGTGAAGGAGTCAATAAATTCTCACCTTAACAAGGTATTAAATGGTTTCCATGGATACCAGGATCCACTCCCTGGGTTTGGAAGGGTAACACGTTTTCCATTATTCCGAAACCTACATCTGGCAGAGGAAATGTGGATCTCTTTATTCTGGCTTGTGTTGAAAGTATAAAAGAGGCTAATTTGGGCTTCAAAATAGCTAAGTAGTTACTTTTTCTTTGTGTTTGTGCTGACAGGGAGCAGCAAGGATCTGGGAACCGTCTGTGAGAGAGTTTCGTCATGGGTAAACAGAACAGCAAGTTGCGACCCGAGGTCCTCAATGACCTGCGGGAGAACACAGAGTTCACAGACCATGAATTGCAGGAGTGGTACCGTGGCTTCCTGAAGGACTGCCCATCTGGCCACCTCACGGTAGAGGAATTCAAGAAGATCTATGCCAATTTCTTCCCCTACGGTGACGCTTCAAAGTTCGCAGAGCACGTCTTCCGCACCTTTGACACCAACGGCGACGCCACCATCGACTTCCGGGAGTTCATTATTGCCCTGAGCGTGACCTCGCGCGGAGGCCTGGAGCAGAAGCTCCGCTGGGCCTTCAGCATGTACGATCTGGACGGCAACGGATACATCAGCCGAGCTGAAATGCTGGAGATCGTACAGGTGAGCTACTTTTAGTGCTTGCCCTCCTTTTGGTTTCATTTGCATTTCTGTATTTTACCCGGCGAGTCATTGTTTTCAGAGCAGCTTGTTCCACATCAATATTGGCTCAGTCTAATGTTTGGTGATACAGACCTCCTGAATAAACAGATCTCCTCAAACAAGTGTTCCACAGGCCATATGGTCTTGCCACAAATGGTGGCCAAACACTAAGGCTTTGTTCGCTACTTCAAAGGGTCTGTTGACTCTCCATGTTAATAACATTGATGGCTCTTTTACACCTGCGACCGAGGACATGTTATAAAACAATATCTGAAAGTGACATTAAATGTGTCTGGCCGGGAAACGAGCTGGTGATCATTTGCATTGATTATGCTGATATGAAGTGTTGATTGAAGCTGTGACTGTGACAGCTGCGTTATGGAACTTTTGACTGGCAGTCGTAGCATTGTAAAGACAGTCTTATCAAACTTGTTGCTATTGAAAACGAAGCCTTTGCATGTGACAGCAAACTGCCATATGCTTTGACACACAGTTACATTAATCTTCACAGGCGATTTATAAAATGGTGTCATCTGTGATGAAGATGCCTGAGGACGAGTCGACACCAGAGAAACGCACAGATAAGATATTCCGACAGATGGATACGGACAACGATGGTACGCCTCTCGAGATCCATCTCCCACTCACTGTTAATATTTATATAGACTCTTAAGTTGAAGCACACAAAATGTAATAGAAACTGCAATTGGAAAAAAATGCATATATTTATATATTTATATATATATATATATATATATATATATATATATATATATATATATATACTGTGTATATATATAGTTAAATATGTCAGAATTTAAAAAAAACAAATAGTTACCAAATAATTACCAAATAGTTTTTTATTAAGCCAAATATAATGGTTTTATGTCTTATGTAACTGTGCTTGCCAAGTAAATATTTCTTGTTTCAAAGATGTTGGGAAACAAGACAGAAATACTCATTTAGAAAATAATTTTTCAGTTTCCATGACAACCACTGGCACACAGATAAAACAATATTTAGGATTTATTTAAGTTCCTGGGTATTTCATCAATATTTGCACCACTCCTGGAACTGGGTGAAATAACATTTTTGTTGTTGTTTTTTTCAAATTTATAGGCAGACTGTCTCTGGAGGAATTCATCAAAGGTGCCAAGAGTGACCCCTCTATTGTCAGACTACTGCAGTCTGACCAAAGCACCTCTCGACAGTTATGAATACAGATCTTAAATGCAGCTGACAGGAAACCACTCGCATGCACAATGAAAAGGCAAGATTTAATTCGAAAAGTTGTTTGGGTTATTAATGATACACTTATATATTTTTCCTGCTTAAAAAAAGGTTTCTGTTAATGGGTGGTTACCTGTTTCATCAGTATTCCGAGCCTGTTTTTGGATTGGTATTGAGTTGTCATAATGTCTGGGAATGGTCAGAATTTTAAAGAACCCTTGAAATCAATTGGCAAAATTCAGGTATTTACAGATATTTAAAATTTTTAAAAATATTTAAAAAAGCACGAAACTAGCATGAATCTGTAAAATTGTGACTTCAAAGTGTCTTTAAGTGATGACCTAAAAAGAATTATATTTTCACAATTGTTTGCATTCCTAACAAAGCGGTAAATTAGTAGTCAGTACCATGTGCAAATTTCTAGATTTGCTATTAGGCAAAAAGATGAAGTTCTGCTTTGTAAATATTCCATTTGTTTTGCATTCATTCCAAAACTCAATCTCAAATATCTCCAGAGCACTATTTTTATGCTTTTGGCATGTTCTAAACATAGTATTTGTACTAGGTGTTCTTTGGTTGAAAGTTGGGTTTTATACATCAGGTGGTCTAGATGCATTCGGAGCGGTCTGCTGTCCTGCCAATTATGATCATTTTGAAACAGATTGTCTGTGTTCTACTTTATTTTAAAATGAAAGTGTGTTTAAAATTTAACTGTGTAACAGAACATGCCAACAGTTTGGTGTCAGTAAGATTTTTTAAATTGATCAAAAGTCACAGTAAACATGCTTGCTTTGTTACAATTGTTAGATTTCTATTTCAAATAAATACGGTTCTTTCAAATTTTCTGTACATCAAAGAAGCCTGAGAAAAATGTATCATGCTTTACAAAAAATATTAAGATGTTTTTTGAGCAGCAAATAAGTTTCATGGTTTGAAAGACTGTGTGACACTGAAGACTGGAGTAATGACCACTGAAAATGAAGCAAATATATTAAAATAAAAACAGTAATTTTAATTAAAAAAAAATCACAATTTTACTTATTTTACAGTAATTTTGATCGAATAAATGAAGCTTTAGAGAGCATAAGATGTTTTCAAACCATTTGAAAGGTCTTACTGAAACCAAACTTGTGAACAATAAATGCCCACTGTATTTTGAGTTCAGATGTAGCATTTAGATTTCAAATCTAATATGCTAGAATAAGTTTGAATTTTTTTTTCTCAGGAGGTCAGAATTATTTGAATTGTAATGCGCATTGATCTGTTTTAAAGTGCTATTGAATCATGCATAATTATTTTTCTGCTTTGTTTTTGTTTTAATTCTAAATTAAACTTCTTCAAGGTAACATAAGCAGACAGTCACACTTTTCATAACCGTTTCTGCCCTGAAAGTAAAAAACAGCAGCCATCAGCCTTTAGGCTGCTCATGAATATTTGAATGCTGTTGTCTGTGTGGACATATAGAACAGATAGAATGGCAGACAGGTGGTTAGTTTCTATTCGTTCTTTCACCAATCCAGTGTCAACATGAACAGTACAGATGCTGTTGTATAAGTAGCTCCATGGAATGTAACAGTAACACTTCATGTCAAATATAGTGTCTTCAAGCACTTTCTGTTGAAAGAAACATTCTTTTACTTGGCTCTTAATTTGCTCTTTTGCATGTGTGGTATGTCAGTGCTCCCTTAGTATTTTTTTTTTCCTCTGTAAAATGACTGTTGAAGTGAAATGCCAAAACTAACATTTGTACTGGATGCATATATATATATATATTAGATTTATGAGTCATTTCTAATTTTGTATAGTGTTAATTGTGTTGTAAGGAATGATGGTTGACAAAAAAAAAAGTTATATTGCAGCTGGGAATGGGATGTCCAGCCATATTTTTGTGAAGCCAAAGCGTCAGTGAATCTAAATGTTGCATCTTTACAGTGTATGTGTATGTGCATGAATTCTCAATAAACCACTGATTCATAGGCAACAAGCGTTCATCTGAGTAAATTCCTAGATAAACTGTAATAAAAAAAGCTAGTCAATTTATTATTTGTTTTATTTTCATAACAAAAACTTTTTTTTCTTTTTTTTCAAAACAGTGCTGTGTAAGAAAAATCTACACGACGCCCACATTACACCCGGTCCAGCACATTAGACAAATGGGCAAACTGGGATACAGTTTGGATGACATTCTTTTCAGTAACACAATTTAAAAAACCAAAAAAAAAAATAAAAAAGTCACATCAGAGGGAGAGAGGGTGAAAATGGAAATTTTTTTAGGCATCTTGCATCTCAAGGAGCTGCTGAAATTACAGAAAGGCTGATTTAAATAACCACTGGTTAATCTTATAACCAGAACGACCAGTGCCATCTGATTAAATCTAGTCAATGAAACAGATATTAGAAAGTGTTCTGTAAAGAGCCTCTGTGTGACATCTGCTTACAGGAAACAAGTGTTTGATAATCACAGAGTCACATTCTGCTTCATCAAGCTGATTGAAAACTCCAATCAGTCACTAAATCAAAAAGTGAAGAAGGAACTTGAGGCAGAGCATAGCTCAATCGTGATGTACATACTGAAAAGCCTCATTTTTCAACTAACTTGGAGATCTTTTCTTTTAAAAAGCTGCACAACCATTTTCTTTATTTGTATCTTTTCAGAAGTCTTAAGGAAGTTTGTGTCCCAACCATCCCCTCATCCATGGGAGAGAAGACATGGGCATCATTTGGGGTCTAGAGTAGTTTAGACCAGGCTCATAACTCATCCCTCTCCAGGTCATCCAGATCCACATCGCTCAGGTCAATGTCATCCTCCATGGGCAACTGAGGAAAGGTCACAAAAAAATGGGGGTTTGAGAACAACAAAGAATGACATCTATGCAACCTCAGACTGTTTTCCAAACTCACCACTCCGTCTTTCCCATCCCAAGGTTCCACAGTGTTGATCTTAGGCAAAGCTCCGCCTCCCACTGTAGCAGTTGAGCCACGGCCAACAGAAAGTTCCCTGCATAAATAAAGGCATTAATAGTTTAACAACATAAAACAGGCTGACAGTTAGAAGGGCCCTTATAAACAACACCTTCAATTTACTGTATGCTAACAGTCTCTGTGACGTAACTTGTTTCCCAGAAACATAAACTCCAGCCTTCTGTTACCTGAGGAATTCGTGGATGCCCGTTTCACTGAATGAGCCCTTGAGCAGAGCGAACTTCATCTTGCGAGCATTAATGGCCGCCATGGCGGGATAGCCAAATCCACCGATCCCAAGAGACGACTCCAGATCCATCTGTGCCCCTGCTTCAGTCCACAGCCAACTGTAGAGAGAGAGAGAGGGGGAGGGAGGGAAGAGTGTGATGTGTGTGACAGTTTCCCACTCTCTATTCCCTAAAGTCTCGTCTCTGGCACACAAGCAGTGACATGTACTGGTGTTATTTATGGACAGGCTGATCTCAACATGTACTCAGACTGAAAACACTGACCCCCACATCTTCTTCTTGTATTTGTCTGCCATCGTCCTCATCACCTCCAGGTAAGAGTTTCTTCCAGATGCACCTGCAAGCATAGAAAAAAGTACTGTTATAGTTTGAATATTATGTACTGTTATATTAGTAATTTTTATTTTATATGTCCTCAGGTTTTAGTCATTTTTAATAAAGTATATACTATAATATATACATAATATTCTTAATAACTATAATAGCAATAATACTTAAATGAATCATGTTACTAATAAATTTGTATCATACACAGTAAGTTATAAACTGAAGTGATCACTTTTAATGACCACTGCATGAATTTATTTCAATTTTGGCCGATGATAATTATTTTTAAGGGTTATGGCTTGTATCTGATAAATAGCTGGTACAGAAATTATATACTATTTTGTGTAAATAAAAAAAATAAAAAAAATCAATTAATCATTTTAAAATGCAAAAAGTGAAATGAGACATCACAACGTATTTTTAACAGTTATTAGTCCTTTTTTATAAATTAACTTTAAGTGAACATAGTAAATACACATGCTTAATTAAATATTGACCAATATATAAAATAAAAATCTGTAATATTAGACAATAGCCAATACAGTGCGACTATATTGTGCACCATTCTGTTTAAGAGTATTATCAAATGATAAGCAACAAAAGGGTCTTGTTTTATATATTTGCCAATGAAACGCACCTGTGTCCAGAATGTGGGGCAGCACAGCTATGATACACAGCTGATAGTCCTCGCAGGTTTTCTTCAAAACGTCTTCATTCAAAATCTAAAGGAAATAAGTCACATGAATATAAACCAAGCTAAATATTTTTTAAACAAGTAAGCTAATTACTACTAACAATACAAAACACTAGTTAAACAATATTCTTCTATCCTATTAAAAATAGAAGAGAAAACACTCACCTCTTGAAGTTCTGGAGGAGGGGTGTTGTCAGAGTAAAGGTCCATGGCACGAGCAATAATGTCAGCTCGGGTACGTCCTCCCTGATAGTCCTCTGGCTCCTCCCCTTTACGAAAGATCTTGATGGTGGGAAATCCTCGAATCTAACAAAACCAGCAGAAATGAAAGCAAGTCCAGATGCAATTAGTGAAACCAGAGAAGAAAAAAAAAAAAAAAATGGAACGCAGAAAAGGGAATTCTGCAAGACTAAAATAAAGAACAGCAGATATTCAGTGTCCAAAACGGATTAATATTGTTTGTTGGGATCAATGGGATATAAAATGAAACTACAGACAATATAAGAATTGTTTATATTCAAAGACGTACCCCGTAGCGGCTTGCCAAGCCCTGGTGAACAGTAGCATCCACAGCACCCAGATTCACTTTACCCTTTGTCTGCTCTTTGACTTCTGTGGCGGCTGCCGTCCATTCCGGCTCAAGACTGGAAACATTAAAGAAAGTCAACAGGGGAAAGCCCAGCTGGCAAAGGAATTTCATTGTCTTTGAATCCATGTAAATAATTGAAGCACTTAAATAATGCATGGCGCAGCATGTCAGGTACTATTTCAGTGTAATGACAGACAGACAGGTCTTATGATGTACACGAGACACATACTTTTTGCAGTGTCCACACCAGGGGGCGAAGAACTCCACCATCCAGATATCATCGCTGTCCAGCACGGTACGGTCAAAGTTATCATCGGTCAGCTCCACCACATCCTTCTTATTGCCGGCACCTCCTCCACTCTGATCACAACAGAACCCAAAGAGTCAATCAAAATGGAAATGTAACAATATAGCAACAAAGTGGGTTTCACGGTGGGCTTCCATACCTGTTTGCCATAGTCTGAGCCTCCAGTCTTTCCACCAAGTCTGTCTTTGACCAGCGAGCGGAGAGCATTCAGAGCGGAGTCTACAATGGCCTGACTGCTACGGCCACCTAACGCAAAGAGAGAGAGAGACAAACCCTACTTAGGAGGAGCAACAGACATTCACATCACCATAAAATGTTTTCTTTGTGTGCATGCCAAGACGTTTTATGGAGATGCAGTACTGAACCTTGGTAATCTTCTGGTTTGTGTTTGTTGGCTCCGAAGATCTTGATAGTTGGGAAGCCGCGGACTCCATACTGACCGCCCAGAGAGTTGTGCTGGTCTGCATCCACTGCACCCACCTTCACAATGCCCTGTACCAATACATAAATGGCATCAACATTCAATCATTTTTTTTTTTTTTTTTTTTTTTAAATCCATTTTTTACTTTTAGATTCATCCAATTAACTGCAATGAGGCAGGCCACTTATTAAATATTTAGAAATATTCAGAACAATAATTGAAGAATTCCCATTTGGATACATATTCCATTGAACGAGCATGGTTCTTTAACAACACATAGTACTTTTAAGTAATTAAAATAAATAATTAATCCTAACAACAACTAATTAAAAACACATTTTGAAACAAATCTCAATGCCCACTCAGGCTGCATTTATTTGATCACAGGAAAAACAGTAACACTGTGAAACATTATAACAATTAAATAATTTATAACAACTTACTTTTCTATATTAACACATTTTAAAATGTAATTTATTTCTGTGAATTTTCAGCAGCCATTGCTCCAGGCTTCAATGTCACAATCCTTCAGAGATCAATATAAGATGCTAATTTAGTGCTCAAGAAACATTTCTTATTATTGTCAGTAGTGTTGAAAACAGTTTCTGTGGAAACTGTGATGCATTTTTTTTGTGATGCAATGAATAGAAAGTTCAAAAGTGCATTATTTATTTGAAACAGAAATATTTTGTAACAAATGTATTTAGTATCAATTTCATGCTTCCTTGTAGAATAAAAGTATTAATTTCTTCAATGATTCTTAAATTCAGAATTTACCTTTAAAGCCATGGCTGCTTTCTTCCATTCAGGAGCCAAATTCTTGCAGTGACCACACCTTAAAAACAAACAAACAATAAACTGTCAGATATTGAATATTAACATCTAAACACTATCATGAAACGTGTAACCACACAGGTCTAATAATGATGCTCACAACTGTACTATGCATCACATGCAAACTAAACCTATTGGCATGCAAATCATGATGCAAATAGAGTGCATGAAATAATAGAGAAGAATAACTAAACTATGCTTTCAACAAACATTACTAAGTGTATATACTGCTTAGAAAGCAACAGATTGGGCTGATTCAGCACCAGTATTTCAGACAGTAACCTGATCTGTAACTACAGATCTAGAGATCTCTACGAGTGACACATATCTGGGTTCCACCACATGCTTCCAACTTACCAGGGGGCATAAAACTCAATCAGCCAGAGACTGTCACTCTGTAAGACTTCCCTGTTAAAGTTAGAGGGGTTGAGTTCAACCACATCATCACTGGCAGAGTAGAGACCGTGGACAGAGAGCACAGTCAGAGAACACGCCAACACACCTGAGAACATAAAGAAGGAGCAGCAGGTGGTTTATTCAGCTTTATTAAAAAAAAAAAAAAAAAAAAAAAGAAAAGAAACACAATGCAGCATCTTTCTGTAGAACCATAAAATATGGTCCAGAACAAACAGGACTTTCTACTCTCAGACTCTAAGCACAAACCAGGGATGAATGCAGAATCTCAATATGAACACAAAATTAGTCTCATGCAATATGGAGATGAACTTGCTGTAATGTATAGGCCCAACCACCATTACTCACTCTGCATGTGGAATTATAGTATAGTTAAACATTTATGCATTCTATGTAAACAGGAGCTTTGTAAAACACTCTTCAGTTAGTTTTACTTTCCCTTTTATCACAATAACCTGTATCCTTCACACTGCAATTTTACATGTTAACTAAAGTTGGGCTCTCCACACCTACCACGCGTTTGTGTCGATAAAACGCCACTCTACAGCTGAGGTCACGCTTTTTTGTCATTATAACTCACCCAAGAACGCTCGCATGGTTGTTCTTTGTGCCTAGTCAATATCTTCCTCAGTTGTTCAGACTGTGCAGTGCTGTCTGCGCCGCGTGAACTCTCCACCTCACTCAGCCGGTCTCCAACCAGCGGCGTAACAACACAACACAGTCGCACCGTGGCCCGCGCTGATTGGCCCGCTTCCACCCGGAGACGAGCTCAGCCAATAGGAGCTCGACGTGTAGTTCTGCGCCTCGGTGAAGTACGGTGGCTGGGAGGTACCAAAATTGTTTTATAAAAGGTACTAAAGTAATTATGTGCTGTAACAAAAGTAATAGATATGATAACATAACGTTGCAATTAAATTGTCCATTGTCCTGCATCCACGTGATCCATTTTAATATAGACAAATGCATATGCATACTTGTTATTTATATAAATTAAGATGCATGCAGTAATAAATTGAAACCAAGTCGCACGGTTAAAGAAATATTTTAATTTCAGCCACAATATTATAAAAATGACAATAGTGAAGAAATTACTTTAAGATACATTCTTACACAAATTAAAGTATACAAATATATAAAAGTGTCTCTCTCTCTCTCTCTCTCTCTCTCTATATATATATGTATATATATATATATATATATCTACTAGGCACTTTAATGTCTCTGGGGTAGTTTTATTAAAACTAGCAAATTTCAGTGCTTTTATTGAACATTGAAAAATTCAGGTCAAAAGTCTCTTTTTGTGTGACATTTCCAATCAAGCTGTAATTTTGTAAAATTACACGCAAATAGCATAAAAATAGCTATTATATAACTATTTGTTGTACATAAATGGTCAACTATGAAATTTGATTTAGCAACACAATGAGGTCGACCATTTTATTCTGTTAAAATGTTTAAAATGTAATCAGTTTCAGCACAGAATATTGTCACAATACTGTGCCTAGGTTGAAATGTGGTAGATATGTTCAGGACCAGTGTTGGGGGTAACACATTACAAGTAACGCGAGTTACGTAATCAGATTACATTTTTTTCAAGTAATTAGTAAAGTAACGCATTACTTTTTATTTTACAAGAAAATATCTAAGTTACTTTTTCAAAAAGTAACGCAGGTTACTTTGTTTTCCCATTTATTGACTGACAAGTCTCCTGTCCCCATATTGGGAGAAATCGGAAGTACAGAGGCGTTGTGTGCGCTGTGTGAACATGATGTTACTGTAGTTCTCAGACTAAATGTGAATGTGCATTAATTCATCCCACTCGCAAAAATACAGAATCAAAATGAATTAACAGTGGAATGCAAACTCAGAATATGAGCAAACCTGCAATAATGAAATATGTTTAAATTAAATAACACAAATATATCTAATCCCATTTTATTAACCAATGTCGTTGCTGCTGACCTTTGATGATCCAGTTCAACCATATTAATAAGCAAAAATAACTTTAGATAAAAATTGTGCTTCATTGTTTTTTTTGTTTTTTTTATTGCTGAAGAGTGTTGAACCTTCTTCTCCTGTGTTCTACTGTACAGATGTGAAATTACTTTTCCTTCAGCCTGAGGTTTATTTATTACACTTTTTGGTGTGAAAGGGTTTTTACATTTGCTATAAATAGAACTTCTTATATTAAAAACAATCAAGCCCTGCTCATATTTAAAAAGTAACGCAAAAGTAATGTAACGCATTACTTTCCATAAAAGTAACTAAGTAACATAATTAGTTACTTTTTTAGGGAGTAACGCAATATTGTAATGCATTACTTTTAAAAGTAACTTTCCCCAACACTGTTAATGACTTTCAGAAACAAATGACTAAAATGACAGAATTTTCCTGTGATGCATGTATAGACACTATTACATTGTAATTAGACAAAATAATTAAACCAATGACAAATAAACCAATGGCAAAAGAGCTCATAGTTGAAGAAACATCCATCCCATAAAAAGCCTTTGATGGGTAAGAGTCTCTTGTCAAGTGCCAAACACCACCTTTTAATAATATTCTTAATAATTCTTAATAATATTCTTAACAGACAGATGATGTCATATTAGCAATAAATTGCATTCAATCAGCAATGCTAATGATGCCATCCATTTCAATAACCTGCTTTGTGCTGGCACCAGGTAATTATCCAGAGATGTTGAAGATCTTCTGGATGAAAGCTGAAGGTAATGAAAAGAACAGGAGGCCCAAAAAGATCAGTCCGGTTATGCTGAGCAGAGTCACCACTGATGCC
Organism: Acrossocheilus fasciatus; assembly: GCA_036784905.1. Classification (NCBI taxonomy): domain Eukaryota; kingdom Metazoa; phylum Chordata; class Actinopteri; order Cypriniformes; family Cyprinidae; genus Acrossocheilus; species Acrossocheilus fasciatus. The sequence continues at coordinate 21,967,757 of CM071957.1, read as the reverse complement.
AACTTATACTGCCGCCAACACATTATGCAGGTAACCCGTATGGGACTCAAAAACCACGACAGGCTGGTAGTCGGACGACTGTGTGAAAGAGAACAGGGTTATACTGTAAACTCTCTCACTCACATGCATACCCACCGTATGGAAACAATAAACATCTTCAGTGTTTTACTTCAATGAGTTCATTTTATTAAGTCTTCATACTGACAAAAATAAATAAATCAATCCATATTGCACACTTTTAAACAAGAATTAAAAATACACTCTTTTTATATAAACAAGCCAAAATCAGTGCAAACAAGTCCATGGTCAAATTTCCCATTCATTAAACAGAGCAACATTAAATAGCAAGCAAACAAGTACATACCAAGTAAATGTACACTACACAGCAAGCAAAAACAACAGTAGGAAATATAAGAAATAGCATTCTATTGTGTTGTTAAAGCTTGAAATGTCAAATGAAACATCATTCCCCTACTAGTGTCTGTTTCTCTAAAGGATAAACTACATTATGTTACTGGAGTGCAGACGATTTGTGTCATGGACTGAAAGTGCAAACATCAAGGCAAAATACAATCAAATTACATACTGTATATATGAGGCCTGCAACCCGATCATAATATTTTTCAGATTGTAGCTACTGATGAACATATCATCATTCTTTAGACAACCTTGCATGCTTATTGTGCTTCTAGCAGCGACATATACACATGTAGACAATAACAACAAAATCCAATCCAACAATCTGAAGCATCGCATTTATATCAACATTTGAACGAATACTAGAAATCATTCCAGTTTACTCAATTTCGTACCAAAAATAGACACTTCCCTGCTTTTCTCCCTATGACCAATTATTCTTGAAATGTACAAATAGAAAGATGTTAATTGATCTTTTTTTGGGTAGGACATGCAAACTGATACTGAAAAGTCAATATATTTGATACGCTTTGCTTAGAGTGCAACTATGATGGACGGTAAACTCTTAAGATGTTGTTTAAAAATAAAAGGAGTGCTGCAAATTGTAACCTAAAATTAGAAAAGGGCCACTTCAGAGGGCAAGGTCAAATCAGAATCTCTCAAATGAACCTTTCTGACCCCTCTTTAGGCCCCGAGCAGCTTCTTGACCAGATAGCCTGGCATGCTGTAGAGAAACAGGCCCACCATGATCAGCAGCAGCAGAGCCAAGACGATCTTGATGATGAGCCATTTGTAGCGGTTGCATATCAGGTAGCGGATGGCCTTCAGCGGGCTCAAAAACCACAGGAAGGTGGTGTCAGGACGGCTGTGATTGAGGTGGTGAAGGGGTTGCAGGTGAGAGGTGGTGAGTTGAAAAGTGAAACCATGGATGATGGAGGAAGAGAGGTAATACAAATGTTAGTGGTTAGTATGATGACTGCAAAGTTGTAAAATCTCTTAAAGGCATATCATCCATTTAAAGTCAGTGTAAAGAGAATTCTGAGAACTTTTTCTAAACATTACAAATGTTAGAAATGTATTGCTGAAACACATTACAAAGACTCTGAACTATGTAGTACTGAATTGTGGAGTTAAACCGTTAAACAGTTTTTCACTAATTCTGTTTTCATGATTTTTTTGGGCGGGGCTAAAACGGTGGCTCGATGACCCAATGGAGCCACCGAGCGTGGCCCCGCCCCTAACACTATAATAACTATAATATGTTGAGAGGTCAAGTTCTTAGTTTGTCAATCAATATGTGGCAGAATACATACAATTTAAAAACATGGAGCGTTCATAATTCGCATCTAGAAACGCGAGCTGTACCGCTTTCTCTTCTTTCAAACTGCACCGGAGCTTGCGCTCTAGTGTTGTTTGCCGTTGCTAAGCAACCATGAGCCTTGCTCGCCTTAACGGAACACTCCACTTTTTTTGGAAATAGGCTCATTCTCCATCTCCCCCAGAGTTAATAAGTTGAGTTTTACCGTTTTTGAATCCATTCAGCCGATCTCCGGGTCTGGCGAGAGCACTTTTAGCATAGCTTAGCATAGATCATTGAATCCAATTAGACCAGTAGTATCGCGTTCAAAAACGATCAAAGAGTTTCGATATTTGTCCTATTTAAAACTTGACTCTTCTGTAGTTATATCGTGTACTAAGATCGGCGGAAAATGAAAAGTTGCGATTTTCTAGGCTGATATGATTAGGAACTACTCTCATTTCCGCCGATCTTAGTACACGATATAACTACAGAAGAGTCAAGTTTTAAATAGGACAAATATCGAAACTGTTTGATCGTTTTAGAACGCGATGCTACTGGTCTAATAGGATTCAATGATCTATGCTAAGCTATGCTAAAAGTGCTATCGCCAGATCCGGAGATCGGCTGAATGGATTCAAAAACGGTAAAACTCAACTTATTAACTCTGGGGGAGTTGGAGAATGAGCCTATTTCCAAAAAAAGTGGAGTGTTCCTTTAACGGCGAGAAGGTTTCAACCACAGTCTATGGTTTCAACTCACTGCAGCGCCGACGCGCGTTGAGCGCGCTTGCCGCGTGTCTACAATTAAATAACGAACTTGCACGCTCAAACATGTATGGCTGTATAAATAAAGCTACTAGAGGTTGGATCAGTAGCATCCATTCAGGTTGTAACGGTATTTGACAGTTGAGACGGCTGCTTTCCCGCGAGTGGGTGTGGTTTCAGTGGACATGCCCCCAGCGTTTGAGAGCAGAGAGTCCTGCTTATTTTTCAAAGATTTTGATAACTTATTTTAGTTACTTGGCGATTTTTTTTTATCATTTAAATTTGGCTGGGTGGTTAATAACACATTTTTCTGTTGTGTGACAAACTCAGAACACATTTTAATATCACTTTACACTGACTTTAAAGGGATAGTTCACTCAACGTGAAAATGTGTTAGTCTTTTCAAACCTGTGTGACTTTATTTCTTCTGGTGAACACAAAAGAACATATTTTGGAGAATGTTTTTTGGCAATGCAATTAAAGTAAATGGGCTCCAAACAACATTCACTTTGTCTTCCATTGCATTTTTTATTGCTTTTGTGTTTCGTAGAGGAATAAAAATGTCATACAGGTTTGGAACGACACAAGAGTGAGTAAATGATGACACAATTTTTCATTTTTGTGTGAACTATCCCACAGAGCTGGTGAAAATGTTCGCCTAGGACTACCGCGTATGTGCATGATACTGTAAATTTGCAGTGGATTGAGCTCAGAGCAGTACAATGACACATCAGGCAAAAAAGGTAAGTTCAGAAAGCACAGTAGCAGATAATAGACTATAAATCTCATAAAATTCATAACTAATTCAAATCTTTGCCCAAACAGACAACCACAAAGACCTGAAGTACAACATAACACACAGATATGCTGTAAGAAAGAAATGAGATGATAGAGGAATGACAAAATGGAAAACACTTAATCACCCACAATCCCTGAATGGCTCAGAGTGAGACAGAAAGCAGAGAAGACAGAGGCAGTGAGAGTGGGCTACCAGTGGTCTTCCCATCTCCCCTCACGCCCCTAGAAGTTTCTTGACCAGGTATCCGGGAATAGAGTAGAGGAAGAGCCCAACGAGGAGGAGAAGGAGCAGCAGAGCCAGAGCCTTCAGGATCAGCCAGCGGTAGTTGTGCCAAATGAAGTATCGTATGGACTTCAGAGGGTTCATGAACCACATTAGACTGGTGTCTGGACGACTTTTTCCAAAACAGGAATGGGGGTTGGAATGAAGGAAATGAACAGGAAAGGGTAGGCGGAGGAAAGGGCAGTCACAGAAGGAAGGAAGGATGTGAAAAAGGAGAGTGGGAGTATTAGAAAGGGAAGTTAACAGTTTCAGAGGGGCATTCTTCACTGGAGAGAACGCTTCTGACTTAAGCCCACTTCATGTGTCAGTGTTTGTGCCATACCTGTAATTATCTACAGTATTTATATGAGACTCTTTATGTCTCCTTTCTATAGCTGTATAATTAGCACATCCTCGTCAGTTAGACTGTATGCCCGAAATACTCCATGCATGCTGGCTACTATGGAAGCCTGTTTCTGCCTCAGAGTAAAAAGGGTAATTGTGAATTTATTTCTTTATTATTGTAACTTTATATCTCACAATGTTACTTAATAAACATTGTAATTTTATACACTGCCATGGGGACACTAAACGTTTTTCAAGAAATTAATATTTTAATTCAGTGTGGATTCATTAAATTAATAAAAAGTGACAGTAAAGACATGTATAATGTTACAAAATATTTCTGTTTCAAAAAGCTGCTATTGTTTTGAGCTTTTATTCAAACAATCCTAAAAATGTATCACAGATTCCACAACATAAATGGTTTTCATTGATAATAAAAAAAATGCCAAATCAGCATATTAGAATGATTTCTAAAGGATCCTGTGACACTGAAGACTGGAGTAATGACTGCTGAAAATTCAGCTTTGCATCACAGGAATAAATGACATTTTAAAATATGTTAAAATAGAAAACTGTTATTTTAAATTGTAATATTTCACAACATTACTGTTTTCACTGTATTTTGGATTAAATAAACATAGCCTCTGTGAGCATAAGAGACTTCTTTCAAAAACATTAAAAAAAAAAAAAAATACTTACTGACCCCAAACAATTAAATGGTGATGTACCTGCATGCAACTTTATTTCTTATTTTTTCACAATCTCACAATTACCTTTTCATTTTTCACTATTAAGGCAGAAACAGGCTTTCATAGTCTACTCTGCAGTATATGAAATATTGCATATTTATTCCCACACTAAAACTACATCATTACTCAGATGTGCTAGGCACCATGAGAGTGGAAGCAAATGTGTATATACATGAGTGGCTTTATGTCTTACTTTGGTTTCTCAAGTGGCTCAGGTTCATTCCGCCCAAGGCCGACTGGATTTTTCTCCGCCTCCTCCGCTGTCAATAGATGGAGCTCTGCCTCCACTTTCCCCTGCAAGCACGACATGGTTAGAATGATAATGAGGTAATAATATGCAGTCACTTCAATACACCACATGCTGGCAAATTATAAAGCAAATGTAAAATAACATTTGAGTAATCATTGTACCTGGTAATGAAATGGCTGTTTTAGTATATTTCTTTTATTATATTTACTCACTGTGAGCTCAAATTCATCATTCTCATCCCGGGCCACAAATGGCCACCAGCCCTTCACTCTTTTCTGTTTAAAGATGGAGATGGTTGGCAGCTCGTGCTCTTTGAGAACCATGTCGAGAGAGCACTGCTTAGCTGTTTTTGCCCCACGGGGAAACTTATTCAAGTCCAGCTCAATCGCACCTGCGAAAATAAACACAGAGAGCATTAAAAATGATTTTATACTGGAATTAAACACATTAACTTTAAACTGAGCATTAATTACAAAAATGTGTACATGAGTTATCTTGAGTACATGATTTGCATACAAAAAGTCACAAATATCTAATAATTAGTCTTTTTTTTTGTATTTCTGAATTGTGAACATACCCAGGAAGTCATCTGCAGAGAAATGATCAGCATCCCATACTTGAAGGGTGAGTCGAGCAGGAATCTTGTACTCGGTCTCATCCCAGGAAAACATGGATTCCTTCTTAGAGATGACTATCTTCTCCTCAGCCATGAGATAGTCAAAAGGGAAAACAAAGCGCCAGTTGAAGTTTCCTTCCCCAGTTAGAGAGTGATAATGCACGTCTGTGTCCTGTTTATCCTCCTGCTGTCCTTTTAGCCAGCTGAGCAGGGAGATGATTTTCAATTGTTAAAAGCAACATGATTTTAATATTCATACAAAAAATATACAAGCATCAGTGATTTCTTGTGATAGTCGCATGACAAAACATGCACAAATGTTCTGAACAAAGAGTGCATTTATATACTTGTATAATGTGTGAAATGTATGTACAAAAATACTGAATAGACAACATGCATAAAATAGTATTTAGACATATCTACTCCAATACTGCCTCAGAAAACTGGGGGAAAAAATGAAATAATCCAGATTCTACCCCATGGTCATTGCAGTTACACTAGGTGTTATTAAACTTTGTAATGAGGTCCAAATTATTATATTTGTATAATAAAGCGCAAAGAATATTTAGATGGTTAATTCATAACTTAGAGTTATGTGCTTGTTACTTTTTGATAATATCATTTGAAAGAGTGCATACAAATCACAGATGCACTCTCTGAAAATAAAAAAGAAAAAGGGATGCCTGACATGACAAAAGGACTAGTTCACCCAAAAACTTTTTTGCTAAAAATGTATACATCCACAGGTCTTCCAAGCATTTTATTTGTTTCTTACAAACACACAGTTTTTCACTTCAGAAGATGTTAACTGATGGACTGGAGTTGTGTGGATTACTTGTGAATTAATAAGGTGTTTTTATCAGCTGTATAGACTCTCGTTCTGACGGGATCCTTTAGTGATCAAGTGAAATAATGCAAAATTTGGATGACTTGATGGTAAGTGCATTTTAAGCAAATTTGAATATATTTGTGAACTATTCCTTTAATTTGTGAGGCATCCATCTGCAGAGCTTACAGAAAGCCCTTTGAGCTTTCTCTTTGAGCTCCTTTGCAGCCAAAGTAAAGTATTATGTATTTATTTGAAGCATTAGTAGCCAACTATACGAATCCAATACATGCATAATTGTATGTGTAACTTTTCAAAATAGACAGATTAAGTTCTCGAGACATGTTGTTATACGTATGTCACAGTCAGATTACAAAAGTTGATTTTGGCATGCAAACAGACATATCTTATGCTTTCATGCGGTATTTGATGAAGACATCTACTAAACAAAATGGCTCTATAAACCAGGACCATACCAGTTATTACATATTTATGAGGAATTCAATTTTTTATTATACAGATAGTTTAGAAGTGATAACTAGAAAGCAGCATCTTTTTGAATGATATGGTCCCGTTTAACTTGAATCTGTATGGAGGGTGGTATTTGTTGATTAGTTGTGAATGGAAGGGGAAGGTGCAGATTTCTGCAGGCGGGAGGCAGAGCATTCAAGCCATGCGATCGTATCGTCTTTACCCCCTGACATAGATGTCAGACATCTTCTCTCCTGTCATGAAAGCATCGTCCTCTAGAACTACGTCATCAGTGTTCCAAATAATAACACGAAGCTCAAAGCTAGATAACAGCACAGCAATGACGTGGGGGGCAGGGAGGAGGGATAGACAAAATAACACCAAACGCAACAACACAGACGAACAACAAAAGGAAACAGAAACAAACAAACAAAGGTAACCGATTAAACCACACACTATTCACACACCTGCCCATACCTACCCCCTCACAAAAATGTCACTGGACTTTTCCCCTGTGAAGTAATCATCGTCTTCCAGAATTACCTCGTCAGTATTCCATATTATCACCCTGAGCTCATATCTGGGAGATGAAAAAAATGGGATCATCATCTAACACTGTAAAAAGTGTTTTAACCAAAAAATGGTAATATCTAAACTACATTAGCTGGTTAGAGTCAAAAGACAAATATTATTTAAGACTATGAAATTTTATTATTATAAAAAATATTATTTAAGACTATTAACATGACATCTATCTTTTTTACTTTCTCAATGCATGTTCTTGTTTTTTTTTGTCTTTAAATTGTCTGTGTAGGAGTCAATAAGGTGCAACTTTTTGCAGCGAATGAATATCTCAGACTAAAGTAGGACAGTTTCACAGTACATGCCTCATTAAAAACTGGCAGATTCCTTAGATGATTAACAAGAAAAAATAAGGGCAGATGAGAGGCGTGAAGCTGGCAGAGTAAGTATGAGAAGAAAAAGAACGAGGAAAATCAAAGTTATCTACAACGTTTGGTGAAAGAATGTGTCATCTGTTTCCTTGTATCTAAACTCTAGCGGAATCACAGTAGCATCACTGTAGTTACTGTAAACGCAGTTAAAATCATTATAGTAAACAATTATAAAAATTTAAGTGAGATAAAAAGACATTCTGGAGTTTGGCAATTCACGATTCACAGCCAGTTCTTCATCCAAAGCTTTTAAGTCATCCAAAGAATATTAATTGCACAAGCAGTCCAGAAAACAAAGCAATCTGTTCCTTGATTAAGGGTGTAATGATCTAAGAGTGAGTATGTGATCTCAGCATGACTTCCTATTTTTTGTCTAAACCTCTTCAAGGCTACACTCACTGATGCACAAATCAAAATGACATTTTGTTCCATGTACCTAGAGACTTTAAGGAAAAACATGTAAACATGAAGGCAACATTATGTACAAATAAAACATTAATACCTTAACTGCAATGAACTCTTTGAATATAAACGAGACTCTGAATAGAATCATCTACCTCTTTGGTTTACGTGGTGATATGTCAATGGCTGGTCCTGGTGCTGGTACATCCATAGGAAACATGTCCACCCACATTTCAATCCTTCCCTGTGAGATTGTGAAAATTCGAGGAGCTGATAGTTACATTACATTTTTTCCTTTTACAATACTCATTTATGTTCCCTCATTTAACATGCATAAATAAACTGCATCTGCTAAAGTTGATGCAGATGTTTATTCTTGCTCTGAATTGCATTAGCAATGACGTTAAACTCATCAAGGTCTCTTAGTGAACTTTCGAGTATGTGCTTGGTAAACTTAGTGGTATTTTGTTGCAGACCCTTGCGTACCTGCTCTATGCCTGGCTTGTCTGGGTTGAGGAGGGGCCTGGTCTCTACATGCTCAGGGATGAGTTTGCAACCAACACGTGGGATCTCCTCCCAATGCCTAAGAACCGTAAGAGCCAAGTGTTCTTCTGTCTGCTTCTTCAGACCTGTATACCAAACAGAAAATTTGTTTGATTTTCATATATGATCAGAGAAAAACATTATAAACTCTGTATAAGCTCTGTAAATGTCTCACCACTCTCATCCTCAATTTCTGTTGACCCAAGAAAGATGCGATTTGCAACTTTGACCTTCCCACCAGGTCCATAGTGGGGTCCGTCCAATTTACCTTCTTTGCACAACTTAAGAAGGATCTGAGTTGGCTTCTGAGGGTCACGCCATACATTGTAACCATGGCTGGATGTTTCATAGTGAAACAAAAAAAGACCAGGACTGTTAGTTTAACACATTAATTATAAAGACTTGATGTCTGCCTTGGACAGATCAAGAAACTCAACTGAATGGATTATCCTGGATATGGCTGCTCTATTATTATCATCACATTTTTAAATGTTGATATATGCAATTAATTGTGATTAATTTTATGAATTATTACATCATGTAAAATGTATTGATTGACATCCCCATAAATAAAATACTTCAACATGTTGTTCTATAAAGATTTGAGAGGTTCATGCTCAATGTGTTGATAACTTATAGAAAGTACAAGAAAGAAAGTACTCACACAGAGTAGTTGGATGCAATGCCACATGTAGCTCTGTGTTTGCTGTAGTATCGGTTCTCCAAATCGATCTTAGTCTCACCAATCAGGTCATCAGTTCCCACCAAATCCCAGTCATATACTGCAACCGTCAGCATGGACTCCATTGGGAATGTAGCCTCTATGTCGAATGACCTTAAGGACAGGAAAGAGAGGAGAGTGTGCTTTCAAGAAATTATTTTCTTGTTTGAACTTGTTTGAACAATTTATTGGTTTGGTTGGTTTACAACAGTATAGCCTACTTACTTTCCAAAGACAGGATTTAGCTGCTTGGATATGTAGTTCTCCTTGTCCCGAATCTCTGACTTTCCCAATCGAATGACTATATAAGGGTCTGCTTTACCATTTATATCTGCAGGATGCAGGTCTGTGGCCTGAGAAGAGAGAAGTGTTGGGTAAGTTACTTTAAAAAAGTAATCCACTACAAATTACTAATTACTTCTTTAAAATTGTAATTTGATTACATTACTGATTACTGCATTTAAAAAGTAATCAGATTACTAATTACTTTACTTTCAAGTTACTTTCAGGTTTTTTAGATTTTTCAAGTTATCAAATCTAAAAAAAAAAGGCACTACAAGGAGAAACTCATAGTTCTTTCATTAATTTAATATTGACTGGAAAAAAAAACATAAGTATTATTTTTATAGCCTACACTCCCAATATCAACAAAACTTTTATTTTTAAAATTTTTTTTGTAAAATAAAGAAAACAAATTGGGTGGGCTTTCTGCATTCTCAGTCTCTGCGAATATCTTCCTGAAACCAGTCACTAAAATGAACGAAAATGACATGAGAAATACAGTAGGCTATATCTAAAGAAAGCTTGAAGTGTCTATTATTAAATGAAGTAAGTCAAGTCGAAAACAAATATTCTCTGATAAAATTATAAACCAACATAAAACAAACACGAGGCACAGTCTCTCCTTTCTGAGCTCACCTATATCACACCCATGCACATCGTGCGCTATAAGATCATCATCCACGCGAAACCAAGCTTGAGACGTGCAAACATGTAAATGTCCACATCACCTCCGTATACAAAGAAAGATTCAAGTTCATCTCGGCTACTTTTCGTTTTTTGGAAGAAGACCCGCTTTGAGGAATAAGCCTTGAATTGTGATGCCGACGCGGCTTAATGCAGCAGATGATCTCATTCTGATGAGTCATTTATTTATAGGCTACTTATTAGTGTTACTGTGACATAAACTTGTACACATTCACTTGTTGAACTTTTCCCAAATTATAATGCCAGACTAAAATATGTCGAGTGCAACATTTTGAAATATGATTCATACGAATTGAAATACGACCTTTCACTGCATCTAAATGTTGTAGGACTCGCCTGCATTTTAGCTCATATTGTCCGGTGATTTATTAAAGGGCATACTGACCTGCAAAACATGATTTTTTTAGTTTTTATGATTTTTTAACGAAACGCGTTATACCCAACTCTGGAAGAGAGTCATGTTACTTCAGAGACAGTGCCATATGAATAACACTTACAATTCAAAGTTGAATTCACTCACTCTAATGATATAAATCCTTATGAGAACATTGATAGGGTCATTGTGAGGAATACTTTGGAACATGCCCATGTTTGGGTCAAATCCTGCCTCCCTGGTGATCTCCTCAGACAGTGGAAGTTTATACATACAGAGGGAGCCCTGGTTCATAAGGAGACAGATTCAAATCAGAATGAGATGTTCATACTTTATATCTGAAGCCTGATTTATACTTTATATATTCTTACCTTGAATCTGCCCACAATCCTGTCATCATCAACCACATTGTGGTCAATATCATCTCCAGCCTTTCCTCTATACAGGTTGAAGGTGTGGAGCCAGTCCTCAAAGCTACCAAACTCACTCTCCAGCTCTTTATTGTACACCTGAGATAAAAGTGTTTATATTTACACTAAAATAAGGATAAACCGCTACAGATCACAGTTTAGCTAATGTATGTTGCAAATTTTGGGGTCAGGAAGTCTTTGAATTTTTTAACTCTGTGACTCCAAACTTTTGAACAGTAACTTTTAAATGAATGTTTATAATACAGTAAAAATGAAAAACATTTTCATTTTCAAGAAGAAGAACTGACCATGAGTTCATCAACTTTTGGTTTTGGGGGTCGTTTTTCTGTGCCATCATGGTTCTTCTTTTTGTCCTTGGAGCTCTTCTTGTCTTTGTTCTTCTCCTTGGGTTTGGTGCCTTTCATAGGAAAGTCATCAGCTTTGATCTCTGAGGTTAGAGGTGAATGGGTTGGTACGGATGGAAATGAGGAAATGAGAAACGTGTGAGCACAACACCTACAATGCCAGTCTGAATGGACGTTTGTACACTGTAAAAAGTGACAAGTTAACTTAACTTAACTGTCAAGTTCACTTAACTTTTTTTTAAATTAATATTTACTTAATAATTTTAAGACAATGGGTTTCCTCAATTTTTTAAAGTTAAGTCAACTTATCACTTTTTTACAGTGTATTGAAGGATGATGCTTCAAGCCATGAGAGTTATTTTAAAGACCCAAAAGACATATGGACTATATATTAGATCCCCTTAAAGCAGGGGTGTCCAAACTACAGCCCGCGGGCCATCTGCGGCCCGCTATCACTCCTGCGGCGGCCCGTGAGAGATTTTTAAAAATGATATGAATCTGCAGAGGTGGGCAAACTACGGGCGTTTTCATCCAGCCAGTGAGGCAGTTGGTCCAAAATATCTAAGTTGATGCAATATCACTAAGATCCAATAGATAGCGCTCAGACCCGGCCAGATCGCGGCAGCTGGAGTCAATGTTTGTTTTTACACCAGCTATGCCGCGGCACATTTCAAAAGCTCTCTGCGCCGCTTCGCTAAAGATAGGCGCCTAGTCTATTTTTGACAAATACAAAATAAAAAGTCAAAATATATAACCTACAAAACTGGCACAATTGTAATAAGTTACTTGTTTTAAAAATGAAAGTGTTCATTTGTTTTGAAAAAATGCCTTGTATTGGTACTAAAAATGCTTAAAATGGAACAAATGCCAGTGTTATCCTGCTCACGGGCACTGCAATTTCGTGGGGAAAACATGGAAATAATTTGTTGTTTTATCTTGCTAAGATATGCTTTCATCTGTTTTTCACCCACATTTTTATGAAAATGGATATAGTACTATTTTTGGGGGGGGGTGCGCACTAAAGACAAAGTGCGCACATTAGGATTGATAACGAACGAGAAAAGGCAAGTGAGTTTGTTTTGAGTTTGCATTGTGCATTTTCTAGCAACCACGCACTAGTTTCAGTTTCGCTTTAAATATTTAGGCTGGGAGTTTATAATATATGTTTGTTTATATTGAATGCCGCTATAATTAGTTTGTTTTTTACTTATATTTTCGTTCTTTATTCCATTCTGGACACTGCTAAATTTACAGGATTTTTTGTGGGGTGTGGGGAATATACATGTTTCTAATGTTTGTAAACGTTTCGTTTATTTTATTTTATTTCTGAATGAAATGATAAAATGTGTCTTACACATCAATCGACTTGTAGGCTACACCAATGCAACTTATCTGTCATAAAGTACTCATAAAAAAAAATAGGTAGAGATGGTACAAGAATAGAACTGCCATGTATGTATACATACAGTACAGTAGTAAGTGAGTGTCAATCTAGAATAATTTAAAAAAATCAAAACTTCATTTGTCACAAACATATTATGCAGCCCCTCATTTAATGTGGAAAACTTGATGTGGCCCTTGAGTCAAAAAGTTTTCCCACCCCTGCCTTAAAGGAACACTCCACTTTTTTTGGAAATAGGCTCATTCTCCAACTCCACCAGAGTTAATAAGTTGAGTTTTACCGTTTTTGAATCCATTCAGCCGATCTCCGGATCTGGCGATAGCACTTTTAGCATAGCTTAGCATAGATCATTGAATCCTATTAGACCAGTAGCATCGCGTTCAAAAACGATCAAAGAGTTTCGATAGTTTTCCTATTTAAAACTCGACTCTTCTGTAGTTATATCGTGTAACTTTCCGCCGATCTTAGTACACGATATAACTACAGAAGAGTCGAGTTTTAAATAGGACAAATATCGAAACTCTTTGATCGTTTTTGAACGCGATGCTACTGGTCTAATAGGATTCAATGATCTATGCTAAGCTATGCTAAAAGTGCTATCGCCAGACCTGGAGATCGGCTGAATGGATTCAAAAACGGTAAAACTCAACTTATTAACTCTGGGGGAGTTGGAGAATGAGCCTATTTCCAAAAAAAGTGGAGTGTTCCTTTAAAGTATGAAGGAACAAATACATTCAAATTCAATTTAATTATAAGAATATGTGGGAAAATTAGTTCCCAAATTGGAGATTATTAATAGTTTCTAAATGTTTGTGTCCAACGTTCATGGCATGAAAAAAAATACTAATGGGTTCATTCATGTCATGACTACAATGGAAATGGATTTGGGATGACAGTGCTCATCTGAACACGTTTCTAACCAGAGCGTTACTTCTATTTAGAAACATGACACCAAGTCTATGTTAAACTCTGTGGTTACCTGCACTCTCTGCTGCTATCTCCAAATCTTCTCTTTCCTCTGCCTCTGCCAAAGCGGCCTCCTGGGCTCTGAGAGTCTGCATTCACATTAAGTATATTACATATGACATTATATATCAAATGTAAAGGATCGAACATGCTTAAAGTCTCTCCCACCTCCATCATAGTCTCTATTGAGGCAAAGTATTTGGACCACCAGTCCAACATGCTCTCATCCGGCTCCTCTTCGTCCACTTCTTCTCCCTTTTTTTTCTTCTTTTTCTTTTTCTCTTTCTCCTTCTCACCCTCGTTCTGTTAGTACAAAGGATTTTATTTGAAATGTAATGTGGTTACATTTGTAATGTTAATCCAAATGAATATGAATAAAATCAAAACATTTACATCTGTCTGAACCAAACCAAGACTTACCAAGTCAACTTTAACAACAGCATCGGTGGTCTACAAGGACAGGGCCACACAAACATACATCAAATACAAACAACATCCACAACAGATTCTACAATAGCGTACTAGCATACACATCATATGACTGCTGGTGCACTACCCTTAAAACACTAAAACAAACAGAAAAAACACACCAAGCAGAGTAGTATTCTAAACCAAAACAGTGTGTTCTCACAGCATGGCATATCTACTCACAGCATCAATCTTGACAACTGTGTCCATCTTCTTAATGTTGGGTTCAGTGTCCATATTGACCACAATATCACCTGAGGGATGAGAAATGGGACGGGAATGGGGGCGGGAATGAGATGTCCCATTCGTGAGAGCCATGTAGCCATTGGCCAGTCTAGCTGGTGTGGGCAGGGTCATATGTTTTTGCAATCAATGACCCAAGAACAGCACCAGGACAGAAAGGATAAGACCGTGAAGAGATCAGAGGACGAAGGAATAGAAAAAAGGAATGAAAAGTCAGAAAAGCTGGAAAAAAAGATGTAGTCTGTACCAAGAATTTAAAATAAAAGCAATATAATGCGTTTTCTTATATACACTACCGTTTAAATAGGTTAGGGTTGGTAAGACTTTTTAAATTTATCTGAATTTGTTTAATCAAAAATACAGTAGAAACAATACTATTGTGAAATATTTATATTTTAATATTTTAAAATGTATTTGAAATAGAAATCTTTTGTAACAATATAAATGTAACTATTGTCACCTTTTATCAATTAAATGTGTCCTTGCTGAATAAATTTCTTTAAAAAACAGCAAACAAAAAATCTTACCTACTCCAAACCTTTAAACAGTAGTCCAAGCAATTATAATTTAATGGCTTGATGTATAAATAGGGTTGTGTAATATATGGTCAAAAACAAACAAACACATATTGTGGTACAATATCATCATCTTGCAAAGTTTGGCACCTGACCCAGATGACAATGGGCTGTTACTCACACATCATGGCACAAGAGTTCATGCAATAACAAGTGAAACTTGCCGATTTTACATTATATGTGCAAGGTATTAATAAATAAATGCAGATGGGATGTTTAACAAATGTAAAGATATTTGTATGGTGGGATTTAACTATCATTGAAATCCAACAAATACATATTTTTGTACAAATAATAAATACTAGATCATTAGAAAAGTTATATTATAATATGTCATGTAATTATTACAGATTCACAGTGAGTATATTCGTATATGACAGGTACCGGTGTGAGCCCAGTTGTTAGCAGTCTTGTCTGGGGGGCTGTAGATGAACTTGCGAAGGCTGGTCACGGCATGAGACCCTACCAAGGTGTAGCGTCCGAATGCCCTGCAGTCCACCACCCGGATATTGAGTGGTGGATGAAGTAGCTCATTTTCTGGCAGATCCTGCAGCACGAGATTACTCAAGTGAACTTTTTCAATCAGAAATGAAGTGGAGATTTTTTGTTACATATATAATTTCACTCACCACTTCAAACCACTTCACTAACGTGCTGAAGTTTGGATTCTTCTTGTAGTTCTGAATGAGGGCTGACTGAACTCCTTTCCCTGCACACTCGATGTCCACACGAGGCCTGTCCACCTGGGCCAGATTGATTCTTTTAAGGTCTCTTAGACCCCAGAACAGGACCTGGAGAGAAATGCGCTCAACAATACTGATGCAAAAAAATAACATGAGCTACAAGTATAGTGAAACAGTTGTTAACGTATGGTTGTGGTTCTCTGTGGTGGTGCTTTCACCTCTATACGATATCTGCTGAGAACTGGTCGTATGCCCAATGGAACAGGCAGAAGGGGCCCATGGTCGGAATCAGTCGGGCCATCAATTGGAGGAAGAGCTGCCCGCCCTGCTGGACCAATCTGTGGATATACAGATAGTCTAGAATGAAAATATATGTCATTAACTGATGAAAGACTGAAGTAATTACTGACTAATAATACTGATTAAATACTCATTTTAATTTCAAACCTCCACCATGTCTTGTAAAACAGGAAAAAAGCCAAAGCACAGCAATAGCAAAGAGGATGGAGTCACTTACACAAGGATGGAAAATCAAGCAGAATTACAGAGGGGGAACTGTTATTTTGTTTATTGCACCTTGATCTGAGGTACAGCAAAGTCATGGACAGCAATAAGAGCCCTCCTGATCTCCTCATCATCATAAGGAATCTGTTAAAGTTGCCATGGAAGAGTACAGCGGAAAGATGGGACAGAGGATTATGGAAAAATGAAGTGGGAAATCACACAAAAAGATCAAGAATCAAATACAAGTGGAAGGAATAGAGAAAGAGCGATCTGCATCTGTGCTATTCAAGCAACATTTATGAATAGATAGGCCAAGCATTGACTGAGAGTCCACTCAAGATTGGAGTATATACAAGTTGATCACAGCCACTGTGTACCGCCTGTACCTGCAGTAGTTCAAAAGCAGCCAACAGATCTCCTGCAGCGCAGTTTCCTCTGTAGATCTGATAGTACTCCAGCTGGGGGGGAAACCGCGGGGGCCCGTAGTGTTCATCAACCATCTTAGTCAGTGGCTTTGCAAATGTTCGCCCAATGAACTCAGCTTTACCCTGGATGCCACACAGAAAAAAAACAGCAGTTGCAGTTCTGCCTCTGAACACCAGGGGTCAGTGTGGCCACATTCCTTGTAAAACCACTTGCACATCATGGCTACTGTATTGCTGGGGCTTTAAGATCTGAAAATCAAGCCTTGGTTGTCAGTTATGAATATTTTTATTAAATATTGAACATAAAAGTTTGCATTCACAAAAGTCAAATTCTACTTGGGTTTGGTTTCTCCATCTGTACTCAATCAATCTCGAAATATTAAAAATCTGACCTTGGCCCTCAGCTGTCAATGAAATAAACCACAGCAACAATTACTACAAACTACTGTAGAGACTACAACTACAAGGAAACATCCCATTGTAAACCCTCTGAACTGTCACAACCAAGGGAATGCAAGAGGCAGTTCATCACCACAGGAAACAGGTGTTTTTATCACTATGAAGGTAAGGGAAATGATCTGATCTTGTTTTTAGGACAGAGTCCCAAGCAATTCCACTTCTTGCATGCCTTGTTGAATTCAGCTATACAAACACAGATTGACAGCAGTGTTGAAATAAGTGTTCACACTCTACTTAGCCAAAATGCCGTCCAACAAAAGGCCAGGACCAGAAGATTTTAAACAGGAAGAAACATCAAGTCAGGACAATAGGGCACATTTTCACACACTCTTAATATGACTCATACATGGAAAGGATAATGTCAACAGAACTGTGCGCTGAACTAGCAAACAATGACATTTAATTTTCTATATTTATAAGACTAGGTATAAGACGTGCGTTTTGCAATACAAACTTACCACAGTGTCTTGGTCATACAGTTCAATGACAATGATTGGTGGATCATCACGGAGTTCCCCAGCCTCACCGTAGAGTTCAACATTATCAAACACAAGCAACTGATCCCACGTAGGACAAAGAGTCTCACTGAGGACCTGAAATATACAAACAAAAAATGTTCATGGATGATTCATCAATTACGAGAACCTTTCTGTCCTTTAACCAAAAATAACAATAATTCAGATAAGATTATATCAGCTTTAGACATTTTAATGTGTAATGTCTTTAATTGTTGTCCTCATTTTTAAAGAGTGTATTCTGTTTTTCAGGTATAAAAGGCCCTTAAACATATTTACTTAAGAACATCAACATTTTTTAATACATTTTGTATTCATGTGTACAATATATAAATAAATAAATACAATAATTGCAATTAGCATCACTGAAATTTTTTTAGAAAAATTACTGCACACATTTTAGTAATTGTTTTAAATGTTTATATTTATTTGTGTGATTACTTGTGGATTATTGTGATGTTTTTAATCAGCTGTTTGGACTCTTATTCTGACAACACCCATTTATTCCAGAGGATCCATTGGTGAGCAAGTGATATAATGCTAAATTTCTCCAAATCTGTTCTGATGAAGAAAGAACTAATCTACAACCAGGAAGGCCTGAGGGTGAGTACGTTTCAATCCAATTTTAATTTTTGGGTGAATTATTCCTTTAAGTAAAGTGCCTCTAACTTAGAATCGCCTACATACAAAAACAGCACCCACTGTATTTGTTCACAGACAGCAGAGACAGCCAAACTGAAAAATCCTATACTTTTACAGTCTCTGAAATGCACACTCATAACCAAAGGCTCCAACACACACTCACCTCTGTCACCTGGCTGTGGGTGGAGAAGAAAACCCTTGCAAAAGGGTCAGACAGACCGCTACTATCAGCAGCAAACAGACTGCGAGCCTGATACATATGGGCCCTCAGCTGAAACACCTGCTTCACTACAGAACAAGTTGAGGGTCACTTATCACATACTGTACATGTTATAACATACATGCAAACAAAAGCAAAAAAAAACAACAACATTAGATCATATTTAAAGCATTTAATAATCTTACTGTTATAAACCAGGCTGATGGGAGGAACAGCTTGTATGCCTGTTCCCTTCGTAGCCTTGCTCTCTTCAAAGCCGCTAGGGAGGCCACTCAAGAAGTCCTTCCTCTGTTTGTTCAACCCCAGCCACAAATACATCTCCAGTTTAGCTTGAACTGTCCAGCCAGCAGACCCAAAGCCTTTCTTTCCAGGCAGCTATAATGAACACAACACAAGCACCAATGCAGAATGTTTACATCAATAAAATCCAACCTAATTTAATTCCAACTAGCATGTTTATTCAGAGGAAGAAATACATGAAAATGGGGAGTTACCCTGAGAAAAACAGCTTTAACTTTCCCACAGTCTTTTCCCATCTCTTCATCAACAATTGAGTAGAGAATGTCTTTGGAGGGAACGCGGGCGTACGCTATGCGTTTGTTGTTGCTAATCATCCATATGAACACATCAGGGATGCTGTGCTGGGGCTTACAGGAAAACAAACAAGAAAACGTTGAGTCTGAGTTGCTCAATGTGAATGGAGTAGTAAGGGGATGTGATTTCTTTTACCTCATCTGCTAGGAAACGAAGCCTGTGAAGGAAATTGAACACTAGCTTGAGTTTGTCTCGAACCGTGTTTCTCTTCACCTGTGAGCGGATAGTCTTCGACTGCTGACCCATACTCTCCTATGAACAATATAACCATGCAAATTACATTTAATAACCCATTAGCAGTTCTTAATGTCCAAGCTGAGACCATATAGGGTGTGTAGGCATACCAACTCTCTCATGCAGGACTTCAGCCTCTCTTTGTCCAGCTTGGTTCTTCCGGATAGATTCTGATCTTTGTTTGCCAGTGTAACAAATCGGCTTAAATAGTAGAGAACAGAAAAAAAAAAGATTGCTGATTGTGATTTTGTGCTGTATGTACTTTAACTTCGATTGTTTAGATGATCTTTAACATTCTCTCACCTGCAACTTGTGCTAAGCTCCTCTAAAACACCTCTAAGTCTGCGTTCTGGATACGCCTTCTCTGTTTTTATGATTTCTTGAACATCATTCAGACCTTCCTCCTGTTTACAAAGACAGACATGCACATGCTTAAACAGTACAATAATGTCCGATTTTACAAAAATAACTCTAAAAGAACTGCTTCGAAGGAGGAGATTGACAGTTTAACAGTCACATAGCAATTTAAGTTGGAGCCTGACCAGTTTATCTGCAATCTTGTCCATTATATTGGAGTTGTAGAGCCGTCTCCTCTGGTCTTGCCACCAGCTCTTGATGTAAATGCAGGGTTTCTTTTCAAAGTAAGGCAAGTGGAAGTAATTTCTGTAAATGGAGCAATGGATAGTTCAGTTCCTTGATGCAGAGCTCAACAGTAGCTGTTATCTATTTTTTATTTTTTTTTTTAAATGTGATTTTCACAAACTGCAAGTTGCCCATGAGAGTGATTTTCAGTCAGAGAACACTTCTGTTCTCAAAACCATTTCTAGACAGTGTGATGACTCGATATTTCTTTGCCATTTGATCATTTTCCTTTCCCTAACCTCTGACCTGTCAGTGATAACCGGTTTCATAGGAGGAGTGGATGGCACAGATGTCAAATCCCCATCATCCTCTGCCTCTTCATCGCTGGAGTTATGGATGAGCTCAGTCTCCTCTTCTTCACTCTCCCCTCCACCCTCTTTCTTCTTCTTTGCTGATGCAGGCTTGCTCACTCCATCAATCTGGTTACCATAGTTACCTAAGTGGAAAATTGTGTACATGTGGTGCTGTAAGTGTTATTTTTTTTTGATGTTTTGAATTTACTGAAGCATTTCCATAAGTATACTGAAAAGTGAATGTTTTGAAAAGAGACCTCACAGGTGTTTGACTTCAGCTCACCGATAGTGACTTCAAAGCTAATGGGTTTATCTCCAATTTTTCTGTCTATCATTGTGGCCTCCAAGAATGACCCAAAAAGGAAAAACTCCTCCATCTTCCCTGTGGCACTCTGATAGAAAAAAAATAAAAAAAATTATATTTTAAGGTCAGAATTACATCCAAATAGCTGTCATTGATTTAATTAACATAAAAAAGTGTTAAATAACTATCTGCTCAATGGGACAGACATAGTAGAGTGAGGAATGAACACACTATGTGACCTTTTATTTCACCGCGTTGGGATCTCTTGCCTCTTTCCTCTCAGACATGAATAGCATTTTCCCAATAGTGAACGAAAGTGTGTGAGCTCAGTCTGAAATCATAATTGACTTGAGATTATGGCAGCTCAGTGCTGCATTGTAACCCAGCAGGGGTTCTTCCCAACTGAAGCTATGACCTTTGATCAAATAAAACTCTCACTGCTGTCCTTAGCAGAAAATAAGAAGTGAATTCACGCCCTTATAAAAATATACTTTTCATTACATCTACAGTTGTATAACTACAACTATGCAACTGTGTTCAAAAATGTTCATCATAAATCTATTATGGAAGAGAGGAAATCTTCATTTTTATTATAACAATGGCAGTTTAGTAGTTTAGTTGGCCACTAATTTTCATACCAAATACTGTATAATAGTTTGTTTTATAAAAACAAGCTTGGTAATTAATTAATTAATGATCCATAGTAAATTGAAAATTGACTGGTACATTTTCATAAGAATTTTTAATTAAAATTGAAATTCATTATTTACTCAACTCATTCTGGAGCTGTATGACTTTCTGTCAATAACAGAATAGAAAAAAAAAAAATTGATATGATAAATGTGAATAAGGACTGAGACTGTCGAGCTTCATAATGACCCAAAAAGGCACAAATAAAGTGTCACTAAAGGGTCCATATGACTTGTGTGCTATATTTTAAGTCCTGGTTTCACAGACGGGGCTAAACTAAGCCAGGATTAAGTCATAGTTCAATTAGAACAAAACATTACTAGTGTGCATCTTGAGACAAAACAAAGGCACTGACATATTTTAAGATATGTCACTGCAAGTTTCTTTCATTTAAAACATGCATTTTAGTCTGGGACTAAGCGTAAGTCTTGTTTGTGAAACCAGGGGAAAGTCTTTCTGTAAGAAACACACAGAAAAGTTATTCATGAAAAATCTTCACAGATTTTTATAGTAATGCTTAATTCATAAACTAATTGTACTTTCCGGTCAATCTTTTCGAACAATCAGTTACAATTGTCAAACAAACAAACAGTTACAACAAAAACTGGTCTGCATGATTTGTTCAAGAAATGGACTTCTGGTCTGGGTTTCTAGAATTGCAATGGATGGGAAGATTGTCAGGTGAATAATGACTTCAACCATTTTGTAACACTTCAATGATGCTTTTGTTGTGATTACGGAGCTTCACAGTCTCAGTCCTTATTCATATTCATTATATGGATTTTTTTAAAAGTTGGAATACAGCACATGAACACCATAGACTACTTTTATGATAATTTTATAATGCTTTAATGCTGTTTTCGCTTTTACTTTTTGAAGAGTAAAAGCTCTATTTCCCTATTTATTATAATATCACAGAAAAGAATAAATGGTACAAAATGTATCCTTTTTGTGTTCCACAGAAGAAAGAAAGTCGTTTTATTTTTGGTGAACTATCCCTTTAAGGAGTTTATTCACTTCCTCCTCTTCTAAACCCTAAGAAAACATCTAATTTTCTGTGCTAGTCTCCAGCTCTTCTGTATTATATCAATGATCACACCGTCGACATATCTTTGGCTTACACTTTTATGTCTCTATTCTTCATGTAGCTTGGATCAATGCACAGGCTTTTACACCGCCAGGTTAGTCATGGCATTAAAGGCAGCTGGGATTATCAGCATCACATGCTTGCCTCTACATCAAATCTTGCGCTTCAGTAAAATGCATCTGACAATTAGTATTTGCTCCCAAAAGCCACACAAAAATCACAGACAGCTGGACTCCCACGTCTGCAGTGACTTTTTGTCTGAGGACAAAGAGCTTGGCCTTGTAATTTCCCAGAGGGCAGCTGATGTTTCGTAAAATCTGGACTGAGCTGTAATCAATTTGTCTTCACATATGGTGCAAGAAGGTTACAAATGACCAGGCCAAGATGGAATCTGTAGACTTTTTTTAAACATTGTTAAATATGAAGATTTCAGGCTTGCAGATGAGTTAGAATGAATCAGATGGCTTTCAAATAACGTGTGTGTAATGTCATGGGGTGACAGGTAAGTGTAGAATAATTTATGATTCACAAAGATTTCAGTATTGATCTAAAGAGAGGTGTCACAGTGCCTTGACCCAATCTCAAAAAAAGAAAATAAGGAATCTCACCTCTGACATGTTGGACACCTGCTCTATTTGTACCTCAGTAGAGCTCATTATTTCTGCAGAAGAGGTGTCCAGGATCTCCACTGCGATACTAATAAGGAGGCGTGCCCTGAAGGACACACCTTCCCCCAGCCCCTCGTTTAGGTCCTGGTGCTCATCCATCAGGGTGTAGTTACGGGTAGAACCATACATATTCACCCAGGCTGGGCCCATAGTGGGCAGGAACCCTGGGGAGCGATGAAGGAGCCATTAATTCTTTTGTTCTTTAAGATGTCTGTTTATTTACAGCCTCCATTCAACCTGTACATTCATTAAACTGCTCGTGTTACACTGGGACAGATCGCCAGTACCTTTGTCTCCATCATTTGCAATCTTTCGTAGATCGATGAAATGGGTTCCTATGGCAACATCATTCACCTTGTCTGAATCACGGATCTGAACTTTCAGTCGCCTACACAGAGGTGGGAACATCTCGGTGAAGATTACTTGCTCATTCCAGATGGGCTCGTAGCTGCTCTTCTGAACTGACGTTTTACCCTGATGGTATAAAAATGTATTACATGTACAGAATAAGTAATCTGTCACTGTCTAATATAAAAATTGAATTGATGTAAATATTGATCTCTTATTGAATGTTTTCAGGTGTTTCTTACCTTCTGCCCTGCAAACTGCACCAGGACATAAGGGTCCACAAGGTCCCTGTTCTCCCCGATAAAAGCTTTCTTCACATTGGCCATGATGCTGGTGTTCATTTTTGGTAGTCCCTCAGCTCTATAAATCTTGACATAAAACCGAGCCCATTGTCTCTCTGATGGAACACCCTCTGGCAAGAGAAGATTCCTGCAATATATCATAAAGAACAGACCAACATGACACTCAGATAAATACATGAATGAATGAAGGAATAAATGTATGAATAAATAAAGCATTAGATAGTGTAGAATACAGTATGAACTTCATGAACATTTGGGAATCTAAAGTGCACTCCAATATATAAATTCATAAATATATGAATGTTAGTGTTTGAAGATATCAGTTTCTGACCCCTCTATGTCATCCTCATCTGTTTCATTGGCCTTGTGGGGAGTCTTGATGTTGTCTCCTTTTCCTACGACTGCAATGTCACACTTAACGTAACCTTTGCAGCCGGCTGTGATGTCATCAGGGTCCGACAGCATTGCCCATTTGTGGTGGAACTGATGCTCTGTAAGATACATGCACCAATTAAAAGACTTTTTCCATCTAATTAGTATATCTCTTACTTATTAAGATTTTCATTATTCCTTGGTTACTGACCAGGTTGTGAGTACACAGTTCCCACATCTAGTTTGAAGGTGCCCACCAGAGTACCGCTTCGTAGAAGGTTTTTAGAATGTATTACCTTCATTTTAGCATGAGAGAAAAGCAGAAGTACAACTTAATCATTTTTCATCTGCTGTTTTCAGTGGGGTTTCTTAACGGTTTGTTATAATATGTATAATCATATGCTGAAAGTGTGAAGAAACGCTTAATCTGCTCACTGATATCTTCAGGATCTTGTCAAACATGACATCTGGAGGCACGTGGAAGTCAAAGACAAAGTACTGTTGGAAGATAGAGAAAAATAGAGAAAAATTTTATACAATGCTGTATAAAATGAAGTCATTCATCATTTCAAACAATGTGGGTGGATTTAGGAATTACTTAGGTGTTGATACAGAAACTATCATGCGAAAGTACAAAATAATCTGACTTTCCAAATAAAAGAAGATGATTCTTGCAGTTGTAATCGGTAAACAGGCTGTCAAAATGTCTGAAATTCCCTTGCTCAGATATTTTAGCAATGTGAATATAACCTCATTGTAGTAGGGGCAGTTTGTGGACTCCTTCATCGATGTATACTTCTTCTCCTCTCCAATTTCCACACAAACCACAGGATCCATGTTCAAACCAATCAACTGACGGGCCTCGATTACTGTTACACTGATCTGAAATACATTTTAATTTGGATATTAAAAATATAATTAATTAAACATAATATATTTGGGGGGAAAAAAACATACAGGATATAAAACCCTGAGCTGGTATATGACTCTGTGGCTGCATATGCACAAATAACAAGAGAAGGAAAATCATAATATTTGTATTTTTAGTTTTAGCTCTTAAACCAGCAGAGCCATCTAATTCAGGTTTGCACAGTTCGAATGAACTACCAAACTGCACTCTCTCTCTTATTTTCCTTATATTGGCGCTGTCTTTATTACACTTCAAAGCTACATTTTTATGAAACACATTTAAGCAAATAAACTAATCTCTGCAAAATAACAGAAGCTGGATTCCAGAAGAATGCAGACAATAATACTGCTTATTGCAGCAGTGATTTATTCTGCAAGCAGGTCCCAAAAGTTAATGTAAGAGAAAGACAGAAAGCAAAGAGTTGCCAACCTCCAGCACAATATGAACTGTTAGAGATAAGGAAAAATTTTAACAAGACCTAAAAACACTTACACAGCACACAAGGGATGTATGGATTTCCTGCGTTTAAAGGAATTATACAGTGCCAGTACTGAAACGAATTTGCAATTCAACTGCTCAACACTACAGCCATGCAGAGGACAATTAGTAAGTAAACATCAAAGGCTTTTCTGAAACACTGAAGCTCAAGGCTGATGTTGTTTATTTGGGACGGCTCTGTATATTCAGGGCTTTGAGCAGAATACACTACTCAAGGATAAATGCCACTGGTTTAACATGTCTGTTTGGCAATTCAAGGCCTGGAGTTATTGTCTTTTGTAATGTGGGAATGTTATTGAGCTCCCTTTCCTCTCTGTGTTCTTTCATCTGTCTTCATACCTGATAATCCACAGGGCGCCCTGAACTGGGCTCCATCTTAATGTCAGGCTTTGATCTGAAAAACAAAATGTGAAGATCAAACTTAAAACACGTTCAATATAAGACTGTTAATTGATTAGTAATTTTAATCAAATTTATTACAATGTAAAAGCAGGTCTATGTTGTGGCTAAAATAAAGAAAAAAATAATAATAAAATAAAAAATACTGACATTCATACTTTGAAACTCAATAAACTGTTCTTTCTCCTCAAAAAAACAAAAATGGATTTTGAAAGAAAACAAAAAACAAGCACTCAGAAAAAGACCTTTTGTGACCTTTTCAAAGGATGCAAACAGATAAACTTCAAAAATGAGAAGAGTGTATTGCTTTAAAAATACACCAAGTGCACATCAGATATGTGACCTTTTGTTGGAGACGTTAGTGGTTACTGCAGTAACAGAGGCCAGTGAGATGGTATCAGGGTCGAGTCCACCACCCAGACGCATGGCCTTTCGATCCAGATCTTCTGCATCCAAAATGGCAGCGTCATCTGCGAACAAGAGCACAGTTGATACTGCATTAGAATTTTATGATTCTTTAGTCTCTCCTATAGATGTCCAATGTACAATCTCCTGAAGCAAAACCCGTAGAGAACTAGGAATTTAAAGTACAATTAAAGTAAAGATGATAAAAGTACAATAAGATTTCAGCACAAATTGACCCAAAATGCAGACACAAATACATTTCAGTTGGTTTGTTTTCCTCTCTCAACCAATAAATAAATACATTTGCCTTTTTTGTAAAACCAGCTCAGTAATATTTACCTCCTTTTTTGTGCTCATCTTTAGAGACGCGTGTCTTGCCCAGTTTCATGGCTGAAAACACTCCTTTTCCTGTCCTACAATATAAAACAAACATTTAGATGGGCATGAACAGGGGAAAAAAAGTGACATTATTTGCACTGATTCATTTTTAATCACCTCTACCTCTGGGCCTCCCAAACACTGAATAATTTATGCCAGTTTATACTCAGAAATATGATTATGTTACATAGATATTGTATAAAAAGCAGTGAACCATCTGGATACATTCCACAATTCAATCAAATAAATTATTAATACATAAGGCTTACACATATGTAGTGCAATAGATAGGTGTGCAAGTATCAAAATGGTTCCCATATACATGTTTGATCTACAGGTCAAGTTTTATCTTTATTTTGATGTATTCATTCTCTTATAGGCACTGCTGGAGAGCAATCAAATCATCACTACTGGAGCACGACAGGTTTTCCCATGATGGAAAATTTCTGTGATATATATCACTCAGACGAGACACTCGTTTCAACAGCGAGACCCCACTCACAATAGCCCCAGTGGTGTCCGATAACTCTGCACTGATATTATGGTGATTAGATATCAGTTCACCTACAAAGGCCTGATGATGTCACAGGCCGGCTGGACAAATAACGGTCCTTAATTATTCAACAAGATGGGCACAATTCTCCAATTAGCTGTGATCTGTGGATATAGATACTTTCTCAGGACAAGATGAAAAAATTCAAAGAGTGAAAATGTATCACTGATTTCTCCACTATTTGGATGCATTACGTAAATCACTAAATAATAGGACATCATCTGTCAAGTCAGGACTGATTATGCAAATACAAGATACTTTTCTGAAAATGTTCAAACATTTTTCTGTAATGTAGTCTTTTTTGCATCTCAGTCTTATGATGGAAGCGTACCCTCTAAAATCTGTATCTATGAATCACTGCCGTCATCTCAAAGTGACACAGAAGAGAAAGACTTCAGAGCTTACTTTTTAAACTTTTATTCATTATTAGAAATGAATAAAGATTGGCTGTGATCTGTGGATATAGATACTTTCTCAGGACAAGATGAACATTTTTATTCCTCATAAGTCTAGCCATTTACTTTTTGAGTCAAACACTCCTCTAAAATACATACACAGTCAAAGAAGAAGTTATATCAAACAAATGAGCGTTAATATGTGATCAGAGTATAGAAATGTCATCATATACATCAGGCATGTCACAAAAAGACACACACACACACACACACACACACACACACACACACACACACACACACACATTTTTATAAAACAAGCTAAATTAAGCTTTTAATTTTTTTTTCTTTCTTATCAACACAATTTGATATCTCACAGATTAAGCAGGTTTAGTTTAACAAGTTTTTGAACAAACTCACTCACACATACGGGATACTCACCCCGCACTGACAACCAGCAAAATCTCACCAATAGAGAAATGTGTGCCGAGCCACTCAGGGTAAAAAATGAGGAATTCCTCACTAATGTATTATATGTCCATTTTCAGTTGCTAGTCCATATCCAAGCAAAACACATAGGCAAAGAGACACTTCTCAGACTAAACGGGACGTCCACAATAAGGGAGAACCTGAGATGATGACCAGGTATGAGTGAAAAAGTAACAGGAGAGTACGTGACCTCACACACACCCAGACACACAACAATACACACCCACATTCACTCACTCTCACTCTCTTACAGATGTGTCTGATATAATTACCAATATTAAATAAAGTAAAAATTACTGTTGTATACATCTACTAAATGTTTCTTAGGGAGCAAATCAGCATATTAGAATGATTTCTGAAGGATCATGTGACACTGAAAACTGCTTAATTAATGACTGATGAAAATTCAACTTTGTCATCACAAGAATTAATTACAAATAATTGTAATAATATTTCACAACAGTTAAACTTTAATTGGACATAACAGCTTATTAACATCAACAATGTCATCTTCGCATCACCACAAAAAAGAAAAACCCAAAATATACATTAAAACACTTCAGACTATGTTTGGACTTTCACTAGAACATTACCTATGATAAGAGTGGACAAAATCAAGAAGAAAAGACTGGATTGTATCTAGACATGATAAGGTAACCTAACACTAATTAGATGATTTTTAGAGCGTGATGAGACCAGCTCTGTTTAATCAAAGGCTTCAGTTCAGCAGTCAAGGAAAAACAGGCAACCCACACAAACAATGGCAGTTCTGCAGGTCTTTGGGATTTACTGGAGCCACATGAAATAGCTTTACAGTACTGTATGTAGGCCAGACATTCAGCACTGACTTGTTTAGTCTACATACTGTAGGATGTTCAGTAAATGATCAGTCTGATGGACAGCGTTGCTACAGAGAACAAAGCCAGAGTCTCACATTGCGCTCTGAGCAGCACACAATGGAGCAGACACTATTTTTTTATGCCTAGGAGAAGGACATTGGTGAACACTGTCGATCAATGAAGCACTTGAGACGTTTAATTCCTTCATTAAATGCCAAACTGCTGCACTTTTATTTGGATTTCATGTAGTCTCAGTCTATCTATATTGACTGCACCATTTGATGCTGCTTTAAGAAGTGAAACCTCTGCAAAACGACAATCCCATTTTAATAAAGATTGCAATCCCCTTCCCCCAGTTTAATGAAGAGTGACCTTTGCATATAATTTAGTGTGTGGGGGTGAGCTTAAGTGACATTTTAGATATTATGAGTGAAGATGCTAAACTGGTATGCACAAAAAAGTCACTGATCCAAAACCAATTATTCTAAACCCTGTTTAAGAATTATGACCTGTACCTGTAACATAATACAAACAATACAACAACTGTCAACACAATATGAAAGGAGAGAACATGACATCTGGGAGAGAAATGTGAAAGGCACTTTATTTGTATTTGCTAGACGCATTTAGACGTGATGGAATATGAGCACAAATAAATATACTGAAATCCTCAAATGTGGCATACTGTTTATTGAATTTTTAGCAGTAAGTACTCTAGTCTTCAGCGTCACATTATGATCCTTCAGAAATCATTCGAAAATGCTGATTTGGTGCTCAAGATGTTTTTAATTATTATTATTATTATTATCAATGTTGAAAACAGTTGTGCTGTTTAATATTTTTATGGAAACCATGATACATTTTTAGGATTCTTTGAAGAATAGAAAGTTCAAAATAATAGCATTTATTTAAAATAGAAATCTTTTGTAACATAATAAACATCTTTGTCACTTTTGATCAATTTAATGCATCCTTTCTGAAAGTAAAGTGTTCATTTCTTTCAACCTCCCTGCCCCCAAAAAACTTATGAACAGTAGGCCTACTGTAAACATTAAAATGCACCACTAGAACTAAGATATTAATTTCACCGATCATTTTTCTGTGCTTGTGTGTGATCATGTATCTGTGCTGTAATAAACCAAACATTACATCTAAACCAATTAAATACCTTCTTAACCAGGCTTGGAGACTAGCTGAACTTTATTTGGCAAGAAAAAGGGCACCGATGCTAAAAAATAGAGAAGATCATTCACATCAATGAAAGTCCCAGAGTATATCACAGGCCATTCCTCAACCATGACACGGAATAAATGCACAGCAAAACATTTAAACAGAGATAAATGGGATGCATTGAAAAGCATAAAGCAGCGTATGAATTATGTATCGCTCAAGCGCTTGGGAGACCTTGGTGTCTGAGGCTAGTTTCTCTAGCCACATAAACTAAGCTAAAACAGAAACTCAAAGCACGTTCTTCGTCAAATCACTAATCAGAACAAAGTTGTGGGGTTTCATACAGTAGCCCAGTATTAACATGATTATCCTTCCCTCTGGGTCACTCTAAAATTATATATATAAATAGATCGGCTTCTTCAATTTTAAATAATTAGACAGTTTAAACACTATTCAGCAGAGACATGAATACACTGAAGTGTTTGTTTTAATACGAGTCTCCTTTGTATTTTCATCATTTTTTCCATTTACAGCAATGCGTAAATGAATAAGAAGCACAATTCTGTTTCATTAATGTGATGAATTATTAAACAATGAGCGCCTTTGAGCTTTTGTGCCCTACTTTCTAAAGTGTATGTGGGGGTTCAAAGTGACAGTTTTATGCAAGGAGGAGAGAACAACAAAAGAATGGAGCGATCGAGAATGAACATTAAACTTCAACAAAGACAGGGAACTGAACCGCTAGAGTAATGCAACAGCTCTAAAGTGACAAACATCCCTGTGCAAATGCCCTTGTTCTGTAAAGTTTCATTTGACTGTAAGCTATCGCCCGTCGTTATACCAAGCTCAAGAGAATAACGCTCCTTCTCTCATGATTAAGCTTGCCTTACAAACAGCAGGCTATGAGAATGAATCTGATCAGAACTGGGAATTCCAACAACTTAAACCAATCTAAGGTGGTTAGATGGCTTAAACCAGTTTAGCTGGTCTTCAAGCATGCATTAGGTTTTGCTATTCAGCCAGCTAGCTGAAAAAAATTCCCCAAACCCCCCTAAAACCATCAAAAAGGACCAGCATAAATAGCTGGGCCAGGCTGGGTGACCAGTAAACCACCTTAGGCCAGAATAAACTGTTTTTCTCCCAGCAGGGTGGTAATTCCTGCTGTACTAACATGAAAGCACCTGTTCTAATGCTGAGGATAAACATGCAATATCCTCTATATGATAATGATGTTGCACACAAAAGGCTGATAGAAGTCCAGTTGGTCCAGTTGAGGCATCAAAAGCTTTAACAAGCTTGTTCAGTGATGCAGGTGCTTTTTGTGGAGCTCTTCAAATAACATGTGAAAGAAAAAGAACAAAACCCTTGTAAAATATAAGACTTTAGATACATCACAAATTTACATGTGAAATAGTAATGCAAATCCATCACTGCTATTTAAATCTAGCCTTGGATACAAGCCACATACCTAGTCCAATACTGGGAAAAGAGAAAAGGATTTAACTGGATTTTGGCATGAATTAAACTGATCGTTAAATTGAGCCCATCTTCAACTAAGTCACAACAACAGATAAACACAGTCTTTGTAAACAAAAGTGAGAGTCCAATCAATGAGACAGAACTAGAGATATTGGTCAGGGCTGCCCTGCAATTCACAAGATGCATTGCCTGATGCAAAATAAGAGAGAAATCTGTCAGTGTTTCTTGAGAATAATAGTTGTCCATTTTTGGCATACAATTTCCTGCAACTGTCCATGGACAATGGACTGTTACATACAGAATATCTGAGTATGGAAAGCACAGTTTCAGTGCAAGTTCAAGTAGGCAGACTCGTAACTCTATAGGGAAAGAAACGAGAGTGAAAAAGAAAAGCTAGAAAGAAATAAAAGCCGGAAGATGGGAGAGAGAGAGAGAGAGAGAGAGAGAGAGAGAGAGAGGGGTCTAATCATTAGAGAGGACTAGCAGTTACTTCAGATCAGAAGCTTCACCACGTCCCACTGGGTCCCGGCAACTTCAGCTGTACAACAAACACACACACACACACGCATACACGTTCTTCATAGAGAAACTCCAAAAAACTCTCACACACTTTTAAAAGTAAGACTTGTAATCAATAATGAAACAGCACCAGGAATGAGGTTCAAGAGAGGACAGAGGGATATATTATTAAAAATGTCAATGTCAAGTAACCTAAAAAAAATGTGCAAACCATTTTTTAATTATTTAATATGACAATTAACATGACTACATAATGTTACACAACTTTAAGTGTCTAAAATAAATCTCTAAAGATAATTGTTCAGTTTCCAGACTGTCCAACCTTTATAAGGAAATACATAAATACATACATACATTTTGTGCAAGTGTAAGAAGACGCTAATTGCTGTGAAATGCAAAGTAGTAGTAAAGCCAGACTCTTAAAATTACATTCAGTTCATAACTAGGAAGAAACTTGGAAGAAAAAAAACATAGGTTTTAACTCTTTGAAAAGTGTCAAGGTCTTTGAAAGAGTAACTCTCTGTGTGAGCTCAAAAGTCATCCATAAAGCATTAAAGACAGTGGTTTGGTGCTCACTCTTTCTGGTCAGAAACAAAAAAATATGATGTTGTATAAGGTCTCCAAATGCATTGCTTGCTTGCTAGTGTGCAGAAAGGAGTGGAGAATAACTTTTCTGGTGTGCGTGTGTGTGTGTGTGTGTGTGTGTGTGTGTGTGTGTGTGTGTGTGTGTGTGTGTGTGTGTGTGTGTGTGTGTGTGTTTGTTAGACTGACTTAGCAGCTGTCATCTATGCCAACTATGCAATGCATAATGAGCTATCATATCACATCCTATTTATTCAGACCTGAACGATTCTTTGTGTTCTCTCCTCTCACTGTCTCTTCTCATTTACTCAGTTAATTAATGCTAAATTGATACATGCTAAAGTTGCTTTATTATTAGCTCTCGAACAAGAAATTATCTTGCATAAAGATAAGGCCCACATCCAGAGGCAACACGAACAGAGTAGCATATAGATATAAAATGACTCAAACTAGGAGCATCACTTTATATGATAAGAGTGAAGACATAAGCAGTCACAATAATATGGAAACTTTGAAGTTTAAATGAAATAGATTGTCTTCATGGAGATTTAATTGAAATAATAAATATAAACTGAGTAAGCAAGGGTAATCAGAACAGACAAACAGCTCTCATAAAACACTTGCTAAAGACAACATCAACCTAAAACAGATAGAATACTCGAATTGCAGAATCACTAGGCCTATTTGTTTAAATAAAAATAAGATTTATTGGTTGAATACTCACTAATTAATTCCCAATATCAAATACAAGATCTAAATGAAATGGGGCTTTCAAATCAATCCAAAACCACCAACAAATCTCGTGAGGCTGCTTTAATTTACCTAGTAGTAACTTTAAACAACTTTCCCAATATAGATTTTTCTAGCAGTGATCACCCATATGCATCAGCATGTAAACACATCCACACAGAAACACTAATGGTGCCCACGCACAAACCATGATGGAGTACATTTGTGTCTGTGTATGGTTATAATTTATAGATCAGAGGACCTGTGGAGACTGGAAGGCTTAGTGGAAATCAATGCATCCCACACATTCCAGTCATCCATGTCTTCATTATTCAGCAAAAATGTCCACACAGTGAAAAGATGTGCTAATAAGATTATTTGTTAATACGATGAGCAAATGTATATGTTTAGTTAGATTACTTCTTTATTACTTAATCTAATTTCCTCCTCATTATCTTCTTCATCACCATTATCATCAGAGTTATCTGTGCAGCTGCATAAAGAGGATGAGGGTGATTGTGTTAACTGTGGCTGGCTAAGATGACACACTTACTTGCGGAATGTGGGAATGCCGTGGATAGAACGTCCAGGTGATGTCCCAGAGCTCTGGCTGCGTCCAGAGAGTAGACTGTCTGTCTCAAACTGGAAGGTTCCATCACAGTCATCCGGAATATCAAGGAATTCACCATCGCTCCATACCTTCACACTCCCGTCCATGGTCTGATATTTGATCTCTATGGAAATACTTGTCTGAAATATAAAATAACTAATTAATAAATGAAAATTAAATATGCATATTTATGTCAAATAATTCATACACACAGTACATATTTATTTCACTTTTTTACTTGTTTTCAAGATTACTGAATATTATAATATAATATAAATTGAAACATAAATATGTCTTACTGTACATTTTATTTAAAGTAAGTTCTGTACAAAACTGCACTTAATTACTAAGTAAACACTAACTAGTTCACAGGTTATCACAAGCAAGAAAGACACTTGTGTAATCCTGACAAAGCTGAAGAGAGGTAGAACGTTAGGTGTCAGAGTTAAGTGTTAGGGTTAGGGTCATGCTAGCCCACGTGGCAGTATCAGTCTGTCAGCATCAGTTACCCTTTCCTTCTCATGTTTACAAACTCATTAGAAGGAACAAGGAACAATTTAGCCTCAGTCCAACTTATCCCCAACTGCCTGATGGTCACTTCTTCTCCCAAGGGCACATGTCATACAAAAGGGGGAACCTGAGCCCTGCTGCAACTTTACTTAGATGTAACCCCTGCTTTAATTAACCAAGACTAATTTCAAGCTTTCCTGAGGTCTCATCTCAACAGAATGAGCTCCTCTCATTTTGTAAAGTTTTTGTTTTCTTATCCACAATATTTTAATGTAGTATCAGAAAGCTTCTATTCAATGTCCTGGAAAATTATTGAATGAATGACTGCATCGCCCTAAGCAAAACAAAACATGACTAAGGACCAGTCAGTGTGTTCGCTATCGCTATAGCAATGCAGCAGATCAACAAAGGAGGATTAATGTAGACACTATGTTTAATATAATACCTCCACCTAAACCGATACATTTTATCATAGAGCTGCTATTAATTATCCTGACATATAGAGATGAGCAGGATCCATATGGAAATCAACCTGCACATGATAGTGGATTTCACAGAGAGAGAGAAATAAAACTGAATAGTCCCTTATAGCCTCCGAGTAGACATGTAACCATGACAACAATTTTTTGTGCAAGTTTTGCAAAACCAGACCCCTGTGGTGAAATATGTGAATGGATGTTTTTGAGAGTGGGTGTGTTATATGAAAAAAAGAGCATTTCTGATCTGTCAGACCAGAACACAAATATGCACACAAACACACTGCCTGCGATCCTCATGTCTCACCCGTATGGCTGTGTTATTGTCGTCAATAAGAGTGTCAGACACCTCCAAGTGACCCTCCTCCACCACCTTCTGCAGAACCATGCGGAAAGTGCCAATTAACCTGCAAACACACACACACACACACACACACACACACACACACACACACAAAGAGTCAGTCAGCTGTGTTAAATGACAATCTAATACTTCTTTTCACTCACTTTGGTTTGGCCCAATGTGCACTGAACTTATAATGGTGGTTTGGTCACAGTGAGGAACATACACTGTGACAACTACAAAGGGAATGAAAAATAGCAACACTGTGAAACACACACACACACAAATACTCTATACATGAAATAAAATATTTGAGGTACATAAAGCTGAGACGAATATCATGAACTTTAAAGACAATATCTTTTCGTTTTATATCTATTTTTACAAATTTACTGCTACTGCTATTATTAATTATACTATTGTTTAAAGCTTTTTCAAGAAAATAAAGCAAAAACAGTAAATATTTTTCTTTTTAAAATAACTATTTTTTCTATATTTTAAAATGTAATTTACTGCTGTGATGACAAAGGCGAAGGTTTCATCCTTTAAAAATCCTTAAAGGATGAAATGCTGATTTGGTGGTTAAGAAAATTATGAAAATGGTTGTGTTGTTTAATATTTTGTGAAAACTGTAATACATTTTTCCAGGCTTCTTTGATAAATAGAAAGTTAAATATATCAGCTTTTATATTAAGGAAACCTTTTGTAACAATTTAAAAGTAATTACTGTTTTGTTTTGTCCTTGCTGAATAAAAGTATTAATTACTGTAAAACAAAAAATAGCATTCGTGTAAAACAGCTTTTATAAGACTACTGATATGACTGGACTTTTATGGGTTTGCAAGATTTACCCCCCCCCCCCCCCCAAAGCCTTTAACAGCATTAAAAATAATAATATAATAGTAAATTGGCTGTGTACTGTTAAAGAAATTCCATTATTAAATTATATATATCTTTTTTAATTGTTTAATCAATACTGAATACTTTCCCCTCTATGAATCATGTAGACATTTTCTAATAAAACAAAATTACATTTCTTTATTACAACAAGAAAGCTGCAATCACTCCCAGTCCCAGCCACACAAAAACATGCTTTTTATTTAACCACAATGTCTGTCATGAATTTAGAAGCAAACAATTCAGACATAAGAAGACCAACAAACACATGGGCGACAGTGATGTGTCTTTGTTTTGATTGTTAACTCAGCTGTCTGTATGAAAAGTGACAGGCAGTGAAGAAAAGCAATCAGAACCTCTGGACTGACCAATTAAATGCCACATGTAGTTAGCTTACACACACTCTATCATGTCTCTTACTGCATCACTGTCAGCAAGAGAAAGACAGGCGGGTCTATCCATGTAGTCAGTGAATTTGATGAGAAAACACATCAAACCATTTAAACTGCTAACAGTTTTAGCACCTGCCTCTGAGCTACAGCTGTATTCGGATGTGAAATGACACACTCAGCACCACTGTTCATCCAGAGGGACTCAATAAAGGAAAAACAACCATCGTGATTGATATGTGCCCAGTTCAGTGGTGAAATAATGGCTTTGTGACTGTTGGTGAACCGCATGCATCCACGGGTGAATAATTCACTGATCCTGGATCAGGTTCTGGCTCCCGATCAACTTTTCTAAAGACCCCACATACATTATTGATCCTCTGAACAAACAACAGACAATTGACTTTCATCTGCTCTATAATTTACTGCGTCCTGCCTTGTCAAGTCACTAGACTTGTGTTGGAGAGGTCAGAACTGGAGAATTTGCAAGCCTTTGACTAACTGTGTGAGGGTTTAGAAATGGACAGCTAAAAGCTAAAATTTCTATCAATTTGCAGTGATTTTATAACTAGACCATGTAAAGACCATATATCAATATACCCATATTTACTAAGGTAATGTAAAAAGAACATGCTTTTTTTTCAAGCATTACTCAACCACCAAATTAATTTCCTACAATATACTGAAATAAATTTAGTCTTATTTGTATGACACAGTCAAGTTGATTTCTGATTATCTGTGTCTTGACTTCTTTTTACTACTTATTGTTATTGTGAAGGCCATAACCACCACTGACATTGACATTGACATTTTTACATTTATTCATTTAGCAGGCGCTTTTATCCAAAGCGACTTACAATTGGGGAATACATCCAGCGATTCATCTAAAAGAGGCAAATAGCTAAAACTGAGAAAAAATAACTCACAACAGGGATGTATGTGTATGTAATACCAAGGAACTGCCGAGCAGGAGTTTTCACTTCATTAGTCAGTAATATAATGAGTGGCCGTGTTGCAGCAGGAATTTGACGTTTTTCTGCATATTCGCTGTAGTTGTCATCAGCAGCAGATCCTATTATAGAGCAGGAGTGCTCTCTCCTGCACAGCTCTCTCTTCCAGTGATATCAGTAAATTAAATGCATGAAAATACAGCCCAACTTCTGATATACGTCCACTGACATAAAACGTTACATAAAACGTTGGACATTAAACTAACTTTTAAAAAACAGTGACTATTTATAAGCTACATATACTTCTGTCAAAAAGTTTGGAGTTCTGTAAGACCTTTAAATGTTTCTCATCTCTGAATGTCTCTCTGTGCCTTGATTTGATCAAAAATAGAGCAAATTATTATTACAATTTAAAATAACGTTTTCAATTTTAAGATATTTTAAAATGACGGCAAAGCTGGATTTTCACCAGCCTTTACTTCAGTCTTCAGTGTCACATGATCCTTCAGAAATTATTCTTATATGCTAATTTGGTACTCAAGTATTGCAAACATGATGCATTTTTTTCAGAATTCTTTGATAAATAAAGCACAAAAGTGCAATTATCTGAAACAGAAACCTTTTTCAACATTTTACTGTCTCTTTTCAGTTGTTTGATTTCTTCTCATATTGACTTTAATTTGCAGGACGGCATCCTATAAATGCCTTTGCATAAATCTCCAATGTCACCACCTGGTGGTCAGTTGGTCGTGAATTAACAACAGCACTGTTGAATGAATCTTCTCAAGGATAGGAAATCTTCATCATAATGTATAACCTTAAAGTCTTGCATAAAGAAGATAGAGTTTCTGAGCTACACATCGGTCTCACACCTGGTGTTTTGTCCTGATCTACTGAGCTTGCAAAGCTCAGGATATCACATGGTGTTTGTCGATACGGTCAGCTACAGTACGTAATGCATATGATGGATAGAAATTACATCTGTAAATAACAAACAAATAGCTAATGAGCTGCGTGGTAAACATATGTCATGGTGGCATGTGAATTATTCAGCAGATGCTTTTCTTATACATTGTGTTCTATTCACAGGTGTCATTCAGACCACAATAGATGTCTGTGAACTCAAAACAATGCCTATGATAACACAAAACAAAGCGCTGACCATTGATTGCACACCATAATTAAATTAACTTAATAGTCGTGGTAGATTTTTCTACTGACAGCTGTTGATTTATTTAGATCACGTAGATGCAGCCAGACTGGTTGAAATGGAACTGACTTAGATTAGAATAGACATCAGACTCGCTCAAAAGCAAGAGCAACAGAGAATCTGTAAACACCACTGCAACCTAACATCTCAACTCAGTCTAGAATCTGATGTATTCTAGTGAAACGGCAGGATGTTAACCATATATACACCCGCACAACCCTACACACACTGACGTCTGCATCAGGAGGAGTGTCACACTCTTCAGGACACTAGTAATGACTGTCAGTCTATCCACCACCTCTAGAGAAAGACAGTGGATGGAAACACACCACACCACTCAGCACACAGAAAAAGAGCAGTGAGGGAAAAACTTAACAGAATGAATACTGACATGTACAAGTACAGAAAAAAACACTGCACTGCATCCCATCAAGCTTCTAGAAAATACTGTAAACGAAATCTATAGGGTGGATCTCTATCCTGTGCCTGCTTTCTCATTCGTATCTCATGAATGTTATAAAGTGTAAATTACACTGATCAAAACTATAAACTCAACACTTTTGTTTTTGCCCCCATTTTTCATGAGCTGAACTCAAAGATCTAAGACTTTTCCTATGTACACAAAAGGCCTATTTCTCTCAAATATTGTTCACAAATCTGTCTAAATCTGTGTTAGTGAGCACTTCTCCTTTGCCGAGATACTCCATTCACCTCACAGGTGTGGCATATCAAGATGCTGATTAGACAGCATGATTATTGCACAGGTGTGCCTTAGGCTGGCCACAATAAAAGGGCACTCTAAAACGTGCAGTTTTATCACACAGCACAATGCCACAGATGTCGCAAGTTTTGAGGGAGCGTGCAATTGGCATGCTGACTGCAGGAATGTCCACCAGAGCTGTTGCCTGTGAATTGAATGATAATTTCTCTACCATAAGCCATCTCCAAAGGCGTTTCAGAGAATTTGGCAGTACATCCAACCGGCCTCACAATCGCAGACCACGTGTAACCACACCAGCCCAGGACCTCCACATCCAGCAACTTCACATCCAAGATCGTCTGAGACCAGCCACCCGGACAGCTGCTGCAACAATCGGTTTGCATAACCAAAGAATTTCTGCACAAACTGTCAGAAACCGTCTCAGGGAAGCTCATCTGCATACTCATCGTCCTCATCAGGGTCTCAACCTGACTGCAGTTCGTCATCGTAACCGACTTGAGCGGGCAAATGCTCACATTCGACGGCGTCTGGCACTTTGGAGAGGTGTTCTCTTCATGAATGAATCCCGGTTTTCACTGTACAGGGCAGATGGCAGACAGCGTGTATGGCGTCGTGTGGGTGAGCGGTTTGCTGATGTCAACGTTGTGGATCGAGTCCTGCCAATATCCAGCAACTTCGCACAGCCATTGAAAAGGAGTGGACCAACATTCCACAGGCCACAATCAACAACCTGATCAACTCTATGCGAAGCAGATGTGTTGCACTGCGTGAAGGATACTGACTGCCACACCTGTGAGGTGGATGGAGTATCTCAGCAAAGGAGAAGTGCTCCCTAACACAGATTTAGACAGATTTGTGAACAATATTTGAGAGAAATAGGTCTTTTGTGTACATAGAAAAAGTCTTAGATCTTTGAGTTCAGCTCATGAAAAATGGAATTTTAATTTTGTTAAAATTAAAAAAAAAATTTTGAAAAAATAAATGAAAAATAATTTTGTTCAGTGTAGAATGGCTTTTATACTGCCACTCTTCTAAGAAAGAAACTAATAGAACATTATATTAATATTAAAACATCTAATTAATTATTAATACATAAATATAATAATTTATAAACCTGAAGAGAAACATTCAAATCATTGTTTATAAAATTATTTTTCAAATCTAAAAATTCTGTACTGTATTTTGCAGTTCTGAGAAATAAATTCAGAATTGAGACTCACAATTCTGACTGTTTTTCTCAGAATTACATGTTTATATCTCGCAATTGTGACTTTTTTTCTCAGAATTGCACGTTTATTTCTTGCAATTGTGACTTTTTTTCTCAGAATTGTGAGTTTATATCTCACAATTTTTACTTTTTAACACGCAATTGCGAGTTAGTGAGTCCGAATTGTGAGATATAAACTTGCAATTTTGAGAACACAGTCTTTTTCCCTCCTCAGAATTGGACTTTATAACTCGCAGTTCTGAGAAAAAAAGTCAGAATTGCGAGATGTAAACTAGCAACCGTGAGAAAAAAGTCTGAATTGTGAGATATAAACTCGCAATTTACCTTTTTTATTTTTCTATTCAGTGGCAGAAACAGGCTTGTCATGTGTAATATTATCTCAAAATACCTCAAATTGTCAACAATGAGTTCAGCAATTATGAGTTCTAAGGTTCTATATGGTCACATGGAAATAACAAAGACGTGGTGCAAAACAAACAAGCCTTAGTTTGTCTAAGAGAATATTTAAATAACCAGTGCTGTGTTGCTGGAGTTTGTTTGGAGACCACAGGTTGAAGCCATGAATGTTAATTACTTGAATTAAATGGAAATGTATTTTTGGGCTTTGCTTATAGCCTTGCTTCATTCAACATCTTGTTCAGATTTATTTAAGACTGCAATAATTCTCGTACATGTCTTGATTAGATTGTATTTTCTAAACATATACTCTTAAACATAGAGATGTGTCAATAAATCTGTTGCATATCAAATTTTTTGAATTCTCATACCTGTTAGTGAAGACTTTGCTGTAATTAAACACTTGAATCTCCAGCATCTCGTCACCATCCACTTGACTCCCGATTGGCCAACGGAATGCCTGGAAAACAAACCAAACAAAAATCAATCTGTTCAATCTTTTTGAACATACTGTAGACCTTTCCATGTTAATTTTCCACATTATATTAGAATATTATAAAATCCAAAAGAGCTCTAGCACCACACCACACTATTAGGCTATAATTTCTTATTATATCAAACGAAAGCAAGCTAATTATCTGAATCATTAATGACATTCCAATAAAACCCTAATCTGAATTAAAAAGGATGTGTTCTACAGGAAATCATTAACGACACAACAGGAAATCAGCAGCTGAACGTTATCGATACTGTGCCATGCTTGGGGATTTAAAGAAGCTTGTTTATGCCTCAGAGTACAATATAAAAAAAGGTCATTGTGAGATAAAGTTTATAAAGTTGCAAATATGAAATTTTAAATCGGCATCCATAAGGAACAGAATTTGATTTAACTGTTTTTCTCTATCATGACCAAGCTTCAATCTAAATAACACTAGTCACTTGCCATTTACTCGTCATTAACATCCCAAAATTCATTATGGATTTCAGTGTGAATATTATATAGGATACTGAAGGATGACCCACTTGCATTCCCTTTTGAACTAATTGTTGCAATCTATGACACTGCAGGAGTCTTTTCTGCCGCTAGGGCTCTTAACAGTGGGATGATGCATTAGATCCCACATGGACATGGACTCCCATCTGGCTCACTGATCTATACAGACAAACGGGCTGCCCTGAGGGCTGCTGAGGCGTTCTGTTTCACTGCGATTATGGAGAACAGCGGTACTCCACTGCCAGGCTGTGGGACCACAATGTTTCTTGCCAAATAAATCAGTGCAGCGATGTAACTGGCCAGGATGCTCTGACTAAGGGAATGAGATTTGTTGCTGTGTGGTTAAAAAAAGTCACAGAGGCCACATGCAGGTGAATGCGGTTGTCACTTCTGTTTAATCCTGTTTTGAACACAAAGTTGGGTTATTTACAGGAGTGACAGCCTCATTCGACAGGCAAATTAAGTCTTGAAAAATTCAAGAAGAGATAACGACGCGTCTACAGAACACTGTCACGTTCCTTTCGGGATCCAGGGAGACGAAGAGACGAGGGATAACAAAACTTAGATTTTTATTTTTAACTAAACAGACACGGCACATCCAAACAGATAAGTTGACATTTAACAGCTGACATAGAGACAGGGAAACACAGGGCTTAAGAACACAAGGAAATCAGATGGGAAGAACTCAAACAGGTGGGGAGCAAATCAAACACGGATGGTTACAAATCAACTCATAATGACAGGAACAGGAACAAACCAAATATGGGCACGAGAGGAGGGGGAAACACAAGACAGGACTGACATTACTCCCCCCTCCCGGAAGGCGCGTCCCGCGCCTAGCAACATCCAATGGGGAGGGGGGGTGGGCGCTCTGGAGGCCTCTAGGGAACAGGAGACACAGACGGCCTCCAGGGCGGCGCCCGTTCCGGGAGCCATGGCGGGTCAGGGGAGTCGGGCGGCCATGGCGGGTCAGGGGAGTCCGGCGGCCATGGCGGATCCAGGGAGTCCGGCGGCCATGGCGGATCAGGGGACTCGGGATGCCATGGCGGATCCGGGGAGTCCGGCGGCCATGGCGGATCAGGGGACTCGGGATGCCATGGCGGATCCGGGGAGTCCGGCGGCCATGGCGGATCAGGGGACTCGGGATGCCATGGCGGATCCGGGGAGTCCGGCGGCCATGGCGGATCAGGGGACTTAGGATGCCATGGCGGGTCTGCCTCCGAGACCTCGGCCCCAGCCCCCACCTCGGCCTCTCTGGCAGGAGCCCTACTACCCCCCCCCAAAATTTTCCTGGGGAAATTAGAGGTGGTCCTGGGCTGGGGTTCAGGGGAAGCGGACTCTAGGGAGCACCTTCGTGGCGCAGGCACAGGGGGGCGCTCTGGCAGCGCAGGCTCTGGGCGGCGCTCTTGCAGCGCGGATTCAAGGGGGCGCTCTTGCAGCGCGGAGACAGGGAAGCGCTTTCGTGGCGCAGGCCCTGGGCGGTGCTCTTGCAGCGCGAAGACAGGGAGGCGCTCTTGCAGCGCGGATTCAAGGGGGCGCTCTTGCAGCGCGGATTCAAGGGGGCGCTCTTGCAGCGCGGATTCAAGGGGGCGCTCTTGCAGCGCGGATTCAAGGGGGCGCTCTTGCAGCGCGGATTCAAGGGGGCGCTCTTGCAGCGCGGATTCAAGGGGGCGCTCTTGCAGCGCGGATTCAAGGGGGCGCTCTTGCAGCGCGGATTCAAGGGGGCGCTCTTGCAGCGCGGTGCTGGACGGGACCAGCGGAGAGGGGCTCTTGCGAGGGGCCGGCTCTGGCGGGCACTTGCGAGGGGCCGGCTCTGGCGGGCACTT
Source organism: Acrossocheilus fasciatus (assembly GCA_036784905.1). Lineage (NCBI taxonomy): Eukaryota > Metazoa > Chordata > Actinopteri > Cypriniformes > Cyprinidae > Acrossocheilus > Acrossocheilus fasciatus. The sequence goes on along the minus strand of CM071957.1, from coordinate 21,923,674 downwards.
GCGAGGGGCCGGCTCTGGCGGGCACTTGCGAGGGGCCGGCTCTGGCGGGCACTTGCGAGGGGCCGGCTCTGGCGGGCACTTGCGAGGGGCCGGCTCTGGCGGGCACTTGCGAGGGGCCGGCTCTGGCGGGCACTTGCGAGGGGCCGGCTCTGGCGGGCACTTGCGAGGGGCCGGCTCTGGCGGGCACTTGCGAGGGGCCGGCTCTGGCGGGCACTTGCGAGGGGCAGGCTCTGGCGGGCACTTGCGAGGGGCAGGCTCTGGCGGGCACTTGCGAGGGGCAGGCTCTGGCGGGCACTTGCGAGGGGCAGGCTCTGGCGGGCACTTGCGAGGGGCAGGCTCTGGCGGGCACTTGCGAAGGGCAGGCTCTGGCGGGCACTTGCGAAGGGCAGGCTCTGGCGGGCACTTGCGAAGGGCAGGCTCTGGCGGGCACTTGCGAAGGGCAGGCTCTGGCGGGCACTTGCGAAGGGCAGGCTCTGGCGGGCACAACATCCCCTCATACTCCACCAATAGTCCTAGGGGTACCTGTGGCCGGCTTGCGTGAGCCGCGATCGGCGGCTGGTGAGAGGGGGCCGCGGACGGCGGCGGACTTGCGTGGGCCGCAAACGGCGGCTGGCTTTCGTGAGCCGCGATCGGCGGCTGGTGAGAGGGGGCCGCGGACGGCGGCGGGCTTGCGTGGGCCGCAAACGGCGGCTGGGGATAGTGAGCCGCGGACGGCGGCGGGCTTCCGTGAGCTGCGGCTGGCGGCTGGTGAGGGGGGGCCGCGGATGGCGGGCTAGTTCCGGCTCGGGCCCGGACGCTTCCCAGACACCGGTAAATAGCCTCTCTCCAACACAGTCCCGTGGTGTCTGGGAGCTCCATGGGATGGTGGAGGTTGGCTCCGAGCCGGAAAAGATGGAGAATGCCCGCGTCTTCCAGCGGCATTCCCCTCGCGAGCTTACAGAACTCGGCCGCATACTCGTAGAAGGGGAGATTCCGTCGGGCAAGGGCGAAGACCTGCGCGGCGACTTCCATCGCCGCGGGAACAAAAAAAACAGGAACAACAAAAAACTTTTCAAAAAGGGAAAACAAACCGGGGTAAATTGGCGCGGCCACTGTTGAATTTTTTGGTCAGCTGTTCTGTCACGTTCCTTTCGGGATCCAGGGAGACGAAGAGACGAGGGATAACAAAACTTAGATTTTTATTTTTAACTAAACAGACACGGCACATCCAAACAGATAAGTTGACATTTAACAGCTGACATAGAGACAGGGAAACACAGGGCTTAAGAACACAAGGAAATCAGATGGGAAGAACTCAAACAGGTGGGGAGCAAATCAAACACGGATGGTTACAAATCAACTCATAATGACAGGAACAGGAACAAACCAAATATGGGCACGAGAGGAGGGGGAAACACAAGACAGGACTGACAAACACATTGTTAAATGGCGCTATTAAAAGCATATCAGAGATGTTTGTTTCTCTTCTTCTAGTATGGTGTAAACAAATAATATGGAAAATATATTCCATCCAGATATATATATATATATATATATATATCCATCACACACTTGACACATGTAATTACCATTTGAATTAAATGATATTTAATAATAGATGTAAGGAGTTATACAAGACATATTTGTTAAATAATAACTATTACGGAAACAGAATTACATTTCAAATGGATTTCTCATGTAATTCGACGAGCAGCCAGCCATTACTCCAGTCTTTAGTGTCACATGATCCTTCAAAAATCATTTTATTATGCTGATGTGGAGCTCAAGAAACATTCCTTTTTATTATTACTGTTATAAATAGTTGTGCTGCTTAATATTTTTGTGCAAAATTAGATTTTTTTTCAGGATTCTTTGATAAATAGACAGTTCAAAATATATATTTTTTACATTATACATGAATATAATGAATACTGAATGTATTCTAGCTGAATAAAAGTATTAATTTCAAATTACCTTAATACTTCCAACTAAGAAAAAAATTCAACAGTAATATTTACATGCTCACATTTCTGTGAGGTTTCTCAAAATTTAAACTGTGTACATGAAATAGTGACGCTAGAGGAAAACAAGTCTGCAGTAGGTCCAAAACCTATTTCCTTCTCTTTTTTTAAAAAAAGCAAACAGAGAGTAACCCTGAATCAAAGAACACGGGGAACAAATAGGAAAGTAAATACAACATAATAAGGCCACTAGTTTCATCAGTATGCAGAAATGATTATATGAACCAGGGCAATTGGGTAATAATTTTATTTAAAATTGAACTCCTGGTCTACATGGCTTCTGGCAGTGACAGTGGATGAAACTGCACTATGTGTACATTTTAACCTCAGAATTATTGTGTAAAAAAGAAGACTTTTCATCCAGCTGTGTACAGATACAGTATCTTTCAACTAAAAAAAAGTGAAAATTGCAGTTTTACAACAGCTTGTTGTCAATGAGCTATGCAAATGAGGCTTACACAAGGAAATAACGTATTTAAGAATCTAAGTGAAACTTAATGAAAAAAAAAAATTTGTTGAGCTTTGTTGTTGACGATGGGATGCTGTTATTAACCACACACACACACACACACACACACACACACACACACACGTTAACTTCTGTCAATAGGACACCCACAGTCTTTAATTCCAAACACATTAGGATCATTTTTCTATTTGAACGTTATGGGTTCTCATCACAGTATGAGCAGTTAATGCGATGAGAGACATGATTCGCACTAGAGAGTGAGAGATGCGTACCAGACGCAAACACAGGACTACAACTGAACATTTTATAACACTGAAGGGAAAAATGGAAACACAGGAGGAGTCATATGGCATGTATGGAAACTGTGAAGTCATGTCGAACACGAAAGGGTGAAGGGAGGATGTGTGTGAGATTTACTAGAGGTCTCAAACCGCCTCCATTCGCACTCGAGCAGCTGCACAGACTGCAGCACAAGTCTATATGCTAAATCTACAGAGAGGAGCCGCTGATGGAGTTCTGCAGGAGTTGTGCGCTTTGCTTAGCTTCATGGTCTGAGCCAAATACCCACGGGGTAAAGTCCAGCCAAGCACAATGAGGATTTTCCCCTCAAATCCCTCAGCTCCAGTGCAGCATCTATACTCACTACCACAGAGGGTGTAAAATATGAAGAATAATAAACAATAGGAGATGGAGTTGCTCATTAGAGAGAAAGGAATAACTGGCAGTGAGGGCTTATTTTAAACCCACTCATCTCTACAATCCCCCGCGTACGTTTGGCCTTTGGTACGTTTATTAGAAAGCTTCAGGTGAGAGGCGTTTCTGAGAGTATGGACAAGAATTAAGAAAATGAAGAGTTGAGATAGGGGTCATCTCTTTAACCTGCTTCATGCTCCCTGTGGATCTAAAAAAATCTGAAAGCTACTAGAAATCACTCTCATGACTACAAACTGCATAAAGTCATATGCTTCAAACAAATCCCAATCATTATCACACAAGCATACCATTGAGAATTAAAAGCATTTTGCGAGATATTTAATCATACTTCAAATTATCTCATGGGATGTTAAAGCTCAGCACAATTATAAATGAATAGTGATGCAAAATATATTGTAGGATGGTAATTTACTTAAAAGTTAATCTTTACTTAAAATGTTTAATAACCCTGTTAAATGTCATTTTCAGCCAATTTCATCTTATTGTGATGCCTAATGCATTTGTAAAACGTTTGATTTTTAAAGAGCTTTTTTTGTCATTTATTTAGACAAAATAGTACCAAATTTTAACATTGGCCATTTTTCGAGTATTGACCATAACATGAAAATAACTATTGACATATTGCTATCAGCCAGAATCTTAATACATGTACATGGTGCATCCCTATTAATGAACAACCAAAATATTGTGTGAAAATGTAAACAGCTCTACATAATTCACTTTGCCACCAATAATTACAGACAATGTTATTACAACAAATCTGTATTAAGCTGCAACAAGCCCTTTTATAATCATTAATAATACCCTTACAAATGCTACTGGCTATGAAGAGAACAGATTAGAAGGAATTACAGTGACTGTGCCCATAGATCCAAATCAGATGAGGGATATTTCTGAATTTATCTAGTGGATGATAAGGCTACTGATTAAAAAAATTATCTGCAGCTCAGAGATATTTTTGTAACAGCATTTGTAAGGCGGCTGCATTCATCAACACAAAGATGTACCGCTAGCTCACAGTTCCCCACCATTACTAATTAACCCAGGAAATAAAAATTAATTGGACAAAAATAGCATGACACATTCTCTCACATTATGTTCTAAGCATAAGCTTCACCACATTTTATATTCATGGTTAAAACGGGAAATATGGTAAGAAAAATAAACTTCATATTCAATATATCATCAAAAAAGTTTTAATTATACAAATTTGCTTGTAAAATTCTGTTGTTTTAAGGATGTTTAGATGTTGTTTATGAAAAACTATGATTAAGAAAATGACTGCAATGTGTAGAAAATTGCAATGCCTGAAATGCAGTCAGATTATTTGACGATCACTTCCCAAGTTTGTACATAAAACCTTTAAGAAATAAAAAAATAAAGTTCAGCACAGGTTATGGAATAATCCTGTTTCAAGCATTTTTCTGTCAATGAAAAAAAAAGACTTATCTGCCCATCCTGGTGCCAGAAGGTTTGAGCTCAGTGTCTTGTTTGACTGGACTCTATTTCACTGGAGATAACTCTGAGAAATAGAGTTCATTCAATCTTTCCTCATCTCTCACTCTCACTTTTTTTCTCTGGGATACACTGCAGACTCACATTAACCAGAGAAACATGTCACAAACGCATTTTTCACAAATTCTAAACCCCAAGCAGTGTTTATATTGTGACTCATAATAAACTATAAATAATAAAATAATAAATCTGTAAGGGACAATGTACATGTAACTATTCAACAAGTAAATAAATTAATTAGATTTTTATTTGATTATATGATTATTGATTATTTTAGAATTGTACCTGTTTATTATTAAAAATTGCCAATTACAAAGTACAAAATAATCAGCCTAGCAACAAGACAAACACTGATATATTGACTGTATGTAAACATGATTATATATAAACATGCATGGTGCTATTGACCAGTCAGAGCCTAGTATTTCAGAAGGTCATGTAATAAAAATAAATAATAGTGACAATATGTTAAATGATCTCTTTCATGCTAACAAATTCACTACACTATTAAAAATAAAGGTTCTTTATTTATTGTTCAATGAAAAACCTTTAACATCCACGGAAATTTCCAATTTCACAAAAGGTTCAATATAGTGGAAAAAGGTCCTTTACATTTTTTTAAATGTTCTTTACACTAAAAAATGGTTATTTTAAGAACTGTTCACTGAAAGGTTCTTTGAGGAACCCAAACTGGCTCTTGTCTTTTATGGCATAATTGTGAAAACCCTCGTTTGGAACCTTTGTTTTTGCTTTGGAAACTATGTACAAGCTTTCAAAACAATACCATTAATCCAAACAATTATATATAAGTAGGTCAGAGGAGACAATTGAAGTTACAGTTGAACTCAAAAATCCGAGACTACACTAGAACCAAGTCTGAAGTAGTTAATATAAACATTGAATATGAATGATTGATCAAATTGCGAAGACCAAGACTCCCTTTGAGCTTTGAATAATCACCACAATAATCAAAAATACACAGATTACTTTACTTGAAAACATGCACCCTGGTTTTATCATCAACCTCAGTCATATTTTACCTACTTGCGTTTAATTTCTCCCACCAGTGGCTCTCTTATATAAGTTATGATAGAAGAGCTCTCTGCTCCAGTGATGAAGACATGAGGTGATTTGAGTTTGCAATTCAGCTCTAAGAAACTAAGGGCCGCCTCACCATTTAAATGCATGGAGAGTGAATTATTCAATGGCAAAGGATCACACGCTTTGACATGCCACATCTCCCTCCCCCTCACTTCTTCTCTTTCTTTTTGTCTGAGATTTAGATAATGGAAAGATGCATGAACACTCAACTATTTCAGCGAAATCAATGTCTCACTACTAGGTACAAAATGTGCACTGGTCCTGACATCAAACCGCATCTCTAATCAGCCTGCTCAGTCAAGCCCCCTGGTGTTTTTCTTTCTCGCTCTCGCTTGCCCTTCCACTTTTCCTTCTCCTCCTCTCCTACATGTTTAACTGTCTCTTTCTCACATATTATACGGTTTAGTCACTTCTTGCAATTTGAGTTATTTGAGCTTAATTTCTCAGCTCTTATGTTCAGATTTATCTTCCAACCTCCGTAATGTTTCATACTGCCACATGAAGACGCTTCCTGACATTAATACAGCAAGTTAAAGCACTTCTTATTTCAGAATCCCAGTGTGCAGCCAACGCTCAGGAACATTTCAGCTAATTAAGCTGATTAAAAACAGATTGTTTTGATTTACCGCAGTAATCTGGAATGATTTAATGTGGCCATTACTTCTGCGCTCTTCCCTTTCTACACCATATGGCCTCACAGTGTGTGATTTCTCCTGCAGCACCTCAAACATCTCACCCTCTGCAGACATCTCTAGGTGACCTCACTCACTTCTGAGTCACAGCAAACTCAGATCTTTTCTTTTGCCATTAAATCTCTCAAGCATCATAATGCAGACATGAATTTACATGCCTGTATGTTGTTTTACAAATTCTAAAGACAGGGGGCAGTAATGTTAGACATTATCAGAAGCCAGCAGCACTGTATTATGCAACTATGCAGATTGTGTGTACTGTTTGACAATAAGGGAGTTAAATGCTAAATGCTAGCCTATTTTTGAACGTACTTTAAAATAAATAAATAAATAAAATAAAAAAATCACCAGAACTTTTGTTCATTTATTTGTCTAAAAACACCTTCCTACAACAATGGTTCTCAACTGGCACACAAAGTTGTTGTGATTGGATCACTGTCACGAATCCGGTCCATGGCCTTCCATCCGATTGCCACCAGAAGTCGCCCTTCCATTATACTGACTCTCACACTACACAGACTGTTTTACGTTACCTTGGACTACATTTCCCACGTTCCATTTGACTAATCACACGCTCACCTGTAACCAATTACACACACTATATAACACCCACTCAGATCCTTCTCAAATCACCAAGTATTGTTTAGCATTTATCACTGTGTTAGCTGATAGCTACTTTACGGAGCCTGCCCTAGTTTTCCTAAGCCTGATTCGGATGGTAATTGTTTCTCATATGGATGTCTGTAAAAATAAATTTACGTATCACCTCAGTGATAAAACTCATGGATTCAGATGGCGATTTATTCACAGTGGAGGAGTGAGTTCTGTGATCCTACAAAACTGGGAACGCGCTGCTCACGTGGCCAGTCACATGATTGTCTGCTGTTATTTACAAATTTATTCTTATTATTGTGTAAAAATGTACTTAAAAATACTTATTATTATATAAAATGTATTCTTATTATTCCAAGCATATTTTATAATGTATAATCCTATTTATTAATTGATTATTTAAAATCTCCTGTTTAAAAATTGGAAAATAGACGCGCTATAGTTGTATATAATTATACGCAATATATATCAGTTTATAATACACATTTTAAAATTGTATTGCATACCTGCTGCTGCCATAAAAAAAGACCCATTTCAAATGTTTACGTGCTTTTCTTCTCTTTCTGCTCCCAGTTGCTGTGGTGGAGCAGTTAGGAAGTATTGTTCTTTTAAATACTTTCCAACATTTTAGAAATAAATATGTATGCAAATTACACCGAAGTACAACATTACCTTACGGTGTTCGGGAGTGCTCAAAAAGGGTTTAAACACTGAATTTTAAATCTATTTATTCTCGTAATCTCAGAGATGTGGATTCGTACGGCAATTAAATTACCACACAACCTTGGTGTTTGTCAAAAAACAGTAGGTAATTTGGCCGGGGATTTTTACGGGGGTGGTGAGAGATAAACACCGACATTCTGGATTCGGACGGCAATTAAATTGCAGACTACCCCCTGTAAATGGTGAAAATCACTTACGTCCCCCTGAGAAACAATTACCGTCTGAATAGGGCTATAGTCTTGCCTTGCCTTGCCTGTTTTCCCATGTTCAGATTCTTGCCTGTGTATTTTGGATTACCCTTTTGTCTTGCCGTTTGGACTCTGTTTGCCCCTGTCTGGGCTTTTGCTGTGTAACTGGATTATCTCTCTTTGCCTTGCCCTGTTGGATTTTGTTCGCCGGAGACTTATCACGTCTGTCCTTGGATTACTCTTTGTCTTGCCTATGCCATACCTGTTGTTGTTGTCAACCCATGCCTGTTTGTGACTATGTCGTGGAATAAAGCTTTGCATATGGATCTGCACGCTTCCTCTGTTCAGTCCGTAACAATCACAGATGCCAGAGAAAAACAATGCTAAAGCAAATAAATAATTAAAATGAAACTAACCATACATGTGCACAGATAGCATAGAAAAATAAATAAGTTTATTTACTTTTAAAAATGGAGAAGAAAATCATAACCAGTTGAGAATCACTGCTCTCCTGCTGTGCTCAATAAATTCAGTTCACAGGTGGACTTTAAAACAACAAATTAATTTGCCACCTTTTCATTAGTGATCTGAACTGAAGGATTATCGTTTCTGTGCACAACATTTGTTCACGCTCCAAATTAAAAACACAGCATCTAATGTGAAATGTCAAGATTTCACATTTCAGAGAAATGTCAGCATGAAGCAAGTGGTTTAAAACTGTTGGAAAGCTGAACAGAAAGAATAATCAGACTGACAAAAGAGAGAGATTGGTGCAATTTGGTCCTTCATTGGGCCATTTGGGAGAATGATCATATTAGATGAGATCTGCTGGTCATGATGAGACAATTCCCCATCAGTATAATGAGAAAGCAACTCTTATTTCTTCATTGAAACACTGATGCAGCGTGATAGGCATAGCTGAAGTTTTGTGATGGACATGAACTAGTGGGGGCTAGCTTTGTATGTTTCAGCAATAACAAGCTTTTCACCGCCCCTGGCCTCCTCGACAAGTGGTTCCTCATGAGTCATCGTCAGCCTTTCTCACGACAGCGACCTGCTCAGTTCATGCCAGAGGTCCACGGGGAGCTCACTAAAACCTGGCGAGCTCCTTACTCGGCGTGTGTGAACCCCTCTACTGCGGCAGCTCTCACCACTGTTGACAGCGCTGAGGAAAAGGGGTATTCCAAGCTCCCCCCTCTCGAGGAGGTGGTGGCTGCACACCTGCTTCTGCCGGCGAATGGTGGACTGAAGACGGCAACACATCCTTCAAAGCTCTGCAGGATGACGTCAGCGCTTGCCAACAGAGTCTATGCAGCGGCTGGCCAGGCCGGTTCTGCCCTGCATACTATGTCCGTGCTCCAAGTGTTTCAGGCCAAACTTCTCTGTGACTTGGACGAGTCTGGCCGAGATCAAGGCGCATTCTCGGAGCTCCGAGCGGCCACGGATTTGGCTCTGCATGCTACCAAGGTAACGACGAAGGTGGTGGGCAAGGTGGGCAAGGTGGGCAAGGTACTCAGCTGAACCTAACGGACATCAGGGACGTCGAGAAAATTACCTTCCTCGATTCCCCGGTTTCGCCCAAAGGACTCTTCGGTCCAGCTGTGGACGATTTTACGGAGCACTTCACTGAGGCACAGAAGACGTCGCAAGCGCTGCGTCACTTCCTGCCTAAGTGCTCCAGCCCGGTGACTGTTTCAAGCCGCCCCAAGCCAGCGTCCACTCAGCAGCCTGTTAAACCAGCGCAGGCTCAGCTCTCACAAAAGCTGGAGCCGGGGCTTCAGCAGCGCCCCAGATCGGCAAAGAGGTACCCCTTCCCCAAGCGTCAGTGCCCATGCCCTCGCGTAACGCTGGATCCTGGGCCTCAGAAGCCATCCTGATCTGCGTGCGGAGAGGAATTCAGAGGCGTGGTGCAGACCTTTGTGCAGGACAACGAATCCCACGTTCTCCAAGCCAAAGTGCACACACTGCTTGCAAAGGGTGCCGTGGAAGCGGTCCCCTTAGCGGACAGCGAGTCAGGCTTTTACAGCCGCTATTTCGCCTCCAAAGACAACTGTCACTGCCCAACCTATTTCTCAAAGCAGCGGGATGCTCTGGCCCACGACTGGCCCAACACCCGTCTGTATGCATTCCTTCCGATCGCCCTGCTACCCCAGGTTCTCCCGAGGCTGGCCAGACTATTGGCAGAAAATGAGCTGGTTGTTAAGTTCCTTAGAGGTGCTCGGCGGTTAAATCCTCCTCGCCCTAAGACTGTACCGACCTGGGACTTATCTATAGTCCTCGGGTCCCTCAAGGGTCCTCCCTTTGAGCCACTTCAAACAGCTGGCTTAAGGGTCATGACACTCAAAACCGCTCTACATCAAGCGTCCATCAAGCGAGTGGGTGACTTGGAAGCCCTGTCTGTCAGTGCTTCCTGTCTTGAGTTCGGACCCAATGACTGTAAGGTCGTTCTTCAGCCACGCAGCGGCTATGTACCGAAGGTGCTCACAACTCCGTTCAGAGCCCAGGTTATCTCCCTTCTAGCCATCCCTGCAATGGATGGTGATCAGGGGCCTAACTTGCTATGCCCAGTTCGAGCAATGTGCGTATACTTTGAGCATTCTAAGTCGTTTAGACAGTGAGAACAGCTCTTTGTGTGCTTTGGAGACGTGCTCTAAAGCAAAGGCTATCTCATTGGATAGTAGAGGCTATCACCCTAGCCTATGCTTCAGTGGGCGTACAGTGCCCTATAGGTGTGAGGGCCCACTCCACAAGAGGAATGGCCTCCTCCTGGGCCTGGTCCAGCGTAATCTCTATTGAGGAGATCTGTGTGGTCACCGGCTGGTCGTCGCCATCTACCTTTATTAGATTCTACAGTTTGGATGTCCCTGCCCTGCAGACACAGGTACTATCTGCTTAATGCTACTTTTTTCCTCCCTTCGGGCAGGAAAGGCTTATGACAAGCAGACCCCAGATTCCACTCGGGTCTCTTATAGCTCAGACTCACGGGGCCCACACTGAGTGTGCCTGAACTGAGCTTGCGGAGCAGGCTTAGTTCTGCTTCTGCTTATAGCACATTGTTACTGGATGCGATCCCCAAAGCAGTCATCAATGATGACGCAACGGGAGTTACCTTTCGATAGGGAATGCTCCAGTTACTCACGTAACCTCGGTTCCCTGAGATAAGGGAATGAGCGTTGCGTAACTGGCGGGGCTGTAGCTATATACTTAAATGCATATGCATGCATTAATACAAAGAGCAGCAGTGGTGCTATAATAGCATCTTTATGATCTTCTGCAGACCCATTTTTTTTTTAACAAAAAAGGATTTAGAGACAAGCATTCATTTTTTAAACATACTTTTATTGCCTTTGGTTATATGATGAATTCCTGTGCAACTATGTCATCACTTCAAGTATTCACTCACTAGCATTCACAGAAAATGCATTTCACTAGGCCCATATTGCAGTCCTGGTATATAGTGTTTCCCAACATTTATTGTTTTATGCACTCCCACAGCCCCATTAGTGAAGTTCAAGTACCCTTTCTTCAAAACAAAACCAGAAAGATGTTCCCTCACTCATAGTAAAGAAGTTTGAAGAAACATTATCTATTAAATTAAAAATAATTGACACTGTGAAAGAAAAACAGCTCACCACACAGCTTTTTCTGTATTTAATAAGACATCTGAGCTTGTTTGTCTTCTACAAGGACCAATCCCAGAGAAACTTTCTCTGAAACACCTAACAGCACATTTATTTATAAATAAAACCCAGATGGCATGTTTATACCATCTACCAATAAGTCAAATCAATTCCATGTGCGGTGGAATATAAATAGCATAGAAACTCATGACCAAACATGAAATATCTCCCACAAGCGAATACATTGGCATTTTTACTTATTTTAATGCCAAGTTATGATTTACAGGTGAAAAGACATACAAGTCTACCAAAGTGAAGTCAATATCTTTCCAACCACTCCTTGAAAGCTGTTTAAGAACTACCTGGGGTTCACGTTCCCCTGGTTTTAGACATTACAAGATGGGAAAGAAATTGCCTGCCACAAAGGATTCAGGAAAGTCTTTCTCCATCAATCACTCACTTTTTCATTTACATTTGCCATTAAACTGCTAAAATACAAGCAATAGAATTTGTACACATCCAAACAGGATATTCTACCCACTGAAGTTTCATCCACCACAAGAAGTACCTTAACCAGCGTGAACGCCAAATGTTCACATCAGCTGCCGTTAACAACAGAGTTTCTTGCTGGACTCCTGCAGATAAAATCAATGTTTTAAAGACTGGCACTCCTGCAGAGCTGATGTAAAGGAGGGCAATTTTGCACATAGCTGCAGCAAGCGTCTGCTTTGAACCTTGTCTGTCCATCACAGTCAACATCAGGTTGCAGGCCTAAAGCAGTGTGCAACAGCACTGCAATAATAAGCCACACAGCATTGAGAAGTGTTTAGATGTTATTTATATTACATAAAAGACTAACCAAAGATTGTGTGGAGAAAATTCAGCATTTTACTATGAGAGCAAGACATATCCGGTTAAATTATGTACAAATTATGTATGTTTTGTCTTTGTCAGCGTCTGTGAGCTTGTTGAAGATAAAATAATAATTGCTCATGCATACACAATATCTGGGTCCATTCTGATTCAAATGAATAGTCTATTTGAGAGTGTACAATGAGTACAGCTGGCAAGAGCCCTGAAAGGTGTACTCAGCTGCACATAGCAGGATTAGAAAACAAGGATTAAAAACTGCTGTTTGGTTGGACTGAGATAGTAAGGCTATGAGAAAACAAGTGGTGGGATACATGACAGAATGAGAGAAGCAGAATTTCAGAACAAATACGTTAGTAGAGATGTAGGGAAAATTCACTTAAAAGAACAGTCCAACCAAAGATTAAAATTCTGTAATCATTTACTTACCCTCGTGTTTCAAATCCACGAGAATTTCATTTACATACAGTATATTAATGAAACCTGAGAGACTTCTGTCCTAACATTGAAAGTCCACAAAACCAAAACTTTACTGCATCAAAAGGTACAAAAAACATTCCATTAAGCAATAGATCTGGAATGACATGAGGGTGAGAAAATTCTGACAATTTTAAATTTTGGGTGAACTATCCTTTTTAACCTGTGTACAAATGTGCATACTTCTTGGTTTAAAGTAAGCAAAAATCAGAATGTCACATTAGTAGACTATGACATACTATAAAAGTATGGGAATTTAGATGCACCTTGAGGATGAACTGAGTTTCCAAGCCCCCTGTATTGTTTTAGTTCTTGGTTTACTGAAGGAATTATGGAAAACGGGTAAAAGCACAAACATGAACCCACAAAATCTGTGCTAAACGCAATTTATGCAGCAGAAAACGATATTCTGTATCGGCAATGCAAACCATGCTCAACTACACAGTGTGTCTGAATATATATATATGATCTTTAAATCATGAATAAAAGCTGTCATGATCAATAGAAAATGTACACAAACATCTCTTTTAAATAAAGTCTGCTTACTTTCTGTTTATGTCCTGCTATCAGTGTTAGACAGTGTTAGGTACATTAAAAGCCACATTACTTCTGATGAATATGAAACCAGATCACGCCTGCCTGATAAACCTGAATGAAAAAACAATGCTGGTGCAAACACAAACATGCTTTTAAATAAAAGAGAGAGCGACTGCATCTCCTACAGTACTAGAAGTGTTGTCTGAACTGTCTTGTGGGGTTCGGTATGAAATCTGTGATGTAATCATAAGTGGAGAGTGGGTTCAGTAGATTTGAAGTGTGTAACGGCCCTCTCTCACCGCCCAGTAATGATTAAAATATTACCACAAAATTATGAGTGAGCGATTGAAAAGGAAATGAAGAGGCTGGAGTTCAACCAGAAAGGTCATGGGGCATATATGGAAGCAACATAAAAACTAATTATGTTTCCCGGCCCACTTAGCAGAAAAAAATGTCAACTTTATTCTTCCACATTGAGATAATCTCAAATTATTATTATTTTTCTTTTGTTTATTGCTTTACTCACTATGAGTCACTCTCTCTCTCTTCTTATCTTACAGTACACACAGTAGAAACACCGCCTTCTCTATTAACATAGACAAAAGACCAATCAGCAAGGAAGGAAGCAGAACTTCGTTTTTAAATAGAATCAAAAGAGCATTTTCGTAACGCTTGCTGTTTGCAGCGCTGGAAAAAATCAACAACCCCCTCCAAAGGTGAGACGAGGCTAACACTAGTGTGGGAGTCCCCATCACGACTGACAGCAAAACATAATTGAATTACTGCCTACTATGAGGATATACAAGTATATAAAAAAAAAACACACTAAACCAGCAAGTTATTATTAATGCAAATAAAAACCTCTTTATTGGTACAAGATCAGAAAATATTTGTGGGGGGACAATGTGTATGACACACATCCTCAAGTCATATTTATGATTGAGAAAGTAATAAAGCTATCAAATTGCAGGGATATTTTGGAGTAAAGAAAGCTATCATTCAGAGAACTATATTAGCCTAATAGAAATTTAGCTGGTTTATCCACAAGCTTATTGCCACTTCATACTGCTGCGTTGCTTGCCTGAGGGTCTGTGCAAATAGCATTAATAGGATTCAGTGGGGCTAAATGTGATATGTTTGGTCACGGTTGAGCGGGCTGATTCCTTGAGTGATTCCTTCACCACATCCTCTCTCAGGGAGAGAGAAATCAAATTTGTAGTGTATATATGTTTCACTGCTCTGAGGTCGACAGTGTTAGTGTCACGCTTGAACATTCTTGAGTTAGTAGCCGAAGCTGGAGAGATAGCAGGGGGATATACTGACCTGCTCAAACCGAGCTTCATCCTCGCAGTTTTCCAGCACCCGAGAGAAAAAGGAGAGACCTGCATGGAGAAAAACAAAGTAAAAGGTCAATATAGAGCATAGCATCAAAGCAGTGCTATGTAAGAAACATTGTGTAATATAATAAAGACTGCAATGTCAAATATTATAATTCTCTGTGTGTCTGTGTGTCTGTGTATATATATATATATATATACATGTTTTGGTAACAGAGAAGCACAGAGAGCTACCATTATCATAAAACCGCAACACACTAAAACGGTGAAGTGTGAAACTGATTTATAGAAGGGATGGGGTATAAATATTAAGGAAAGCAAGAAACTCCTTTTTTCAACCCTTTGCATCTTCTCTGACCAAGAGACCTGTCTAATACAGAACAGTGCTTGTTGTTTGTTGTCAGTGTATGCTTGTG
The DNA here is from genome assembly GCA_036784905.1 of Acrossocheilus fasciatus. NCBI lineage: Eukaryota > Metazoa > Chordata > Actinopteri > Cypriniformes > Cyprinidae > Acrossocheilus > Acrossocheilus fasciatus. The sequence continues at coordinate 21,908,403 of CM071957.1, read as the reverse complement.
AAAACAAGAACTGTCAATACAAATACATTAACACACCAATTTATGCACATATACACAAGCCTACACAAACACTTGAACACAAGAGATATTGCACTTGAGCAATTAATTCATGTTTTCTAGCTGAGGCACACAGGTAGATATGTTTAAGAAAGGTAACTAAATACATAAAGAATCATTACTTAGGGCCTCTGACACTAAAATAAACGGACAATACAATTCAATACAATGCTGCTTGTTCTTATTGTCTTCCCAGCCATCAATTTTTATAATGATAATTTTTTTGTTTTGTTGTGCTATTATAGTTTTATACAATCATACCATTGTCTACTGTTGTCTTGATTCTGTGTTGAACAATTGCACTGGTACAGGTCATGAGCTCTTAAATAATAAAATTAGTCAGAATTATGTCATTTTGAAATAAGTTATAAGTTATGTAATCTCAAAAGACAGACAACAAAATTCTCTTAGTCTCAGAGAAACATGCAGCATCTCATCTCAAACTCATTGCTGCCTGCTGTTGTTCACAGGAGCTTTTTCCCCAGGTAACATTTACATCTACCCTCTGTACACAGAGCTGTAGATCACAAAATGCTGAGCTGGTGAGGATTTTTTTTAACTTCAAAGTCATAACAGAAAAGCAAGAATTGATAAAAGCGTGATGAGGAAGAGTTTGTGAATCGTGCAGTACCGATGCCTTAATAAAGAGAGAACTGAGGGCAAAAATCACAAGGCTCGCAGCCTAGATTTAAAAGCACTTTTCCTTGGTGACAACAACAAGTAGACATAGATAAAAGCTCATATAACATGCATAAACTAGGCAGCGACTTAATAAAAATTGATGGCCAACCTGTAAAGCAAAATAACAATCTTGAACAGTATTGTCAATGATGTACAGTCTACACAAGGACTTTTCAAATTCCAATGTAATCACATCTGAAAGTCTGAAAGCCAATATTTTCATACATTCCATAATTTTCTATCTCTGACGAAACATTTTTATTGGGATTTTTCATTGTTCTCAGATGCACTCGTTGGTACTCAATCTAAGTTATGCAACCCACAGAGAAACAGGACACAGCTCAGTAGAGCCCTTCCGCTCCAGACAGCCTAGATCACTGCACACTGAGGGGAAGGCCAAAATGGGAGGCAAAGAAAGGGTGGCAGGAGAGCTGACAGTCATTGCCCTCAGAGAAAATGGGGGGGGGGGGGGATGTAACAAGACCATGCATCAAAATGACTTCTATTATTTGAAGTGTCTCAATAAAAATACATAAAATGCAGACCGTCACATTCTACATCATTTCTCTCAAAATGTCCTTCATAAGAAGATTCCTATTAATAATGGAAGATGTTTACTCCATTCTCTTTTTTTATTAGCAATAAAATGTTGTTTGTCCTAGCTCATTTCTGCTCCATTTAACTAAGGAGATTCCGTAATTTATCTTTTTATATGCTAGAAACACATAAAACTCCACACATATCTCTGGCTGTATTTGTCTCCCAACCACTCCCTCTTACAAACATACACAGAATGCATTATACGAAAAAGAAAATAATTGTGTCAGATGAACACTGAGCAACTGTCCAAGGTGCTGAAATACACAATACAGATAAAAAAATTAAAAAAAAAAAACAAAGAGAAAAAGAGGAGAGAAACAGGAGGAAAAAAGTCTTGTCATTCATATTCAGTGTCTTTAACAGACATGAAATCTAATGGATTGCTGAGGCAAGCCTCATAAGACAAGGAGTAATGAGATAAAACAACCAAAAATTCAAACAAATTTGGTTCACTTTTCACAATTTACAACTTTGTCCAGATTTAATACTTTTGGGGACCTTGAAGACAGTATTTGGAAAAGAATCCTAGTAGCTTACTGATCTATCCATTTGATTAAAACGCATTGCTTGAAATTAACAATGAATTAAACAGTACTGCAGTGAAAACTGAGAGCCTATAGTTGCACATATAATGAAAGCAGCTCACGCTTGTGTATGAGGCAATAATGTTAGTCTCTGTCTACCAGCAAGGGAGTTTTCAATCATCTAAAGCGATATTAAAAAACCCTCGGACGCTCTTTGATAAAAACATGCAGATTCAGAATAACTGGTTTTCTACAACTTTTCATCAGAGCCTCAAGTTACACAACACTGCATGATATATATATATATATATATATATAAAACTGGATAAATATTAAACCTACATATGTATAACACAAGATGCTTAATATACAGATGCATACACACTAAAACATTCACTGGAAATTAAAATTATTGCTCTATACCTCTGAAAGTCACTTTAGCGATGCGGTCCCCCTTTCCACGAAGCTCCGTGACAGTCCTCAGGTACACTACTAAAGCCATTTCAACTTAAAATGAAGAAAAATCAAAAGACTAAAAAGGTTTCATCACAAAGATCGCGGATCTATCTTGAACAACGCTGCATAACTTCTTATAAAATCATGTCCTAACTGCTTTTATTCGTTACATAAAAACCGGAAAAATGGTACAAGCTGCATCCTCTGTGCGCAATAACATGAAAAGAGTAATTAATAATTAAAGAGCTTTCATTTTCTCTCGCTTTACTATGTGCACATGTACACTCGTCAGATCCGCTCAGACACTCTTTCACTCTGCGATGCTCCTCGCCGCTCCGCACGAGCGCAATGTGATGACGGACGACGCCTGCAGGGGGCAGTCGCACACAGTCAAAACTCTCTCAGGGGAGGATTCTTGCAGAAACCACTGACAACAACCGCCCCGAAAGCTTCTTACCAGATTGATTATTGTTCGAGGCAGAGGCATAGTTTTATATATGCTATATAGAGTTAAACTGACAGATTAGCTATTAATAAAAACGATTATGCTAGTCTACATTGAAAAAAAAAAAAATAGGTTGCCAGGCAACCTTTTGTTGTCTTATCTGCGGTGCAGGTCAGCTTTGACACGCAGCAGCTTTATGATCGGATAATTTTCATAGTATTATTATCTACTCAGCCATGACTTTCAGAGGAAATGGTACTCTCATTACGCATAACAACACAGCCTACATCCCATCGTCTCTGATGCCCGGGTAAAAACATAGCTTATTTCTTATTTTGTGTGCAGGGCAGAATATTTGTCCCCTTGAATTGATTGTCAGGGTTAAGTTTTGCCGTTTTCACTTTCTTTTCAAATGATACAGAAAATGTGTGCTGTCATTTAATGTTAAATATATAAATCAATTAATTCAGTGAATTGAAATAAATTCGAATTAGCAATTAATTATGGCTGTTACCATTAAAATCTTACCATTTTACCATTTCTTTGGCATTTTTGACCCGTTTCCTGGTTTGGGTGAATTTCTAAACCTGGAGCAGGTAAATCATAAAACAATATTACCAATATTGCATCAACTGTTAATTGTGCAATTGCTGCATCATTTAAAGGTACTGTGGACACATTCCCACTACTAAATTCATGAATGGGGAGACTTTTGGCAATTCGTCCTTAAAGTACTTCCAAAACATCCGTTCTGCAAAGATGGCCTCTAGCAAAAGCTCTTACAATAGTGTGCCTCTGAGCTCCCATACCCAAGACAGTACGTTACCCTACTGGGTCCGGTACAACATTGATTTCAAAAGGCAGAAGGAGATCAAGGACTTCAACATGGTAAGAATGAGAATTAAGTTGTGTTTGAGGATCATGTTCTAAACTGCTCTCTTTTGTCTCACCGATTAGCCATGAACATTTTGGACTTCTCTTTTCCCCAGTTGTCACAGAAGCACAGGGAAAATTACAAAGATAAGACTGGCACTGTGCAGCCCGTCAATTACTTTGTCATGCCAGAAAAAGAGAAAAAGGAGCTTAGAAGATCCCTCCAGAGTGAATGTAAGAAATGAACTTTACTAAGCCATCTCAGCTATTTTAATTAAATTAACTATTTTACATGTTATCTTTTAAGTGAAAACCAAGAATTTAAAATATCTTCAGTATCTGCCTATATGAAACATTTGAATATATACAGTAATGTAGCCTGTGTGTGTGTGTGTGTGTGTGTGTGTGGCTAATTTTGAGTGTAATCTCTAAAAACTGCTCTTGGGCTTTCCTATTCCTTATCTCTTTCTCTCTAAATCCTCCGTCTCACACGGATCTAATTGCCTCTTTCATGGTCCCCTGAGACAGTCAGAGACTTTGGCTGTCCAGTGATTGTTTGTGATGGAGTCTTATTTGCTGATGCATTACTCAGGGTTAACTGTACTTGGTGCTCTGCTGTCTCTAGGGGTTTTATGTTCAGTTATGTTCACATTTAGCTGCTGGGTAGTTTCTGGAGTCATAAAGAATTTATGTACAAGCGGAACTAGAGTTGTTGTTTTTTTAAATATCATCTCCTTTTCTTTCCTTCTTGGCAGTTAATTAGAGATCATGCCATATCAGATGGAAGTAGCAGTCTGATGAAGTCTAATGGTGTCCACCACAAACAAGTCTGCCTCAAGAGATCACTAATTATATTTATTGTGTTTAATAAATAAATAAATGAGGAAAATATGTTGCTCTTGTTGTGCCTTTTGGATTATAATACATAATTTATGTAGTTGCATACATCCATAGGACAGGAATGTCTTTATAACACAATGTTTAAAGGCCAATCATATGATATGATAATGATCCACTGGCTATTTGTTCTTTGCAGTGCATGGGTACCCTACACTTTAAAATCGTAGTTTAGACTTTGACCTATTTTATAAATAATTTATTTTAGAGGGTTATGTCTTAAGAGAAGCAGCTGAGACTCATTAAATAAAAAAATAAATAATTAAAATAAAAATGGACTCAAATGTATTGCCTTGCAGAAGTTGAGATGAAAATTAAGCAAAAGTAGCATAATTAAAAACATGCTGACTAGAGTGAATTGCAGTAGGAGGGAGTTTAACCAATTAGAAAACAGCTTTCTGAGATGAGAGACCATATGTGTAAAAATATAAAGGATTTACATTAAAGTAACAAAGCAAAATGGCACATATTGTATTTAGAATTGGCTTTGTGAGAACGTCAATGGATGTTAAATGACAACTGGTATCATCTGAAACAGCAGGTAGGCCCACTCTTGGTTAATTTGACTCAGGCCTATCTTTGTATTTTACGTGAATCTACTGTTTCGAGATAAGAATTTCTAAACAACGTTCACGTGTAGCAGACAAATACGTGAATATTTATATTAGAATTTTCTATTAGCCTGAGACAAAAAAAAACCCTCAAATGTACAGATGAGATACAGATGTTGAAAGAAACTAAACAAACTGTAAACCCTTACTACCTCGACTGACGATAACTGCTGTTTGACTGTATTGTTCCTTCGTGGTAGTTTTCGTAGAAACATTTTAGTTACTCTTTCACATACTCTTTGAAAAATGAGGGAGGTGGTACACTGCAGTGGTAGCCTACCTTCCTGCGCCTTCAATTTGTAGCCGAGTCCCAAATTGCGCGCATGCGCATTGATTTTCTCGTCTTGTATAGTTCGCACAAATTTAGGGAGAACGCATATAGAATTTAGTTACCATAATTTTAGAGCTGAATATAAATTACAATACTGATACTTAATAAACACAATAGTTATTATAACACAATTACGCTTATGACCTACGCCTATTACCGCAAGGTTTGGGTAAACAGGCAATGAAAATAAACAGAGCACGATAAGTGAGTTCTACATCAGAGGAAGTGTGTTTCCAAAGATTTTCCATCGCCTTGTTCTGAAAATATTTGGGTATATAGCCCCTAGTCCCATTCGTCTCCGGAAGAGGGAGACAACGTCTGGGAAAGAGCGCACAGACTGACGGTAGCAGGCAACGGAGCATCCGAGCATCTCATAGCCTTCCTTCCCTCAGTGTAGCGGATCGCCGTAATACTGAAGCACTATCTGC